>JBBCBC010000036.1:3425890-3845290 GCA_037126765.1 Stenogyne calaminthoides | reverse complement strand
TTCAAATATTTATAGATTTGGTTACGTACACTGTGAATATTATTCATGAGGTGCAATATTCAAACTCATTTAATTACATTTTAACTCACATTTATGCGACACTCAGCGTACCTAATTAAGTTGGCACGTAGGTGATCCTACTCACAAGTATTTAAATAAGGGTAAAAACGTTTACGAGCCAATTCCACGTCATCTAAATGATGTAATTTTGACTAAATTTTAATTCTTTCATCAGAAACATAAAAATATTTAATGAGAAGTATTAGTTAGTTCATACGGAAAAAAAAATTTTCTAAATTGAACGGTATTAGTATTTTTTTTTCACTACACAACTATTGATTTAAATGATATGAGCTTATATTTTTTGTCGCATGAACTATTACTTTTTAATTGTGTTTTTTTTTTTTTAAAGATTAGCAAAAAGCATAAAAGAATTTGGTTAAAGAATTGTCAACACACATTATATAATTAGGAGTTTGTACATTATTATTTATTATGAATTCATAAATAAACGAGACCCAAACGAACATTAATGATGTTTGGATTTTATACAGAAACATTTCATGGACAAAATTAAAGATAATAAAATTATTGTGACGATAGAGGTTAGGCCTGTCACGTTTGGGCTCAAATGTTAGACTACTCATTAAAGATGTCGTTTGGTTGGGCCCAAAATATTTGGCCACATTGAAAATTCTATTTTTCAATTAATGGATGTAAAGTCTGAGGCGACAGAGGCATCCAAACAAGGAAAAAAAGAAAAAGAAAAAGTGAGCAAAGACTCTAGTGAATCAGATCAATATATAAATTTAATTACTATTATATATAAAATTATTATTATTGTGCACAAAATTCATTGCTGCTTTAAAATATTTTATTTTTTAAATAATAAATTCTTTTACATAACAATAATATTTTTTATATTTAATCATGATATTTTTAAAAAAAAGAGTTCACCGTGAATTCAAATTCATATAATTTTTTATCAAAAAGTGTGCCACTCCAGTTGCGTTAGGAGTATTTATTTGCACACAAAACAAGAAAATATATCTAGTTGTTCTTGTTTTAAAAGTATTTTGGAGTGTGTTTATTTCTTTTCCAAATATTTAAATAATCAGGAAGGGTAAAATTCAGATGCTTTTGATATATTATGATATTTATATATATCGGGTATAGTCTCGACAAATTAAGGAAAAAGAGAGTGATCAAGTTGGAAAATGGTTGTATAGTATAAAACTTACCAATGAAGTGAAATAACTCAAGCGGTTAGAGCATCACTATCTGTATTATAAGATCATGAGTTTGAGTCATTATTTTTCAAATATAAAACGTGGAATTATACTTTAATACACATTTTAGAACAAATTCATCCAACAGTTTATCTAAACTAAGCTCCACACCCCTAAAAATAATTAAAATAATTGTATTTCTTCATTTCCATAACAATCAAATCAATACTCCCTCCGTCTCAATCATAATGGTAAAGTACCCCATATTTTCGTCTCAATCATAATGGTAAAGTTACTTACACACTTTATTACTTTATCACTTTATCACATAAAATATTAATAAACAACACTTTCTACCCCCAATTACTCATCACTTTATCATATAAAATACTAATAAACAACTCTTCCTACCCCACAACTTTATCACTATTCCACTAAATCCTTATGAACAGTAAAAATGTCATTATGATTGGGACGGAAGGAGTATATTATTTGAAATGACATAATGTTCATCGAAGGTCATGAATATATATCAAATTTATATATTGTGAATCATTTTTTACTCATATAAATTCTTTATTTTAAAATTTTATAATTTTATGAAGAGTTAATTGTGATATAATATTATAGATATTTATTTATTATGTATTATTTCATCTTCAAAATTTATATTGTTCATTTTTTTTTTCCATTCATCCATGCATTAAATTTTATGAGTTTAACTTATTTATGGTATAATTTTTAATCTTACCACTTATTTTTTTAATTTAATCTATATCATTCAATTTTTCTAGATTACTATTATTTAATGATTTGTTTTTCAACTCTTTCTTTTCTTTTTCAATTTTTCTCGCCTCTTTATGGTCTTGAGATTTTTCATAAATTGCATCTTCCTTCATTTATTATCTCTTTGCACATATACATTATATTAAATGCATACTCCATAGTTGTAAATTTAGAATAAAAATAAAAGGTAATATGACATACAATATTAAAAATAAAAA
Organism: Stenogyne calaminthoides; assembly: GCA_037126765.1. Lineage (NCBI taxonomy): Eukaryota > Viridiplantae > Streptophyta > Magnoliopsida > Lamiales > Lamiaceae > Stenogyne > Stenogyne calaminthoides. Next base: position 3,843,057 of record JBBCBC010000036.1, on the reverse strand, counting down.
TTATGTCTATAATTGAATTAATTAAATTAATTAATTATATTTGAAGTATTTAATCTAAAATTATTAATATAAAAATTATTTTTAATTCCACGTGATAAGCGGGGTTACTTCCTAATTTATATACAATGTAGTATATATTATTTGAAATGTTAAATTTTCACGAAAAAAATGTGTATTTTTTTATATTTTAAGGTTAATTATAAAAAGATCACCGCCTTTAAAGTGTTTATCAAATTAGTAAATATTATTTTATTTTATATTGCAATTTAATACATCACCCTTTTAAATTTTACGGGATTCTTAAAATATCCCTACTTAACTTAATCCTATATATAAAGCTACTATTGAATATATAAATATATGAAATAATAATTTATACTTTCATCGTCATATATTATAAGTAGTTAGTACCCATAATGTATGTTTTGATCAACTTTATATTTTTATACAAGATTCTTACCTATAAACGTAATTAAAATCATCATACAACATAGTTTTGAAATAAATACATGCATAATTTAATTATAATTTGAAAGAGCAATTAATGATAAAGCTTTTTTTTTTTTAACATCCAAATACATTGTTGACAAAAACTTGTGTGAACCCCAATTCATTGTGAACTATTTTTTTTTTAATATCACTATTATATACAAAAATTATCACTGTTATGCATAAAAACTATCACTATATTGCACAAAAATAATATTTGTTTAGAAAATATTTTATATTTTTAAACAGTGAAAGTTTTTATGCATAATAATAATAATTTGTATTTATAAGAGTGATATAGCTCATACATATATTTGGTTAACATGAGTGTTACTTTTGATTTCTATAACTATTCTATTTTAAAACGTTTTCGACATGTTCATTTACCAAAATGAAAAATGAGAAAATATTTCATCAACGATGTCACTGCCTCTGAGAAGACATGTCTTTAACGCACGAGTTTAAAGTTGTGCAACATTTTATTGTAGTAATGACGCAAGGCTTTCGTCATCTTCTTCTCACGAAATTGAATCAAGTAGCGACTTTCGTGGTCTTGAAACGTCGCATCCACGTTTAATTCCATAGTCTTTGAGGCAGGTAGTTTTATATCATCTTCAATTGATTGAAATGCTAAAAAATGTTTAAATAATTGAAAGAGCTATCTTACTTTCCTTTTTTTATTTTGATAAAAACTCGTATGAGACGGGTTATAATATATTACTGCTTCCATCCATTAAAATTGTGCTCATTTTGTTTTAACGTGTTGTACGGAAAGGTAAATTAAGTACGTTTATGGACACAATTTTTTTTTATCTTTATCGTCCAATAATCACCTAATTACTCAAGTCATCATTATATTTTACTCACAATCAATTATGTTATTCATAAATGGACATAATTTAAAACGAAATGAGCACACTTTTAGTGGACGGAGGGAGTACAAATTAATACCCCCTTCTCTCCAATTGTTAAAGCGTTACTGTCCAAATTATATTTCGTCTCATCGCGAGGGCTAATTTTTGTATACATTCAGGTGAACCGTGCACTAATATTGCATTTTGGAGTCATGAAATTTGTTATACAGAAAGATGCAACTTATTTAAACTGAATCGTGCAATTATTAATATGATAAAATAGTTACACGATTCAATATAAATAAGTCAGACCTTTCAGAATAACAATGAACTATGAGTACACGGTGCACCAGATACACATGAAACACACTCCACCGTGAGACAGTCTCATACAAGTGCATCTCTCACAATATTTATCATCGTCCATAATATCAATATATATTCACCGATATTTTTTAAATTATAAATATATAGACCTATGTTTAGAAAACTTTGCTTATTATTTATGTCAGTACATGACTGCATACAAACTTATACTATATGTTACTGTTTGCAGAGATAAAAAAAACGAATGGATGAAAAATAGAGTTTAATTGCATAAAAATACACGGTATTTTGGACGATTATCGATTACAACGTATATAAAAATCTTTAAAATTTATGGATACATAATATTCAAAAAGTCGAGATTTTTTATGCAATTAACCCCAAAAAGTAATATACTAAATAAATATTACCTCATCTAGTTATATGTAAACTACACAAATCGTACGTACTAAACAAATTTGTGCGCCTAGCTTGATCGGGGAAGAAATTGAGTTTATATTTGTGATTTTCGATCGTCTTTTTCACTAACTTCAAACTTCAATTAAAATGTAAATTTTACCTATAAAAATTTACATTTCTTGTTTCATTATAAAAAAAAAACAATAATGACGTATTTGAGCTATTTTAGCGAATTTTTACCAATAATAATAATTAAAATTACTTAAAATATCAACATGGTCAATACAAAATAATGAGCAAGAGTGGTAAAGAGTAACAAACCCAATAATGACGTATTTGAGCTATTTTAGCGAATTTTTTACCAATAATAATAATAATAAAATTACTTAAAATATCAACATGGTCAATTTCATTTAATAAAATGGAACAATTTGACTTTATTTTGTTTGGTAAAATAATTGACCAACTCAATTTTAAACATGTGAAATAGTATCGAATTTGTTAAAATTAATATAATATTATTACCAATATTGATCTTAATTCTTTTAAAGAACTACTTTCTCTAATAAGAACCAAACCTCAACATCCATCTTTATATATTCCGATTGTTAGGTATTTTATGAACTGCGTGATGAATGATACATAGATTTTATTTTAAATATAGAATAGTCCAAAGGTAATAGTTGAGCAACCATACTTAGGTTTGCTCGTGTAGTGAGCTGATTATAATATTTGAGCAACCATACTTTCAGGCGATCCTAGAAAATATAAAGCTTGAGTCGACCAAATATTTAAGCCCTCAATTTTTTTTCTTGTATGAATTAAAATGTAATATATTATGTGATTGTGATGTGCATTATTGCTTATATAAAATAAAATAAAAATAAAAATTATATAATGTACAATATTTAAAACACTTATATACGTATGATAAACACTTCTATACTTTTATTTGTCTTAATCAAGTTGTTCAATATGTTATTTTTCAAGCTAATAAGACGAATATGTAAAATTATTTGTCTTAATCAAGTTGTTCAATATGTTATTTTTCAAGCTAATATGGCGAATATGTAAAATTCATATTAAAATTTTAAATTTTATCTTATTATTAATTAACCGTTAGCTAAATTCATATTGGTTAAATAAATGATAATTACTAAAAATAAATTATTGTCAAAAAAATTTGGATAACACCGAATCCATCTTTTAATATTTTTCAACCATTTTATGCATATATTAATTAAAAACTATAATAATTAAGGTTAACTTGATATTATAAAAAATAATGATAAAGTGTCACGGCATTGGGGTTTGAACATGGGTCTCGAACAAAATAATAAAAGGCCTTTACCACCAGGCCAGGTGCATTTAGTTTCCTAATTGTGAACATATATAAACATATATCTTATATATATAAAAAAAATAATTTTGGACCCCTAAAATTTACGATTTTTTCAGGGCATGAGTCGACTGCCTCGTTGGCCTCACTATAGGAGCGGCCCTGCATACTTTTATTCTATTAGATTAGATTCAAGCTACAGTGAATTGAGAAAATATTGCAAGATAAATTTTGATAGAGTAAAAAGGTGAATTTAACTTTTCAGTATATTTAATTGATAAGATGTTGTAGGTCGAATTCAGAAAAATATAGTGAATAATAAAAGTGTATATTATTGCGAATGAAAATATGAAAGAGAATGTAAATATATATATGATATATATTAAATTTTTAATAAATTTTGAAACTTAGCTTGCATAATCATACAAACAAATATGAATTGGGAAATAAACATATCGTTAATGTTTTGCTCCTATTTATTTGGCTTGCTTTGCTCATCTAATTAAACCCCGGCAGTTAGAATTAGAAATCACGAGTCACAATCTCGACAGTTGACCTACCATAGGGGTCAGGCTCAAACTTATCAGTGGACCCACCTAGTTTTGGAGCCCCCAATTGGACCACCCCGACCACTATACAAGGCAAGTCATGAACAATAAGGAAAAGTTGGGAAATGTCCGGTAGGTTGTGCCCATGGCATTGGTGATTCCTAACCTACTATCAACTACAACTATTTTTTTAAAATAAAAGTCAATTAAGGATATACTTCTGTAATTATTATGTTTTTCATTTTTAAAAATGAACAAAAATGGCTTGGAATTTTATTTTTTATTTTATAAAAAAAGTATTCATTAAAAATGAATTATTGGGCATAAAAAATACTCATTACATAGTAAACATTGTGAACAATATACATGAAACCAGCATACTAATTTTGTTTTAGGATTGATAAGTCACTCGTTGAAAGTAAAACTGCAGAAAGAATGAAATTTAAAAGCGCACCAACTCCAAAATATCCCTATGATTTCTTTCACTTTCTTCTCCTTTTCGGAAGGACAACCTTCAAAATCAATTTGTTTCTACTTCTCCAAATAATCCAAATAATGCATATCCAAATTCCAATAGAAAATTACGTTCATTCTTATCAATAAGTAGACATGAATAGATGTTGAAATGATCAATAGCTCGAACATGAGATGTCGTTGAAACTCCAAGCCAGTAGTAACATGCATTTGCTGCACTCGAAGAAAAGATGAGATATAGTCTCCGTTGCAATGTTACAAAGAGAGCACCTTAAACCGGCATTATGATCCAAAATATTCCTCTTGAACATGTTGGCAAGCGATTCCATAAAAGTCTGCACGTCATAGCCGCTGCTTTGGTTCGTGTAATTTTGCTCCACACTCTCTTGAAAGTTGTCCGAACAACCACATTTGAGTGACTAGTGCCAGGTGGACAACTTAGCAAATGATAAGCCCTATTCGTTTTTAAATAGTCATCCGACAAACTCTTCCATCTTCAAGTGTCTAAAGTACTTTTTTTTTATAAAGAAAATCTATTGATAAAACATTAAAACTCATTAATAGCAAGTATAATGCGATCAAATAACCCCCTATTCCATTTCCAAGACCCACTTTCCCACATTCCCATCTCCAAGCACTAACCCCAAGCCCCATTGGAGATTTTAATTTTTATTTTTGCAAATAAGGTTTCAACTCACCCACCCAGTTTAGAACTATGCTCACAATCCCCCACAAAAATATATGTTGTAAAGAAGATGACATTCTCAGATTTTTTATTTTTTTTGATAGTTTATACTTAATTTATAAAAGGAGAACTAATATATAGACAACGATGATAAGACCACTCTTAAGAGAGTAATCTGTCCCCTGAAAGAGATCTTTCGGTCCTCCAAAGACTTCAATTTTTTTTGGAATTTCAAACTCAAACTATTTTATTCGTTCTATTGACTGCTCGGAGCTTTCACTCGGATTCCCAAGTAAGAGAAATGAATTTCGCCAATTACACATACTAACACTGCTGTCATTGATTCCAATACTTTTTTCCGCATTAATTCCCATCAAACTACACTTGTTGTAGTTAATTTTGAGGCTTGATAGTAGTTCAAATTTTCAAAGAATTCTTCTCATAGCCCATGCATTTTGATTACGTGTTGCTCCAATGAATTCAATATCATCTGCATATTGTAGATGTAATATTTTTAACCTATCAATGCCGATTTCTGCAACCTCAAAGAAGCCTTCACTTGAAGCTTTTGATACAATTACACTCAGGCCTTCAGCCATGCACCAATGAAAAAGAGAGAATCGTTTTATTTCAGACTTTTTTCCAATTTGAACTCTTCAGAGGGACTTCCATTAACGAATATCGAGGTATGAGTTGAAACACATTCTCTAATCCACTTTCTCCATCTTCTATAGAGATTAAATCTCTCAAGCATCATATTCAAAAAATTCTAGTCCATAGAATCGTAAGTTTTGGCAAAATCGATTTTGAACAATATTCTCTCTATCTTGAAAAATGGTTCGTGTTTGACATTTAAAAATTGGCATTATAGTTCAGTTAAACCATCAAATTGTCTGTTTCGTTTTCAGTTCAATTTTTCTCATATTCAGATTGGTATTCGATTTACAAACACAAAAATTAATTCTTTCGATTTTTTAATTCAGTTTGGCTAGATGATCGAGTTTAGAATCTTGTTTTCATCCCTAATTTTAATTTGTATAAATGGCTAGATTTTATTTTTTTAAGTTATACTATATTTATATCCATATATGTACACCATATGATGGTCTAGTACGAATGAATTAAATTTGAGAGTAAAGAAATTGGCATCTACCAAAATGAGTTCACTTATTGCCCCCTCCATTCAACAAAACGAAAGTACCATTTCAGTCAAACGAAAAGCCTCTTTTGGTAATTAATGTTGTTTTAGGTTCCACCTTCCTTTACTCTTTGTCAAGCCCATTTTAAACACATTTGACTATAAAAAGCTCTTGTATTTAGATCATGTCCTACTTGTAGTAATTAGGTATTCACTCTCCCATGACTCATCATTCAAGCGCCACACCATAAAATAAAATAAATAATCCAACCCAAAATTGAATGCTAACTTGCTAACCCACGTTGTCTTCATTGCCTATTATCAACTCAAATTTTATATTTTAGTAATACTTTCTTCACCAATATCACCTAAATTTTGCCCTAAACCTAATTATTTTGAAATAGTATTAAAGTATCAACATTAAAAAAATAAAAAATTATACTCATTCCATCTTTTATATGCCTATGTTTATTTATCTTTTTTGAATATTCCAAATATGCTACGTAGATTAGTTTATATTATATATATATTGATATCTTTTTTCCACTCAAAATATATGTCTTTTCAGGAGATAATCTTACACCCAAAATGTTTACATTTTGTGCTAATTTATGAGAATTACATTTTATTCCAATTTTACCTTTAAAATCATTTTCTGTGATATTTATTAAATGAATGTATAAATAACAGTAGATGTAAAATAAAAGGTTAACAATTGACACTTTATGTATGTATTTATTTCTATTTAATAATTTTTGATTTTTTTTTTTAAAAGGTAAACATGAAACTATATTGAAGCTGAGTATAAGGGGTACTCAAATCCCATCAATACATACCCGAAAATTACAAGCTTTGTGGTAAGCAATCTAGAGGTTGCCCATCCCAGGCTGAGAGAGACATAGCGAATTCACTTCCCGGAGCTGAATTTTAATAAATTTTTGAATACATTTAAAAATGAAAAAATATTTTGAAATTTTGGGAGTATTAATGATCAGTTTATTCTTTTTAATTTAAAAATTGTAGATCCTATTGCTCATTAAGTATGGGCATAGGTGAAAATTAGTTTATCTATCTGTTTTTCCAATAACTATTTTTAATCAACATTTGACTTGCAAATGTAAGATTATGAATGATCTATAAAAAATTGCTCTCATATACAACATAAACAGACTTAATGTATAAACAGGTGAAGTGACAAGTAAGAGAGTCAATTTCAAATCAGGATAATCACAAAAAGATTCAATTCCTGTTTGCACGTCAATTAATTGAAATATATATGTTGGATAAGTATTTTTTGAAATACTATATAACATATAAATAAAAATCTTTTACTTTGTTGGCATTTGAATATAAGATACAATATCCTCATTAAAATATAAGATACTATATCCTCATTAAACTATTGAATTGTTTTTTTAATGCAAAATTATTATTATTGTCATTTTGTGGGGAAAAAGGAGAGTAATTTAGTATCCTGACAACATCAACTATCATTTTTTTATCAGAAAAAATGATTTTATTATTGGAAGGGTATAAACCCCGGTAATATACAATAAATTACAGAGTGCTTTCGATAATCATTCTAGGATTTGAGATCCAATCAATAAACGAAAATTTAGACGTCGCCTTATCCTTCACTATGAGCCAACTCCAAGTCCTCTCCTTTAACTCTTCAATGAACTTGATATTAGAGGGCACCAAGTTCCTAAAAATGATGCGGTTCTCCATTTCCAAAGAAGCCACACAATCCCAAGCCAAAGACAAGTTGCAATGAGTTTACCTCGTTTCCCTCTGAAGCCAAAGACGAAAGAAGAGAGATTTGAGGCAACATTTGAACCTATGACAGTGGTGATATTAAGCCACTTCATAATCTCCATCCAGATTGAGTAGGATAAGGGACATTCAAAGAACATGTGTTGGACATTTTCCTCTTTGACCGAGCACAAGACACACCTTAGATCATCATGTTGTTGTAAAATATTTCGTCGTAAAAGGTTGTCCTCTGTTGGTAGCCGGTTCCATAGCAATCTCCATGCGTGACCCACGACTTTTAGAGGGGCCAACTTGTTCCATATGATTCTGAACCCAGTTTCCAAGTCGTTGGAAAGTTGTTCCTCGACATGCCTAGCCATAATCGAGTCGTAGGCTTCCTTGGTGATGTACCTACCACTTGAAGATGATAACCACTTCCACCTATCCATCACTCCGGGCTTTGGTGTGAACCTGTTCAACAAAGAAATAAGAGAGCTTAGCATATTCAATTCATAATCAAACAAGTGACGACTCCATTTTCAATCCCATACCCAATACTCTCCATTCCACACTCCCATTGAACCCACTTTACCCTCTTTCTCTAGACTTAATTCAAATAACTCAACAAATTTTAGCCTAAGTGGTTCATCCCTGACCCACACATCCCTCCAAAAAGACGTTCTTTCCCCATCTCCCACCATCCGGACCAGCCCCCTATTAAACCAGCCCCCATCCGGCCCAACCGTGATTTTTACAATTTCTCTCCACCAACCCGACATTCTTCCTAATCTTCCTTTGGACACAGACTCAAGCCCCCCACCCAGAATATCCCCATAGTTAGACTCTGTGACCCTCACCCAAAGACTCCCTTTCTCAATCATGAACCTCCACATCTACTTCCCTAATAACACCATATTAAAAGACTCCAGATCTCTTACCCCCAGACCCCCCAAGAGTTTTGATTTACAAATTGTGTTCCATTTTACCAATGGAATCTTTCTCACGCTCTCACCACCCCCAAAAGAAAATTTCGTTGGATGCACACAATTTCTTTCAAGGTTTTTTTTGGGAATTCAACTATCTTGATTGAGTTCAGTGACAGGGGTAGGATTCGGGTACAATTAATGGATAAATAAAATAACTTTTGTAATAAATTTAAATTTAATACGTATAATTAAAATATAATACTATTATACAAAATTTTACATAAAATTTAAATAAAAATACAAATACAATTCACAACTGATCTATCTAGTCCTACTTTTTTTTAAATGATATATGATTTTCATTAATATTTGATATTTTTGACCAATCGAAAACGTAAGAATCAAAGACTTTAAGATTTAGATGTATCATACCTCATTTCCTTTTTTTTTGAAATAGAATCATAAATCATCATTTCCTAATTGACTTGGTAGTGATAATAAGAATATATACAATCACTAAAAGAACTCCAATTCTACAATAAATTCACTGTTACATTGACAGCATATGACTACATCTAAAAGAATTAATAATAAATTTGTTACTCAACCAATTTCCACGAGAAAAAAACGTACTACATATAGAGAGAGATTTTTTTTTTTGAAAACCACATATAGAGAGAGATAAGAAATCAATTTGGGGTATAACTGGATTTTTTCCTATCATTGTTTTTAGCATGTTGTAACTTGTAACACCCTTCGACATTGTAACAATCTGTTCCTTCTTTTTATTTTCGTATGTATTTGATCGGGACGAGAGTACCCATGTACTGTTTGTAATAAAAACACCACTTTTATTTTCAAAAAAAAAAAAAAAACTTGTAAACACATGCCTAATACTTAATGTGTTGCACCATACAATAAGCTAATATATGTGGTAGTGTAATTCAATATGTTAATGCACTGATGGATAATGTCCGACAGTGTAACATGGAAAAATCGTATAATTATACCCCATACATTCAACTGAATACGCTAGTAATTGAGTTAATCATTAATCGTTAATCGTTTCATTGTTAGATAAAGTCTAATGTAATTGCAGACTCATTTATTTTAGACAAAAAATCATATGAAAATATCTCATGCACGAGACGAGTTACAATCTAGCACAAATTACCCCTACCTCTTTCAAAATGTTAAAACGTCAATGCCCAAATTATACTCCGTCTTATCGTGAAACCGTCTCATACAGGTGTGTCTCTTTATTTTACGCACTTTGTGTGAACTTGGATGATTATATGAAAGACTTGTGAGCCACAATTATTGTTTTACAAGAGTATGATGACGATACATTGGTAAAATTGGGTTTAAAAAGACCAACACCACAAAAGCAGATAAAAATATATGAGAGGCAAACAGGGCGTTATGAGGCCAACTAAAGTCTGGTAGTCATTAATACAGAAAACAAAGGGTGATTAATGCATCAATAAAAATGCATACAAAAATGAGAAATATTAAAAAAGGCAGTGATTAGCAGCATTAATGAGTGATCTAAGGATGCCAAAAGGTCTTTGTATTGTGCGTAGCATTAATTCACAGCTGTCCTTTTGTGTTCTCTTCTCTCTGCATTTAATGCCCACCCCAATCTCAACTCATACTTCTTACAAAATCCCAAATTATTACTCCAAATTAAAATAATACTATTTAATACCTGCAAAAATATAATACAGATTTCCCATATATATCCCTATAAAGTCAAGATTACATTAAATTCTCCATAATTGGCCATTTAATTAATTTTAGTAATTCTGAGTTCCTAATCTTCTTTCTTGTCAAATATTTATACTGCCACACCCTCCTCACACAAACAAACCATTATAAACTCTCTCTCTCTCTCTTTTTCTCTCTTTCTCTCCTTTTTTTTTCTGCAGTTAGCTCTGTTTTTTCAAGGATATAGAATGGCCGCTGACGTCAGTTCTTTGGTCAGATTGATCAACGGTGGTGATTCGAATGAGTCTGGAAAATCAATGGCTCCGATTACACGGGACTTGCTTGCTGGATGTACAACCCTTGATTCAAAAGAGTTGGACCTTGACTTGCAAGTCCCTTGTGGCTGGGAAAATCGCCTTGATTTAAAGGTACAACCTTTTTATCCATTCTGATTTTCTCTTTTATTTTGAAAAAAAATGAAATTTACATGTGGATTTCTAAAACTTGTTGTTGGGTTTTTTGTTCGTAATAGGTGCTCTTGATTGAAATGATTTTTTTGGTTTTTTTTTTTTATGGGTAAGGTTTTGAAATTGAATGGTTTGGATTGTTTCTGTTTTTTTTTTCGTCGATTTGCATTTATCCTTGTTTTTATTGGTGGAGTAATCATAATTTCTATTGTCATACATACGCATGATCATTCATGTGCAAATTATTATACGCATTTAATGAATTTTAATAAATAATATGGTTTGTAATTCTGTTTAGGTATTTGTTCTTATTGCATCCGTTTCTAATTGTTTTTAATAAATGAATGAATAAATAAATAAAATAAGGGTTGTTTTTGTTATCATGAATACGTGCCGTTTTCTTCTTGGGATCGTGGAGGCTTTTCTGGCATGATGTAAGCAAAGATTAATTGTATATCCCAGTACATAAAGTCCAATTAATTTATGCATGATAAATTAATTATTGATGGAGTATTTTCCGGTGCACAAATTAATTAACCCCCCCTGCTTTTTTGTTCAATCCATAAAGTCAATGATACAAATCCACAAGTCTTGGTATGTTATATGTAATGTAACAAACAATTAATTTAAAATTTTGTTACTATTTTCAGTCAGGAAAAGTGTATCTCCAAAGGTGCAACTCATCAAATTCATCATCATCAACAACAGAGAACAAGTCACAAAGTAGTACCAAAAGTATGAGCAAATTGCAGGACCTCAACTTCCCTCCATCGTCTAAACGAACCCTAAACCTATTCGACGAAGATGCGTTGGACTTAAAGCTCGTCTCGTTATCCTCGTCTCCGCCCTCGTCGTCCCCCTACCAAAGCGTGTGCACTTTGGACAAAGTGAAATCGGCTCTGGAAAGAGCGGAAAAGGAGACGGTGCGAAAGCGCTCCATTTCCATGACGTCCAAGTCCTCGTCCCTCTCATCGTCCACAAACAAGGACGGTGGGGACGTGGACCAGGACGAGAGGTGCACGGCCTCGTTTGTGGCCGGGTGCCCTAATTGTTTGATGTATGTTTTGATCTCGAGGGGCAGGCCGAGGTGCCCGAGATGCAATAGCAACGTGCCGATGCCTGCCCCGGTCAAGAAGCCGCGAATTGACCTCAACATTAGCATTTGAATTGAACACACAACCTTTGAGATTTTGAGCCATTGTTTTGTGGTTCTGATTTTTTGTAAAGATAGATGAAATTTTAAATAGGTTTTACTATAAGGTAAGATGATGATGGTACTATAAAGAATTTGCATGGTATATAAACGTTAAGTTTTCTAAAGGTAGTATATAGCTACGATCGATTTGATGAAGTAATTGGCATTTTCATCTTCTAATTTAATTGCCTTAATTTGACATCTTTGCATATTTTTTTTTAGTATGTGTTCATGGAATTAGTGATCATGAGGATATAATTAAATTCCTACCATCTCTGCCTTCAAACGAATTTAATCGTTCGTTTAGATGGGATGACGATGACAAATTCTTGTGCGAGACTGTCTTAAATATTGTGTGACGGAACTCTAAATTTGGCTACGTGAAAGGAAAACTCATCCGTTTTCGTATAGCAACTTGCAATTTGATGGTTTTTGAAGATTCGTGAGACGGAGCTCAAAATTCAACTGTGGTCACGATTCAAGACCGTTAGACCATCAAATTGCAATTTATTATCCAAAAATGAGTTTGATTTTTGATTGAGGGCTGAGTAGTTGAATTTGAAGTTATGTCGTATGGTATATGCGAGTGCGACACTCTGTGAGACAAACTCCAACTTCAACTGCTCAATTAAAAAAATATATATAACATCAATTTTCAAATAGCGAATTGTAATTTGGTGGTTTTGAATATTCGTGACACGGAATTCTAAATTCAATAATGATCAAAATTCAAGACCATTAGACCTTCAAATTGCAATTTATTATCCGAAAGTGGGTTTAAATTTTGTTTTACAATTGAGCAGTTGAATGTGGAGTTCTGTCTCAACTATCTACAACGCTCCGTGAGACAAAACTCCAACTTCAATTACTCGATCAAAAACAAAACTCGAACTCACTTTATAAACAAATTATGACACGACAGTCGTGATCAAAATTAGACTACTGTTGTATTACTCCAACTCATGATTAACTAAACTGTGAATTGATCAAAACTATTTAAGAGCAGATCATAGTGAAATCTTGAAAATAGAATAAAACATGAGAAAAATGCAGGAGAAGAATTAGAATTATAAAAAAGAGGTGGAGTAAATGGTCAATGGTGGATTGAAGAGGGAAATAATTAAGGGGAGCATTGCATTACATTTATCATTTATGCACCTAACAAATAATAAATGAGAATTATATCTTCCTACCATCTTTGAATACATGCACCTACTTTCTCATAAGAGTTCTTGCCTGCAAAATTTTAAATTGGAGTTAATGCGTTTTGGGTTGAATGTGCTTTCTTGTTGGATTTGGAGAAAGATTTTTAACTTCCCACCTGTGTCCTTTACCATTTAATATACTCTGCCTCCAATTCACCTTATTTAATTTCTCAGACGAACAATTTCAACCTGCTACCCCTTTTAATTTTAATTACACTACTCATTCATCATATTAATCCCATCATCACTCTCTATTTTATTTTACCAATATATATGTTATTTCAAAGATTCATATGCAATATTGCACCGTGCACTGTTTTGTGAACTATAAAATATCACGGGTCGAATCAGATCATCATTTGCAATTTTTTTGTTTACTTTAACAGTATTACACATTTGTTCATATAGCATTACATTAATCAAAAGTAGAGTATAAGACGAGTAATATTATATTATTGTTAACGTAGTTTATTAAATATAATATTGTTAAGGTAAATAATATGAACGAATTTTAAGTTATTGCATGGTATAATATTAATAACTAGTACACTTTTATTATATGTCACGTGTATAGTGACGATGATATGTTCATATATTTAAGGATGAATTACCCTTTAAGAAAAAGGATGAATTACGCGATAAGAGTAATAAAAGATTCGAAATTGATAATTTACTTGTTTCTTTTATGTGTGGAAATGGTAGGTAATATTTACATAAGGTTATACATGGTGTCATTAATTATATAAGTGAAATTTGTAGAGCCTGTCTATTTAATTGGATTAAATTCTGGTCAAATAAATGAACTCAACCCTATGAGATATTGAATGAAATCACACATTTATGCAAGCTGTTAATTGACTTGTAGAATTTTTAAAAGATAGTTGCGAGAAATTAAAAGGATTTCCTTATAAATGAAGAGTCAGAACATTTGGATTTAGACTATAATTAATGTTTGGCATTAAAAAACAGAAATTGGAGGGGCTGTTGTATTTTTCATGGCACAACGTATTTTAAAATATCATAAATTAATACTACTACAGTACTACTTATACTTGTATATTTATGTCATAAAGTTTGGTCACCCAATGGAATTGGATATAATTTATATAGACTAGCTTGTTCCTAACATATGAGGTCTTAATTGATCCGTCACACGTGCAAGCAAACTTAGCACACGTACGGGAAATTTTGGACTTTCGTTTTTTTTTATTCAGCATTTTATTTAATTGCAAAATTTAGACTTTTTTACATTTTTCTTTTCACTTGGAATATTTATAACCTTATTAATTCATAATAAATTACAGTACTTATTCGGGGTAAGAGAATACTGTCTATTTAATTGAACAAAATAAGTAAAATCATCGTTATATCTTAATTTATGATTCTCTAATTTATGATAAGCTTTAAGAGTTTTTAATCATTTAATAAAATTATAATCTTGAATAATTGGAGTACATTAAGTTTACTTTGATTTTTAGTGGACATTTTTCTTGACTTTTAAAATTGCACGTTTGCACAAGTATTGAGCACCCTGGGTCAGTCGGCACCCACATGGATTTTATTTATTTATTTTTGAAAGAGTGTGTTTACAATTTTCATATGTAAATTGTAATAAATTGCATGGACTGCATATCTCTCTTTCGAAATCAAAATAGAGGAATCTTCGTCTTTCTAACGTTTGAAACGCTTTGTCTGAAAAAGCAAAATCGGATACTCATTACCGCAAAATTCCATTTTTTTTATATCCCTAAATTTTTATTGAAAATAAATAAATTCTAAATGGATCTATTATACAAATTTTTGTAGACTTATTTTGTAAAAAAAAGTAATAAAATTCATGTGAATCAAGTTTACTCAAGTATTACTCGAAAACAATTCCAAGTGACAATATCCAATCATAAGTTATGTTAGGTTTTCATATTTGGTAATGATTTTTGAACACTAGTTCAGCTTGAAATTGGCGGTTTTTTAAGTTCTTTTTCCTAAATTTTAAATTTCAAATTTCAAATTATAACTCGTAGCTTTTGTCTTAATTCATATATAACTGAAAGGCTTATTATAATGAATGATATCATTTGTTTCATTTTCAGTGTTCCACTTTATGTTCCATACTGTGGATGTATGACAAATGGAGATTAAAATATTATCCAAAGGATAATTCTGGGTCCATGTGTTAAAAATCCAGGAAGTGAGACATATTTGGAACATGAGAAAATGACACAGATGAATGGAACTGTTATTATAAACTATATTAGACAATTTATTTAGTCTAGAAGTTACTTAAAAGTATAAATATAATTATGTATATATATATATATATATATATAATTTAAATTTAAAAATAAACTTAGTTATATATATTTCTATAATTAAAAAAAAAAATATATATATATATATATATATTTCTATTATAATTTAAAATTTAAAAATAAACTTAGTTATATTTATTTTATAAGTTATAAACTGTTAACTATAACTTATAATTTTTAAGTTATTACGGTTCCAATTTGGAATGAGAATCAAATTCGATTAATGAATAAGTGTCAAGGAAATAATTAATACAAACGAAATAATTGTATATCTCTCTATAACTTTGGACTTTTAAATAAGATAAAAAATATTATGGTATCAGAGCTAAAAATTTCATGCTCGTATTTTGTATTTAATTCCCGTTGAAAGCAGCTTCACCCAAATCATACTATATAAATCAAGCAGCTCCACTTGATAAGTCCTCTCAAACTTTTGTATGAAATAAAATTATTTAAATAGATTTGAACATTAATTTCTTTCTTTGGCAAATTTAGTACGATGGATATAAATATATAAGTCAACTATACAAATTACCTTTAAGTGCAAGACATGCATGATCTAACTATTATAGTAACAAATCAAAACTTGTTTAATTTTATTTAGTTCATTATAATTTTATAAGAAAATATACAAAAATGCCATGTTTTTTATAGTTAAAACTCTTTTTTGTCTTACCCTTGATTAAAATTTATTTTTTTATCTTTTTATGACATTTCTACCCTTATCTATCCATCCCACTAGGTCGCACGATCAATACCCTACTTTATGCGCAACTCATGCTTAACCTACGCATGACCCATGCGCTACTTTATGCGCGACCCATGTTTAACCTACGCACGACCCATGTACGACTCTTTTTAATAAGGGTAAAAATATGATGAAAGGACAATATTTTTTTTCTTATTATTAAGGATAGGACTAAAAAAATTTAAACTATGAAATAAAGCCAAAAAAATTTTGTCACCAATTTTATTTTATCCAACCCGTTAAATGTAGCTCGACTCCAATAACGTGCGTTACATATATTTTGCCATAAGAACGGGTGTGGTAAAATTCTTAATGATTGTCAGACTTAATTTACTTACCATAATTTAAAGGACTTTATTAATTACTAGTAATATCAACAAAAACAAAAATAAAAATAGGGAAAGATTAATATGAGACAAACGTGTAAATATTGTATCAGTGTCAGGGAAGGTGTAGTCCTATCTCTGATGTATTTAATTCCACATAAATAAACCCTGCACATGTTGTAAATGCAACTGTGGGCATACATTTTCCCAATGCCTTCTGAATTAATGATTGAAACACAATTTCTACGTAAACTTGTTAAATAAGTTATAGATTTGAAATACTATACACATAGTACTACATAAATAAATACTATAATATGTGTATTTATATGGAGTATATCCTTTCATGATCGACTTAATTATGGCATTTATTAGACTCATTCATTATGTATACCTAACTTGACGTAAATTCAATCAATAATAATAATTCCTACAATTCTATTCTTATTTTTATTTTATTTTGTAATATTAAAGTGCTTTTAAAATAGCATACCTACCAATTCAGATGAAACCCGAATTTTAAATATAATTTATTACCTTTTATGTATTTCTGCCAATATTTAGAGCTTGCAGACAAGTAGACCGTGTCAGTTCAATCAAATATCTCCAACCCCCACTCCCTATTTTCTCTCTTTTAATTATGTTTTTTTTATTCCTATATTTAAAAAATGTAGTAAAAAGTTTGTGGGTTGTCGGTTTTAAGGAAAACATTCTATTCTAGTGTCGTTAATTGGAAAATTACAAGTCCATTTTACGGAAACAAAAACTATTGTGTTAAATTATTTCGAACCCTCTTTCCTAACAATTAACATGTTATTTAGCGAGCAGTTTGTGTTGTATGATTTATATCTATCTATCTATCTATCTATATAATGTTGCTAGATAGCAGAGTGCAGAGTTATTCAGTGTCTACTTTTGGATAAGACTTTTTATTTTTAATTGTTTAATAATACCCCTTTCTAAAAGAAATTAAATGATTTTTTTTGTCTTTTTTGCATAATCTCCTCCAATTTTACCTTCTTTTAATTTTATAAAATATTTTTAATTTATGAAGTTGCGAGGAAGAAGACTTTTCTATGACAAGCTAAAATTAGGGGATGTGATTTTTTTTATTAATTAATTAAGTACGAATTTGTTAATATATAAATTTTCTTAATTTCATTATATTTTTTTGCATAACCATTGCTGTTGTCTGTTGAAACAGCTAATGCAAAAACTATCAATTTTGTAACTATTAGTAAATTGATCTTAAATTTTATATTTATTAATAAATTTCTTAAAATTAACTAGTGAAGAACTAAGATGTAGCAATAATCAATTGGAGATACTTGACATGAGAGACTAAATTAGAAACTTGTTCATATATATATACAGTACTCCTTATGTCTACTATAAGTTTCTCTTTTTCCTTTTTCATCCTGTTCATATTTACTCTTGATCCTAAAGCATAGAATAATTTGAGATAATTAATTTCACGTTAAGCATCTTTTACCATGATCTTTTCCTTCTTTCTTTGACAGTAATGAGAAATTTATTCGTCAAATAATGTCATCTTAAACAACAAATGTCAAACAGTCCGAAATCATACACTCATTCTACACAGACATGTTGGACAGTAAAAAATTAAAAGAAAATTCTTATAAGAGTGACACTTGAGTACGTCAATTTATGTACCGTACAACTGATGCACAATTAATATTATTTAATATATTTTAATTATACAACTTATAATATAGAGGTGTAATTGTGGTGTCCGATTCATAATTAAATGCCGAATGTTGGGCGGATTTATGTAGAGGCAAGGCATTGCTCAATTTTTTCTTTAAATGTATTATATATATACATTTAAAATTTAAATATATTCTTTATAACTAGTAAACATCAATTAATATTAAGATAAAATATTTTATTTTCATCTCAACTAATTTAGTCTTCTACTACTATTATTATCAAGTGCATTTTTTTTTTTTTTTTTTTGCGCAAGCTCATAATTTGTCTGTTAATATGTAGGTTGAAGCTCGCCCCAACAAAAAAATCCCAATTTTAGTGGTTATCATGTATTTAGATTTAGTTTTAATTTAATAATGGTGATAGACCATATGTGATCAAAATAATTTCATATGGCGCTATTGTAGTCTGTATGTCACTATTTACTCAGAACTATTGAATTCATATAATATTCGCATTCATAGATATGCATAATCATTCGTCAAGTTTGAAGAAACAATTATTTTGTATTTAGAAATATTAAAATTAATTATATTTGCATTCATATGATATGTACAAAAATACAAAAAAAAAATTATTTATGCCTTGATTGGAAAAAGTTTATGCGTATGGCCAGGCCGAATGTACTTCAAAAAAAATCGATGAATCAAGAACTTGGCACACCATTTTGTACTGACTAAAATTATGTTGATCGGAATATGATATGGACCACATTTTCATATTGATACAACTAGAATTTCTCCCGTCGTGCGATGCACGATAGAATTGATAATTATATTATATAAATGAGTTAGTATGTTGTGAAATTTGTTCACCGTGAAACTGATTTTTTTTTTAACAGACATACACTTTAGTAATATAAGTCACACACTTTAGTAATATAAGTCACACGCTTCAATTATCACTACGACACTCTTTGCTATAATATAAGTCACACCCTTCATTTTTATGAGTAATACACTTTACAGTAAAAAGTCATACACTTTACAGTAAAAAGTCACACACTCTAGTAATATAAGTCACACTCCTTAACCAATTTCACCGTAAAACTTGTTCACATTATACTTTGCCTATATAAATTTTATAAAATAAGACATCTAAATAATACATATTTAAATTCAATAAAAAATATTAAAATAAACTAACGGTCTCATACATTAAATGTCTCATGTCACATATATCTAATATGATCCATTTGATTGTGATCCTACTCTAATCACAGCGAAAGTGAGGTCTAAATATTAAAATGGAGTTATGTCAAATATATAAGACCACATAACAAAGACTTCCCTTAAGTAATATGCGTGTTAAATTTATTTTTATTCTTCGATTTGAGTTATTTGTCTTCAACAAACTCTTTAATTGTTGGATATTTTGACTTTTAGTAGGAAATAAAATCTTTATATGCTCAATTACATCTCCGTAAACAACTAATATATACCTAAATTAAAGAAGATATACACATTTTATACTATTCAATATAAATAAGATTAACTCTAAATAATATATAGATAATGTATCTAAATAATAAGATCTATAATATCTAATAATAAATAAAACGATGAGTCACATATAATATCTATATAAACTCTGCAAGTATATAGATATAAATTATATAAATTATAAAGATTACAAAGATTTTTTCTCAATTCATTATTATTTGTTAATTTTTTTTTTCATAGATTCGTTTTCCAATTTAACAAGTATTTTTGACAGGAAAATTCAATTATTTTTAAATTTGGGGCCGTTTCTGCTTTTATATATATATGTATAGATAGATTTGGTTAGTTAGGGAATTTTTCAGACATTACTTTTCATTAAATACCCATTTTGGCTAGCTAATTACATGCAAGAAATGCATCTTAGAAATCACTTGAAAAATCAAACCAATCGAGATGGCCTCTTTTTTGGATCTACATGTAATTAATTTGGTCCACTCAATTCTTCTAGTTAATTTAAATCTATGTTATATTGCCAAACCCTATTCGTCGACCCTTTTGGTTAAATCTTGCACGTGTTGACATCTCATCCGAATTAATTTTATTATTTGACAAAATGTTGTAATTTTAGTTATACATTGGTAATAAAGTTCTCGACTAAACTCTTCAATTATCACAATTAATATTTTTTATAATGTAAGTTATATTTTCAGCTGTCGTTACTTATATTTTTATTTATACATATACAAAAACAGAATAATCATCTCAAAAAAAATTCTCGCATATTCTCTCCACTCTCTCTCCTTGAGTTTTGAGTCTCATTGTGGATCTAAATATTATTGATGTATAACTTGGGGTCTATTTTGGATAGGAGTGAGCAGAATATGGTAAAAACCAAAAAATCGAACCGAACCGAAATATAAATTCGGTTCGGTTAAATTGGTTTTCGGTTCGGGATCGGTTTTGCATTTTAAAAAAATTGGTGTTCGGTTTCGGTTCGGTTTTTTCGGTAAATATACCGAATCGAAAATATTTACTTAATATATATATATATATATATATATATATATATATATATATATCCTTTTTTTTGTATTATATAAATAATATATATTATATAATATATATAAATTTTTGTGTTTTTAAATGGCTTAATTCAATAATGTTAAAATTTTGGTTTTTTCGTTTTAATCGGTTTTAACCTTAAAAAATTTGTTCGGTTTTGAATTATGGTTTAGGCTTAAATGGTTCGGTTTCGGTGTATTATGGTGTGAAATTCGGTTAATTCGGTTCGGTTCGGTTCAGTTTTTACCGAATGCTCACCCCTAATTTTGGATCTGTTGGGTCATCTTTACAGTTTCAAATTTTTTAGTTTTCTACTTTTTAATAATTTTATCTATATATTTATAAAAATAGAGTAGTCATTCCATTTCTCTAGCTCTCTCTCTTTCACCATTTTCAATAATAGTTCACCCCCATTTCTAGCTAACTCCACTTTTTTTTCTCTCCGTTTCCTCATTCTCTAATTAATTAACTAAATCACTATTTAATTCGAACATTTTTTGTATTATTTTTTATAATGATCTTATTTAATTGCCCTGTATAAAATTAAATATGTAAATTTTAATTTTACAATGCTGATATGATAAAATATTAATTAAAGATAAATATCAATATAAAATTTTATAATCAATCTAATAACTTTAAAATAATGTATTATTTTTAATTTTATTGATTTTTAATTATTATTCTCATGATAAATATTATTTAACTAATGTAATGAGTATTTTACTATATATTTTATTAAATAATTGATAATTAAATTAATTTTATTTAAGTAGATTTAAAATAAAATACGTCCTAATTATCAATTTCACGAATCCTTTATATGAAATTTATTCACCCTATTGCTCTGTCTTGATAATATTGTCTTTGAAAATTGTACTCCAATTAAACAACATCGAGAACGAACTAAATTTGCGATATTTTAACAGTTATGAAATTTAATTACGATAATTAGTTCATACGGAAATGGAATCAAGAAAATAAATAAAAACTAATTCTGCAAATCTAATTGTTCCTACATCATCAGCAGCCTGAATTGAGCACAATCGGTACCATGTTAATATTGAGTATTGGCCCAATCATTTATAAGAAAATAAAATAAATAATATGTTTCGTTATTTCCCCTTCTTTTTCTTTAACATTTTATTTTTTCTTATTTTTAACATCTCTAGCTATGTTGATGGCCCTTCTAGCTCATGCTATCTAATTAAATGACAAAAATCTATTATTTTCTATTGTTTTAATTTTTTTATTAGTACTCGCTTTGAATTATTAATTATATTTAAGAAATAGTAACGAGTAATAATGGTTTATGCTTTCCAGATTAAATGTTACACCGCGCACGTGCAATGGAGATTAGCGATAATGTTCTGGTCCGAAAAGGAAAAACGAAACAACTTTCAGTTTGTGTAAAACACAAACACATGACGTCAAATAAATAAATATTCTGCACATTCACCTTTTTTTTTTTTTTTTACGAAAAGGATATGGAATAAAATAGTAGAGAGTAATTAAATTTATGATAAAACTTGTTCATAATATAAAATTTATGCGAGAAAACTCCCATTTTTAGCACCTTTTCATTTAAAAAGTTTTTTTTTTATCAAATTTTTTATTTCATTCTTTTTTAACCAAGAGAATAATTTTTTGGGCAATTATACTCTTAATGAAGTCAACAAATTTTTTTTAAAAAATGGTGATACGGGTTTCATTAAATGGTGGTACGAGGTTAATATATTGTAGTAGAAAATTAATAATTGTGATACAAATTTAAAATTGATGATACAAATTGAATTAAATTATGGTACGAGTTGAAATGATGGTGGTACGGTGTTAAAATAAATGTGGTACGGAGTTAAAATAAGTGTGGTACGAGACTGATAGTGGTACGGAGTTAATAGAATGATGGTACAGACTGAAACAATATTTACGGATTGAAGTAATAGTGGTACGGAGTTAATTGAAGGGTGGTACGAGCAAAAATAATGTTGGTACGAGATGCTATATATGGTGGTACAAACTTAAATAATGAAAGCATAAAAAAAGTGGTAAAGTTGGAAAAAAATATATTCTCTTAGCTAAAAAAATATGATTATAAATTTTGTGACAAAAAATAACTTTTATTTTTATGTTAGGCTATTTATAAACGCATTCCAATTTATGTCACTACACTTATAAATTAATATCATGACACTTATCAACTGATATTACTATACTTATAAATTAAGATCATAACAACAAATTATGTTATATGTATTAATTTATAAGAATAGTAATATATCAATTTATAAGTGTAATAATATTATTTTTATAACATTAACTAGTTTCACTATTGAGGTTATGAAATGTAAATTTTTAACATCTATGTTCAAGATTTATCAAGCAATTTTGATCAAGCCTTTCGGCAAACACATACTATAGCCAACCTCAACCAATTATTATTCAGAGAACCACTTGTATAAACCTAATTCATATTATGAACATTATTTTTAATTCATGACATTTGATTCTACTCAGAGTATAATACAGATCAAATTTAGTAATTTAGAAAAATATATTGAAAAATGAGCGAAATGAATCAAATAATCCAAGTTCATAGCATAGATCTGATTCATGGAAAAACTAACTCTATTATTACGATTTTTTCCAATTGCAATTACTTTGGTTAAATAAAAAGGTTAATACAAAAAAAAAAGGCATAACATAGACCCCACCCCATTCTCAATTTTATTTTTTATATTTTATTTTTTACAAGAAGAATACAACTCAACTAAAATAACTAATCTCTCTGTAGTTAAGCTAATTCTTCAAATTTCAACTTGGGGAAGACCTGCCTCGAACCAAGCGTGAGGGTCGGAGGAGAATGATGCAAAGTTCGCTAAACTCATATATTTCTTCTTGCTATCGACCGGAACCGCCACTGCAACGGAAACAACCACCACAAGGTGTCACACATCTATCTGCTTTTTAATCTTTGAAGGACGACTGCTTGCCGCTTGTCATTTAGAACCAAGTCACAATGTTACAAGAGCATTCACAATGAATAGATAATTTTTTATCGATTCATCCATTCTTTCTTCTCCACATCATTTATTTTTAAATACTCAATAGTTTAAACACACTATTATAATAATTCATAAATTATTTATCCATTTTTATATTTTTTATAGGTCCCACAATCTCCTCTCCTCTACCCATTTTCTAGGAGTGGCAACGGGGCGGGGCGGGGCGGGGCCGGTTTATGCCTCGCCCGGCCCAGACCCCGACGGGAAATTTTTGTCCCCGAAATCTACTCGAACCCCGACGGGGAATTTTTTTTAGTCCTCATCCCTGCCCCTAACGTTTTCGGGTATCCCCGAACCCGACCCCGAAAACTGACTAACATATTTAATTTTTATTTTTTTATTATCATAATTATTTTATCTCCCTAAAAATAATGGAGAGCCAATTATGTTATAAAATTATTCTTTTATAAATTAACTTAAAAGAACAAAATATAAATAATCAAACAAATATTTAAATATATATAGTGATATATACATATATAAATATAAAAAATATTAATATAATATGTATCGGGGCGGGTTCGGGGCGGGGCGCGGTATATAAATACCGTCCCCGCCCCGTCCCCGATTTAAATTTTATCAGTTTTCCCCTAAACCGAACCGAAACCCAAAAATATTCAAAATAACCGCCACCATCGGGGCGGGGGCGGGGCGGATCACCACGGGGACGGGGCAAATTGCCATCCCTACTATTTTCTGCTAAAAGTATATTTTCCTTCGTACTCATATATTTCAAATGGATGACACTCTCTCTCCAATTTAAAAGCAACCTTCCATAGTTTTTGTCGTGCCCATGTTGTCGGCCTGCGACAATGTGACCGCAGATCGTGACATGGTTGTCATGATCATTTAAAGGAGCGTTCAGTTGCATTAAATGCAAGTATTGCTGGTCACTTGAAGTCGCCTCTGGTCTACAACCACAGAGCATGGCCGACCAGGTGACATCCCTAAGAACAGAGGCAATGCCTAGGGTAGTTTGACGACGTACAGAGAACGAACCGAGCTGGCAACCATGAGATAGGTCGGCCAATGTGTCTTGGGGAAGAGCCAGAACCCCGTAGTAATTATGTAAAGAAGATAACTTAGAAAATAAACATAAGGGTGAGGGATTTGCGGCGCATATTAAGAAATGCGAAGATCTCAAATAACAATTTTTTTCGATTCTCTAGGGTTTGTTACACTGCCCATTAGAGTTGTAATCAAGATCATGCAATCTTATAATAGGGGTTAACCCCAAGAGAAAATGGTTCGAAATTATTAATACAAAAAAGCATTAAGAGCTTATATTTTTCTCGTGTCTTTTACGTTCACAATTAATTGTTCATCAATTATTGTTTATTGTCCTTGGCGTAAAACCTAGGTAACATCAACATTCATCCATTCAATATATAAACACATTTATGGGTTACCATTGAGAATGCTCTAACATATTAGTACCTGAGAAATACTATAATTGAAGAATTGTAACAATACAATTTGGGTTTAAAAATTGCACGCTTTGTACTCTTGGCCCATTTGATTCATAAGATTGAATTGATTAGTTATAATAAATATATGATTAGGTTGTATGGGGTAAGATTGGATTAATTTGTCTGAATTATTTAAATCAAGATATATATACACACACACACATATATCTACTGATAATAGAATTGCATGTTATAATCATGTATTGAAAACTTAATATTTGTGTTTGAATTGGGGAATTAAATAAAATATCTATTGAAATGTCATAAATACCTTTCACGTGTGATAAATCTAGTCATTTTAAGTATCAATTTAATAAATTTAAATATTATATTTTAATTTTGTATTTCTACTTATTTTTTTGGAGATAATATGCATTTCTTAAGCAAATAAAAGAATAAAGCGATTACATTACTTTTATACTCCCTTCATTCAATATCAGTTCATCATACTGATTTGGGCATGAAAATTAAGATAAAAATTGTTTTTTACTTTATTAAAGTGAGATAAGGGTTATGAGTATTTTTTTTTTGAAAATCAATGTGGGATAAAAAAAGAAATTGTGCAAATTAATCAGTAAGGGAGTATTTAATATGATTTAATTAGCATATGACATAGATATGAATGAAATAGTGGAATAGTACCGAGTTGGTGTGTGTTAGGGCATGAGTCAACTAAATCCATTTATGATGAGAAGTTAAATGAGAGCTAGGTTGGTTGCCAATTGCCCATGTACAATAAAATCTCAGGCTACATTCTTAAATGTTTGTGACCCCCCTGTTTCTAACCAATCACACATCAAGCAACCATATAAATACACCATCAATTAATGCCTCTATTTATCACTAGGCCCCTCTCAATTTATCAATCTCCAAATCATGCTTAATCAAACATCTTTCATCATTTTGGGCCCTCCCCGTATCCTTTCTCTCATAAAATAATACTCCCTCCTATTCAAAATGAGTGGGTCTCCTGTGCACCAAGTGCGCACCGTGCATTCGGGTATATGAGTGACCCATTAAAAAAATGAGACTTCGTCATTAGTGAAAAAGAGGATTCACAATAAAATGGGCATGATCAAAGTGAGTGCACGGATCTAGAATTCGTGCACCAAGTGTATATGAGACATTGTCATTCAAAATACATATTTTGGTCTTTTACACGTTTATTAATAAAAAAAATTATACCAAAATTAGCCTTATTTAATGAGTAGGAGTATTTTTCATTTTTCGTATTTTATTTTAATAAGTAGGAGAAGAAGAATTTTGTATCAGCACTTTACACTTTAAAAGCCTGTTTTTAAATCTAATTGAGTGTCTATTTGCAAACTCTAGAAAATGATTGAGAAATACTTATTTTAAAAGTTGTTAGACACAACTTTTTAAAAGAATTAGTGTATAGAGTTTGCAAGAAGTGTTCTTTTAAGAAGTTGGTGTGACCTAATTTCTTAAAAAAAAAAAAACTTCTTAGATTTGAGTAGAGATTCAAAACAAATACTAAATATCCCATACATGATATAACTATCATTTGAACCAGTGAAGAAACATGATATTTGAGTTAGTCAATAGTGGAGCCAGGATTTTCGTCCAGGATCCCAATTAGTAGTAATAAAAAAGTACTAAAATAAAAGTTTTAAACAGAACATAAATCAATATCTATATTTATATAATAAAAACGTTAAATGTAATTACATACACATTTAAAAAAAATACATTTAAATTGCAGCATTTATCTTCGGCTCTTCATGTTTTGGAAGTATTGCATGATAATTTTGTTACTAACACTCAATTTTTTTTTTCAATGCATACAACCAAACAATTATTCAAAAATCTATCTCTCGGTCGGTTAAATGGTGAACTCTTGATGAGTTTCATTACTAAAAATATTATTTCTACTGTAGTTGTGGCAACAAGTAAGATCAATAGTAATTTAACAAGCAAATAAATTAATAGGAATACAATATGATTTCTTATAATAACCATCTTTTAAGCAAGATCTCATATTTCGACAATGGTATAAAAGTTCTCATCCAAACACACTTTACAATAAAATTTATATCAAGTTCAAGTAAAACAATTAAGATATGTTCAAATTTATATGTGTTATTAAATTTTATTTTATTTTTATTCTATACATAAATGTGGAATTACTAATATATATATATATATATATATATATATATATATATATATATATCGAAAATATTTCGATAATAAAATTACCTTTTTAACGGGGGCATTAACGAGGGCTACAAAAGCCCTTGCTAATAATATTTTAAATATTTTGATATTTAATGAGGAATTTTATTGCCCTTTTACTAACGGAAATGATAACAAAAAAATTTTTCCTCATTTTTAACTTTAACAAGCATTAAATAAAGGGGCATACAAAAAATAGAAAATTATATGATAATAATTTGAAGGGTTTTAAAGAGGATTTTGATAACCCTTGAAAATAATGAGGAATTTTAAAATTTTATGGTTTTAATTTCATTTAAAGAGGACATTTATAATACATATTTAAGTAATAAATTTTTCCTCATTAATACCGAGGGCTTTAACAAGCTATTTGATAATAAAGTAATCTTTAATAAATGCATATGACAGAGGAGTCCCTTTCATAATAGCAAAAAAAGTCACTTTATTATTACCTTATTAAAAATAGAAAATATATATGATACATATTTATTTGAAGAGAAAATTTAATAAATGAGGGATTTGGCCTAGTGGTGATTTCAACTACCTAATAGTAAGAGGTTGCGAGTTCAAATCCTAGCTCTTACTTTGAAAAAACTTCTTTCGAACTAAAAAATTTTATGGTTTAATAATTTCATTTAAATAGGACATTTATAATACATATTTATTAGTTAATTTAGTGATGAAAATAAAATATACTCGCCATTCACGTGGAAATGAACAACCATCGCGAAAGGTTGAAGTAAGGCTTTGATTGGTTTGTCTTGACCAAGAGATTACACTAAGTCTGCATGACGTCTCGAATTTTACATGAGGATAAATTCTTGAAGCGAACAAGGAAGAATTTTCACGGATTGGTAACTATTGCTTTTTTTATTACTATTTGAAATGATAAAGTAATTTTAAGAAATGATTTAATCGAATGATGAGGAGGAGGGTAAGACTTTCATACATACCCTTGCAAGTGGAATTAGTTTCCTTAAAAGTCACTTTATTATTTTAAAATACTAAAAAATAAACAATTAATCCAAAAAATCAAATAATGACCGGAGATATTGACCGTAATATGGGTTAAGATGGAAAATATTAATTATGTAGTGGGATTAATTAATATTTATGGGCTTGAATTATATTGTGGCTCAATATTAGATATTCAAGATCCATTAGATAAATTCTCCTAAAAGGCCCCCGGTAGCCCAACATATGGTGTTTAACCTGTGGTGATTAAAATAAAATAAATATTGTTCCTATGATATTTTAAAATCTATGGATAAAAGGGAGAAAGATTTTCTTTGAATTTTGTTATGGAATGAAGATATGTATTCTTGGAATACAAGATTATCTCATTAAATTCATGAAATCTCCCATTGGTTATTCATTAAGAATTTTAAATTTTTGGTTATTTTTTTTCTTGAAAAAGATATTATATTTTTTCTTGAAATATATCTCATTTTGAAGATCCAAATTTGGTATCTTGCCTAGTATTTTTAAAAATTATGCCCATAAAATTTGAATTTTGTGGAATATTTTAATTATGGGAAAAAAAAATATATGAGATATATTCAAGATTTCTTGTTGACCAAGAAAAGTCTTTTACCACATTGAAATATCACATAATTTTCGCCCAAACCTCCTCTTAAAATAGAGGATTGATTATTCATTCCTTGTTAAACGTTAAATATTAGGAAATCCACAAATTGTCAAAGTTTATTTTTTCCTTTTGTTAATTGTTCCCCTTCCACTAATTCCCGAGCGTTAAAATCAATTTAGAGTTAGGGCATGCCCTCGTTAATGCCCTCGCTAAATATGTTGTTGCAATTTTTTTGTAATATAGGATTAATTCATACTAGTAATAATTAATGAATTAAATTTGTTTAAATATTCACCTTAATATACATTCAACAAAATTTTGGTATACCAAATTTTCGTTAAAACCGAGAGTTTGTGATTACCCTTGTTAAACGTTAGCGAGGAAGAAATTGTCAAGGTTATTAGCCCTCGTTAAATCAATTTAGAGAGGGCATGCCCTGCTAATGCCCTAATGCCCTTTTTTTGTAGCGTCTTTTTTGGTATGTCGTACCAAATTTTACCATATTTTCCAAAATTTTTTCGGATATCATATTTCAAATTTTTCTAGGAGAATTTTTTCTAGATCAAAAAATTTATTGCCATTTTTTTTTGAGGGGCGTATAGTAGATTTCAACTACCAGGGTGGATTCAATTATTTAAATAGCAAGGTGTTATTAATATTTTGGCAAAATATGGAGTGGACAAGTTTTACACAAAAAATTGTAAAATCGATTAAAGAGTGTTATATTATTAAAATATATTAATTGTGATAATTAAAAAATATGTTTTTTTACTACATAAAAGATAGTATTGTTGGGAAATTAGGGGTGTCTGGATCTATTCGAGATGATTTTAAATACATATTTAAATTAATCAATTAATTACTAACATGAATTAATCCTAAATCAATTCAACATAATAATTAATAAACGAATAAACAACATGCGTACACGTAATCCACGTAAATCCTAAGCATGCGGAATCTAGGAGTTACGAGATTACTAACCTCTTGTAGAGACGACGGATGAGACAACGGATCAACCCAAAGAGCCTTCCCAAATATGTCCCAAGTCCACGAACGCAATTCGGTGGGAGGATTCTCACGAACGATTTTAACAAGAGGAAAAATAAAAATATTTTGCCACCACCTTTGTGGATTTATAATATTTCCAACACATGGAATTTCACTCTCACAATTGAAGTTTTTCGAAAAAATACAGTTTATCGACGTTTCAAAAATATTTGATATTTTGTCGACGCTGATATTTTTCCGAAAAATCAACTTCTGTGTTATTTTGGAGATGAAAAATTCATCTCCTATTTATAATAAGGAGGGGACGAAATTTTTAGGTCAATTGGGCATTGAGAAATTTCCTTGCTTCTTCTCTAAGAAACAATCTTGAATATATCCAATATATTATATTTCCCAAAATATCTCCCAACAAAATCTTCTCCTCCTTATTGTTATGGAATTTTCGAAATTCACTTAATAAATATCCAAGTGGGAGATTTCATGAATTTATTGAGATAATCTTGTATTCCAAGAATACTTATTTTCATTCCATAACAAAATTCAAAGAAAATCTTTCTCCCACTTTTATTTATTATTTTTGAAAAAATTAGAAAATTTAGGCAATAATATTTTCTTCTCTCTTTCATTAATTGGACTTTATTTTGGGTTATTTGAGGGGCCTTTAGGAGAATTAAGATTGGATCTCCAATGGACTATGAAGCTATAATATTGGGCCAAATATTATTCAAAGTCCATTAATATTAATTTATTCCACTATAAAATTATGGCTCCCGGTCATTATTTCCCGTGTTTAAGATTATTTTAGTCCATTAATTAATTAAGCCACTGAACAAGCTTTATATCAATTAATATATTTATCCTTGGAGTAAAGACAACTCAACTTTATTATCCATACCGGAGATAAATTTCCACTTGCAAGATTTGGTATGATAAAGGTTCTGAGCCCACCAAGGGGACAAATCAAACAAGACGTACTTGCACACGATTCTCCATATTAAATGTCAGCAATTGTCATGTAATTAATAATATTGCCCAAGATATAAGGTATCGAATCCCAATGATTCTCTTCCTATCATAAGTCAAAGCAATAGTTATTAATTTCACACGATCCTATTTAAGGGATGGAGATTAAGAAACAACACACCACTGAGGTCTAATTCTTGTATATTCAGTACCAAAGAATTTATCCTCCTGTAGGTCCTATTCAGCGCATCCAAATGCACAAGTATAATCTCTTGGTCAAGACAAGCCAATCCGAGTCTTATACATCAACCTTTCATGATGGTTTGTTCATTTTCATCTAGGTTGTGAATTTGTACTTAATTACGAGGAGCTGTTAATTTTATCTTCTGTGATCTGGTATCACCAAATTAACTACAACATAATACGTACTGACTTTATTGAACGGGTTTGCAATAAATATATATATAACATTCATTCTTATTTAAATGCAACAGTGATTAATAATTTATTTCAGTAAAATAAATGAGAAAAACTCAGTTTGGTTATACAAAGTAAAAGCATACTTTTCTGTATAACCCCAACAATCTCCCACTTATACTCAAAGTCTGCTTTTAAGTATACTACAACATGTCTCATGTTCTATGTGACATCTAATGTCACCCTACACGAACCTAATAATTTCTCCCACTTATACTCAAAGCAGATTGGCAACGCTCTTCACACCCATTCCTTTCACATGTCTCTCGAATGTTAACAGAGGCAGACTCTTTGTTAATGGATCAGCTAGGTGTCTCCCGACGCGATCTTTGCCACCTCTATATCTCCTCTCTTAACGATTTCTCGTATAAGATGATATTTCATTTCAATGTGTTTGCTGGCCTTATGTGCTCTCGGTTCCCTCGAATTTGCAACTGCTCCGACATTATCACAATAGACCGTGATTGTGCTGGGCAAATTCGGGACGACCGTCCAAGTACACTAGGAAGTTCTTGAGCCACGACGCTTCTTTCACTGCTTCACAAGCAGTTACATATTCGGCTTCCATGGTAGAATCGGCGATGCATTTCTGCTTAACGCTTCTCCATGTTACAGCTCTTTCCCCCATGCGAAACACACTACCCGAGGTAGACTTTCTGGAGTCTATATCTGATTGGAAATTCGAGTCCGTGTAACCGATTGGGATTAGACTGTCTGACTGGTAAACCAACATTCTGTCCCGTGTCCTCTTCAGATACTTCAGAATGTTCTTTACCTCAGTCCAATGTCCTTTCCCCGGGTTGCTTTGATATCTAGCTACCATGCCTACGATGAAGCGGATATCCGGTCTCGTGCACAGCATTGCGTACATGAGGCTTCCTACAGCCGAAGTGTAAGAGATGCCTTTCATGTCATCTATCTCATTCTGTGTTTTGGGACACATTTCCTTGGATAGATGGATTCCATATCTGTAGGGCACAAAGCCTTTCTTGGAATCTTGCATGCTGAAGCGTTTCAAAACAGTGTCTATATAAGAGGCTTGTAAAAGCCCGATCATCATTTTCTTGCGATCTCGAGTGATCTTGATCCCTAGGACGTGACCGGCTTCACCTAAATCCTTCATATCAAACTGTTTTGACAGCCATGCCCTTATATCCGATAACACCTTTACATCATTTCCGATGAGCAGTATGTCGTCAACGTAAGTACCAAAAATACCAATGCAGTTCCGTCACGCCTTTTGTAAACACAACTTTCAAAATTATTTTGATCAAAACTGTAGGATTTTATAACTTGATCAAAACACTGATTCCAAGCACGGGATGCTTGCTTCAGCCCATAAATGGACTTCTTGAGCTTACAAACCAGATGCTCTATACCCTTTTCAATGAAGCCTTCGGGTTGTTGCATATAGATTTTTTCGTCAAGACTTCCATTTAGGAAAGTTGTCTTCACATCCATTTGTCAGATCTCAAAGTCTAAATGTGCAGCAATCGACAAGAGAATGCGGATGGACTTGAGCATGGCTACTGGCGAAAAGGTATCCTCATAGTCGATCCCTTCTTTCTGAGTGTACCCTTTCACCACTAGTCTTGCCTTAAAGGTTTCAACCTTTCCGTCCGGTCCCCTCTTTCTCTTGTATACCCACTTGCATCCAATGGGTTTTACCCCATCGAGTGGTTGTTGGGATTATACTGAAAAGTATGCTTTTACTTTGTATAATCGAAACTGAATTTCCAGACTTATTTACTGAAATAAATTGTTTATCACCGATGCTTTAAATATGATTGAATGTTATATATATTTACTGCATAACTGTTCAATAATTCGTATGTGTTACATCAGAGTTAATTTAGTGATACCGCATCACGTAAGATTAAATTAATGTCCCTTGTAACTAAAAAGTACGCCATTCACGACCTAGATGGAAATGAACAACCATCGTGAAAGGTTGAGGTGTAAGGCTCGATTGGTTTGTCTTGACCAAGATATTACACTAGTGCATGACCGATCTGTTGAATAGGACCTCTGGGAGGATAAATTCTTCTTTAATCCAAACAAGGAAGAATTAGACCTCGGTGGTTCGTTGTTTCTTAACCTTCGTCCCCTTAAATAGGATCATGTGGGATTGGTAACTATTGCCTTGACTTATCATGGGTAGCGAATCGGAGAGAGATTCAATACTTTTTATCTTGGGCAATATTATTGGTCACATGTGATTGCTAAGATTTAATCTGAAGAATCGTGTGCAAATACGCTTGCTTGATTTGCCCCCTTGGGAGGTTCATAAGTTTTATCATACCAAATCTTGCAAGTGGAATTAGTTTCCGATGGATAATAATGTTGAACCGTTCTCTACCAAGGACAAAAGATATTAATTAACGGAAAGCTATTTCAAAGGGCTTGAATTAATTAATGGGCTAGATAATCTTAAACACGGGAAATAATGACCGGGAGCCATATTGATTGTAATATGGGTTAAGATGGATAGTGCAATATTAATTATGTAGTGGGATTAATTAATATTTATGGACTTGAATTATATTGTGGCTCAATATTAGATATTCAAGATCCATTAGAAGGTCCAATCTTAATTCTCCTAAAGGCCCCCTGAGTAGCCCAACATATAGTCCAATAACTGAAAAGATGATTAAAATAAAATAAATATTGTTGCTTATATTTCCTCTCAATTTTTCGAAAATTATGGATAAAAGAGGGAGAAAGATTTTCTTTGAATTTTGTTATGGAATGAAGATATGTATTCTTGGAATACAAGATTATCTCATTAAATTCAAGAAATCTCCCACTTGGTTATTCATAATGATATTTCGAAATTTTTGAAAATAGAGGGCAAGAAAGATTTTCTTGAAAAGATATTATGGAAGATTTGTATTTCTTGAAATACAAGAATATCTCATAAATTCAAGAAGATCCAAATCTTGGATTCTTGCATCATCAAATTTTCGAAAATAATGTCCATAATAGAAGAGGTGGGATTTTTGTGGAATATTTTAATTATGGGAAAAAAAAGAATATAAGGGATATATTCAAGATTTCTTGGTGACCAAGAAAAGTCTTTTTCCCACATTGAAAAAATCACATAAATTTAGTCCTCCCTCCCTCCTATAAATAGGGGATGATTAGTTCATTCCCAAGTACAATTCCATGTCTTTGGAAATATTAGCAAATCCACATAAGTGGTGCAACAAAGTTTATTTTTTCCTTTTTGTTAATTGTTCGCGAGTATCCTTCCACCGGATTGTCGAAAGCAAGGGCTAAGGGAATACTTGGGAAGTCCTTTTGGTTAGTCCGTCCGACCAAAGCCACTTTGCCATCCCGAGAGGTAATGCGTTCAAGTAAACCCGTAGATTCGCGTCGTGTGGGTTTTACGTGGCTTTTTATATGCATGATATGTTGTTGCAATTATTATTTGAATTAATATAGGATTAATCCATGCTAGTAATAATTAATGAATTAAATTTGTATTTAAATATTCACCCTAATAGATCTGTGCAACTCATTCCCCAACAATCGCATCGAGCCATTTTTTTCTGAATTTTTTAAATTGTAATTTAATTCGTGGACATTAAATTTGAAATTGGATAGTAGAACTGTTAGATCTGCTTTTGCGGTATCCAATTGTCATGGATTTTAATGTTTTATTTTGCATGCATATAAACTGTGGTTTTTTAATTCGATTCGCTTCGATTTGTTTTTGCCTCGTGAGAAAATCCACGAAGTAGACTAGATTTGTTTGATTTGATCAATGTAATAAACTAGTCTAGATCTAGGTTTATTTATTTTTTGTAAATAAATTGTAACCGGATCGGAACGGAGAGATGAAGAATTAAAGGACGAAATCCGAATCCGGCGTGGCGTGGCGCTGGAGCGCCACCGGCACGCATGGGCGCAGGGCGAGGCCGGGCGTGAAGCGCCACAGAGATGAGGGGTCATACAAGACAGCGGGCGCTCGGCCCAAAGCCGAAAGGACGGGCCGGAAGTGTGTGATACGGACGGGCAGACGCCAAGACGGAGACGCGGGCGGCCGAGGTCGGGGCGGCGGGCGGAGGGCGTCGATGATGCCACATGGAGACGCCGTCGCCTACCGAGATCTGCCCGACGCCGACACCTGACGAGGTGAGGTCGTCTAGGCTAAGCGACCGGACGGACGCGGCGCGATCCCTACCATCCGAGCTTGCTGGCGGCGGTTCGAGATGAAGTATTTTTCGAGACGAACGAGTGGGAGAAATTCGAGACGTGTTTCTTCAAGATCAAGCCAAGAAAAATCAAACCATGACAGTTGGATAATTTGTGCCCAATATGTTTATTTTTCTGTTTTTGCTTGATTTAATTTGTGCTATCTTATGCTTTATTTAATTTGTTTAAATGTGTTTGCATGAGGGTTGCCAAATTGAAAAATCTCAACTTCAAAATTATTAAGTATGTTTTAAATAATTAATTGACAATTTTATTCCGGATAATAAAATTGAATTAATTTTGACCTCCATGATTTATTTATTTGTGAATTCTTTTGGAGAAATTTCCCTGAATCTTTTATGGTCAAAAGATAGGTTTCACATGAATGAATTCCAAACGGATGATTGTGGGTTATTACTAGTGGCGACGATGACCCTCCCAACGAGGCTCGATCAAAGCGAAATAGTAATCCTGTATTTAATCATGGTTATTACTTAGGTATAAAATTGATATGCATATACTTCTCCGGAGTCCCTGTCAATTTTATATTGGTCAAGTGGGAGCCAACTATTAATCTGGATATTAAGGGTTTGTAACTGTTCTTGTTTGTAACCCGCTTGAATGTGTTTAAATAATGACCCACCCAACGTGGCTTATTTAAACTGTTTTGAGATGTTGGCTGATGCATTGTTCATATTTTTTTTGAGATTTTAAATATGATGGCATGTGATCGAATCTTGTGATATGCTTGTGCTATTGC
Source organism: Stenogyne calaminthoides (assembly GCA_037126765.1). Classification (NCBI taxonomy): domain Eukaryota; kingdom Viridiplantae; phylum Streptophyta; class Magnoliopsida; order Lamiales; family Lamiaceae; genus Stenogyne; species Stenogyne calaminthoides. The sequence continues at coordinate 3,806,211 of JBBCBC010000036.1, read as the reverse complement.
ATATAGTTGTTTATTTCAGTTCAGCATGTCGTTACCTTTTAATCCACTGTTATTATACTTAAAGTCAATACAATATGTATGGAAACTATATTGATTGGAAAATTATAATTGTCCTAACTGCACAAAAGCACAAGTGGATTTTGACACACAAAAATCAGATGAGCCAACTGACGAGTCAAAACATGCGGGACTCGTCAGATCACCTTGCGAGAGATGTCGTCGCTGAAAATGGTGGAGGAAAAACCCGTAAGGGATTACGTCCTCAAAATAGATGGCCCATCTGAACAAACTTGAGATTCTGAGTGCAGATTATGATCTGGAGACTCAGATGAATTTGGTACTTCACTCTTTTGCCCAAAAAAGTTTTTGAGCATTTTGGCCTCACTTCAGCTAATTTGTTGCAAGCTTTTGGTCTCGGCGAAAATAATGAAGAGGCACCAAACTCAAGCTTTGATTTTGCAAGTGGTCCGTCTTCATTTTCTAGGCCAAGGGTAGGCAAGATAAAGAAAGAGGACCAAAGGTCATATGCAATAAAACTCAATCATTGCCAAGGGCAATGGTAAGATGAGGAATGCTTGTTGTGTCAAGGAAAATCCAAAGAAGAAGTGCTTAAGCTGCGGTGAGAGAGGACAATGGAGGTCTTGCCTATTCCAACCCCAAAAGGGACGGAAAGAAAGATAATTCTCACACCCTAGTTGTTGAAACTTGTTTAGCGGCGTATACTTCTCATTCGTGGGTGGTTGATACGAGATTCACTAATCATGTTGGCTTCACGGGTTCTAAATGATCCCAAGAACGTAGTGGAGTGAGATCCTCATCACACCGGGCAACGCTATTTAAAAAGTAGAAGACATTGCAATGCTACGTAAGTGGCAGATATTGCAATGCTACGCTAGTAACGATTATTGCAATACTACGCAAGTAGCAGACATTGCAATGCTACATGAGTAGCAGTTAAAGCAGTGGGAGAAGTGCACCTATCTTTTGAAGATAAAGTTTTTTTGAGATTTTCTTTATGTTCTCAGTTTTAGAAAGAATTCACTTTCAGTTTCTAAAATTCGATTAAAGGACACTAAGTTTCTTCTAATAAGAATGACATCATTTTTTTTAAATGATGAGTGTATCTGTTACGGGACATTGATGGAAAATCTCTATACAATTAACTGTGCACACCACTCACGAAATGTATCCTATAACACATTAACTATTTCCGAGAAAAGAAAACGTTCATCGAGATGAACGAGACACTTCTTTGGCATCTAAGATTAGGTCATATAAATCCAAAGAGGATCCAAAGGTTGGTTCACTGGAGCGTCTCCAAGTTGAATCGATTCCAACCTGCGAATCATGTTTGGAGGGTAATATGACCAAGAGGGCATTTGGAGCCAAGGGGAATAGGACCAAAGAAGTGTTAGAGATCGTTCACACAGATGTATATAGTCCAATGTCAACCAAAGCAAGATGAGGTTATGAGTAATTTTATTGATGATTACTCAAGGTACATTTTCCTTATGAAGCATGAATCTGAGACCTTTGAGAAATTCTAAGAATTTAAGGCTCAAGCAGAGAATCATATGGAAAAACGTATCAAGTCTCTACGATCTGATCGTGGAGGCGAATACCTCAAAGAAAGAGTTTTTGAACTACTTATCCGATGAAGGGATTGTATCCCACCATCGCACTTAACCCCTCAACAAAATGGGGTTTGCAGAGCGAAGCAACATAATTCTTTTGGAAATGGTTAGATCAATGATGAGTTATACGGATCTTCCCGAGTCGTTTTGGGGTCATACCTTGGAAAACAACGACTTACATTCTGAACTTGGTGTTATCCAAATCGGTTCCCAAAATTGCCAAAGAATTGTGGACCGGGCGCAAGCCTAGTATGAGACACATGAGAACTTTGGGGTGTCCGGTCTACGTGTTGGACAAGGAAACCGGTAAATTGGATCCTCAATTAGAATTAAGGCTATTTTGTAGGATACCCCGAGGGAACAAAAGGGTGAATGTTCTATAGTTCCGAAGATCAAAAGGTGGACATCCGCACCCACTTTAGATTTTGGAAGAAAACTATAGAACCAAAGAAAACCCAGAAGTGAGATTACCTTAAATGAGCCTAGAAGGCAAACCTCAATGCCAACTGTACTAGATGATATACCAAACGATACGCTTTCACAACCGGAGCCTCGTTATAGTGGGAGGGTTGTTAGACAGCCCGAGAGATTCATGGGAATAGGAGAGTCCTCGGACTTGATTCCCAGAATCAGACCCATGAACATATGACGAGGCACTCCAAGATAAGGATCTGATTCTTGGCAAACAAAGAATGAAAATGAAAGCTGAAGTGGGTTCTATATTTCATAATAGAGTGTGGGAGCTAGTCGAACCACTTAATGGGGTCAAACCCATTAGATGCAAGTGGGTATATAAGAGGATCGGACGGGAAGGTTGAAACCTTTAAAGCAAGACTAATGGCGAAAGGTTATACTCAGAAAGAAAGGGATCGATTATGAGAAAAAATTTCGCCCGTAGCCATGCTTAAGTCCATCCGTATTCTCTTTTTCGATTCTTTTATTTTGACTTTGAAATCTGGCAGATGGATGTCAAGACAGCTTTCCTTAACGGAAGTCTTGATGAAGAGATCTATATGCAACAACCCCAAGGTTTCATTGAAACAGGCCAAGAACATCTTGTTTGTAAGCTCAAGAAGTCCATTTACGAACTCAAACAGGCATCCAGAGCTTGGAACCAATGTTTTGATCATGTTATAAAGTCTTATGGGTTTGATCAAAACAAGTTTGAAAGTTGTGTGTATAAAAAAAGCGTTTGAACCGCATTGGTATTCTTAGTACTATCGTAGATGACATTGTGATCATCGGAAACGATGTGAAGGTGTGATCGACGCGTAGGGCATGTTTTCAAAAAAAGTTTTTGATATGAAAGACTTAGGGAAAAAACCGGACATATCCTTGGGATCAAGATAACTCGAGATCGCCGTAAAAAGGATGATCGGGTTATCGCAAGTTTCATACATAGACACTGGTTTTTGAAATAATTTAGCATGCAAGATTCCAAGAAAGGATTCGTGCACCTTTTCGGACTTGGAATCCATATATCCAAGAAAATGTCCCCTAAGACGCAAAAAGGAGATAGATGACATGAAATGCATTCCTTGTGCTTCTACCGTAGGGAAACCTTATGTATGCAATGTCTTTATTATGAGACCGATATATATGCTTTGGCGTAGGCATGGTAGCAAGATATCGAGTAACCAAGGAAAGCGGGTTGGACGACGATTAAAAACATTCTCAAGTATCCGAAAAGAACTCGGGATAGAATGTTGATTTATCGATCGACATCTCCAATCCCCATCGGCTACATGGACTCGGATTTCCAATCGATTTAGATTCCGAGAGATTATCCGCCTCGCGGTTAGTGTGTTTCCATTTGGGAAGTGTAGCCATCAAATGGACGAGTGTGAAGCGTAAATGCATCAACGACTCAACCATGGCACTTTCGGGTAAATGTAGTCTGCTTATGAAGCGGTTGAAAAGAACCGATTGGGCTCTAGATCTTCTTAGTGGACTTGGATGGTGTTCTCAATTTGTCTAGCAATATCTCTAGCTTGAGGGCGGTTGCAATTCAGAGAGAACCAAGAGTCCACGAGTCAAACAAACACATTAAAGGAAAGACATCTTATAATGAGAAATCGTTAAGAGATGAGATATAGATGTGGAAAAAGATAGCGTCCGAGGATAGCCCTAAGCGCATCCATTCACAAAGCGTCTGCCTCTAAATACATTCGAGAGACATGTGAGTGGAATGGGTGTCAAGACCGCCGCTAACTGCTTTGAGTATAAGTGGGAGAAATTATTAGGTTCGTGTAGGTGACATTAGATGTCACGGACTACTCGAGACGTGTTGTAATATACTTAAAAAGCGGACTTTGAGTATAAGTGGGAGATTGTTGGGATTATCTTTGAAAAGTATGCTTTTACTTTGTATAATCGAAACCTAATTTCCGACTTATTTATTGAAATAAATTTTTTATCATCGATGCTTTAAATATGATTGAATGTTATATATATTTATTTGCATAAACTGTTCAATAATTCAGATGTGTTACATCAGAAGTTAATTTAGTGATACCATATCACGAAAGATTAAATTAACAGATCCCTTGTAACTAAAAAGTACGCCATTCACGACCTAGATGAAAATGAACAACCATCGCGAAAGGTTGAGGTGTAAGGCTCGAGATTGGTTTGTCTTGACCAAGAGATTACACTAGTGCATGACCGATCTTATTGAATAGGACCTCAGAGGATAAATTCTTGAGAATCCGAACAAGGAAGAATTAGACCTCAGTGGTTCGTTGTTTCTTAACCTTCGTCCCTTAAATAGGATCATGTGGGATTGGTAACTATTGCTTTGACTTATCATGGGTAGCGAATCAGAGAGAGATTCAATACTTTTTATCTTGGGCAATATTATTGGTCACATGTGATTGCTAAGATTTAATCTGAAGAATCGTGTGCAAGTTAAACTTGCTTGATTTGCCCCTCTGGGAGGTTCATAAGTTTTATCATACCAAATCTTGCAAGTGGAATTAGTTTCCGATGGATAATAATGTTGAACCGTTTCTCGACCAAGGACAAAAAAGATATTAATTAACGGAAAGTTATTTCAAATGGCTTGAATTAATTAATGGGCTAGATAATCTTAAACACGGGAAATAATGACCGAGCCATATTGACTCGTAATATGGGTTAAGATGGATAGTCAATATTAATTATGTAGTGGGATTAATTAATATTTATGGGCTTGAATTATATTGTGGCTCAATATTAGATATTCAAGATCCATTAGAAGGTCCAATCTTAATTCTCCTAAAGGCCCCCTGAGTAGCCCAACATATAATCCAATAACTAAAAAGTGTGATTAAAATAAAATAAATATTGTTGCTTATATTTCCTCTCAATTTTTCGAAAATTATGGATAAAAGATGGAGAAAGATTTTCTTTGAATTTTGTTATGGAATGAAGATATGTATTCTTGGAATACAAGATTATCTCATTAAATTCAAGAAATCTCCCACTTGGTTATTCATAGTGATATTTCGAAATTTTTGAAAATAGAGGACAATAAAGATTTTCTTGATTTTCTTGAAAAGATATTATGGAAGATATGTATTTCTTGAAATACAAGAATATCTCATAAATTCAAGAAGATCCAAATCTTGGATTCTTGCATCATCAAATTTTCGAAAATAATGTCCATAATAGAGGAGGTGGGATTTTTGTGGAATATTTTAATTATGGGAAAAAGAATATAAGGGATATATTCAAGATTTCTTGGTGACCAAGAAAAGTCTTTTCCCACATTGAAAAATCACATAAATTTCGTCCTCCCTCCCTCCTATAAATAGGGGATGATTAGTTCATTCCCAAGTACAATTCCATGTGCTGGAAATATTAGCAAATCCACATAAGTGGTGCAACAAAGTTTATTTTTTTCCTTTTGTTAATTGTTCGCGAGTATCCTTCCACCGGATTGTCGAGCAAGGGCTAAGGGAATACTTGGGAAGTCCTTTTGGTTAGTCCGTCCGACCAAAGCCACTGCCATCCCGAGAGGTACGTTCACGTAAACCCGTAGATTCCGCATGCGTAGGTTTTACGTGGCTTTTTATATGCATGATATGTTGTTGCAATTATTATTTGAATTAATATAGGATTAATTCATGCTAGTAATAATTAATGAATTAAATTTGTATTTAAATATTCACCCCGAATAGATCTGTGCAACTCATTCCCCAACAGTGGTTCGACTAGCTCCCACACTTTGTTGTGATCCATTGAACCCATTTTGGCTTCCATTGCTGTTTGCCAATAAGTTGCATCTTTGTCTTGGATCGCCTCATTGTAGGACCAGGGATCTGATTCTTCGCCTGAGATCAAGTCCGAAGACTCTCCAATCCCTAAGAATCGCTCGGGTTGTCTGACAACCCTTCCACTACGACGAGGTTCCGGTTGTGAAGGCGTGACGTTTGGTATATCATTTTGTACAGTTGGCAATGGAGTTGGCCCCTTAAGTTCTTCCAAGTTAATTTCACTTCTAGGCTTTCTATCGTTCATATAGTCTTCTTCGAAAAATTTAAAGTGCGTACTGATTATGACCTTTTGACTTCGGGACCATAGAACATGCATCCTTTCGTCCTTTCGGGGTACCCAATGAACATCCTTAATTCCGAACGTGTATCCAACTTACCAGCTTCCTTGTCCAACACATATGCCGGACACCCCCAGATCCTGATGTGTCCATAACTGGGCTTGCGCCCTGTCCACAACTCTCTCGGGGTTTTAGGAACTGATCTGGATGGCACTAAGTTTAGAATATAGGCTGCTGTTTCCAAAGCATAACCCCAGAACGATTTTGGTAAATCTGCATAGCTCATCATTGATCTTACCATTTCTAAAAACGTTCTATTTCTTCGTTCTGCAACCCCATTTTGTTGAGGGGTACCGGGTGCAGTCAACTGGGATGCAATCCCCTCTTTCGACAGATAGTTCAAGAATTCATCACTGAGGTATTCGCATCCACGATCAGATCGTAGAAACTTGATAGTCTTTTCCTTATGATTCTCTGCTTGAGCCTTAAATTCTTTGAATTTATCGAAGGTCTCAGTTTTATGCTTCATTAGGAAAATGTACCCGTAGCGTGAGTAGTCATCGATAAACGTAACGAAATACTCATAGCCACCTCTAGCTTTGATTTGCATTGGACCACACACGTCGGTGTGAACAATTTCTAACACTTCCTTAGCTCTAATCCCCTCGGCTCCAAATGCGCTCTTGGTCATTTTACCCTCCAAGCACGATTCACAAGTTGGAAATGGTTCAACCTGGAGAGACCCCAATGAACCATCTTGAACCAACCTTTGAATCCTTTTTGGGTTAATATGACCTAATCTTAGGTGCCAAAGAAGTGTTTCGTTCACTTTAGCCGAATGCTTTCTTTTACATGAAATAGTAGATGAATTATACGATGCATTTTGTGAGTGGTGTGCACAGTTAATAAAATAGAGTTTGTTCCGTAAAGTTCCATGACATATAATCACATTGCTACAAAAAACAGTAACATGTTTGTTAAAATGAACAGAATATCCATCAACAAATAGTTTAGAAATTGAAATAAGGTTTTTCCGAAAAACAGGAACATAAAGAACATCTCTTAAAATTTAAAACTGGTCTTCAAACGACAGGTGCACGTCTCCCACTGCTTCAGCTGCCACTCTCGTAGCATCGCCTAGCGTGCTGAGGATCTCACTTTCACTAAGTTGTCGGGTCAGCTTGAACCCGTTAAGAAAACATGATCAGTGGATCTCGTATCAACTACCCACGAATGAGAAGTATACGTCGCTAAACAAGTTTCAACAACTAGTGCGTAAGAATTACCTTTCTATCCACTCCGCTTGGGATTGGAACAGACCAACTTCCATTTTCGTTTCCAATTAACATAGTTTCCAAGAAAATTCTATTGACTTTAAGTATAATAACAGTGGATTAAAATATTACGACATGATGAAACTGAAAATAAACATATATCTTGTGTCAATATCCGAATCAACACAAAGAAAATCACATAATTCGATCACATGATTCATATTAAAATCTCAAAAAATTATGAACATGCATCAGCCAACATCTCAAAACATATTTAAATGAGCCTCGTGGGAGGGTCATCATTTAAATCACATTCAAGCAGGTTACAAACAATTACAATTACAAACCTTTAATTTAAAAAATTAATAGTCGGCTCCCACTTGACCAATATAAAATTGACAGGGACTTCGGTGAAGTATATGCATATCAATTTTATACCTAAGTAATAACCATGATTAAATACAGAATTACTACTTCGTTTTGAACGAGCCTCGTGGGAGGGTCATCGTCTCCACTAATAATAATTAACAATCATCATTTTGGGAATTTATTCATGTGAAAACTATCTTTTGACCGTCCCGTAGGGGAATTTCTCCAAAAGATTTCACAAATAAATAAATCATAGAGGTCAAAATTAATTCGATTTAAAATCAAATTAATTATTAAAACATACTTAGTAATTTTTGGGTTTGAAATTTTTCGTTGAGCAATTCTCATGCAAACACATTTAAACAAATTAAATAAAGCATAAGAAACAAAACAACAATAAATCAAGCAAAACAGAAAATAAACACATTGGGCACATATTATCCAACTGTCATGGTTTTATTTTCCTTGGCTTGATCTTGAAGAAACACCGCCTTGAATTTCTCCCACTCGCTCGTCTCAAAAAAAATTCGGCTTTTTAACGCCACACCAAGCAACTTCGCAATGATGCACGCCAAGATCCGCCGCCACTTGGCGAAGGGATCGCTTTCACGCCGCGATCACCCTTCAAGGGTCTTCGATGACTTCAGTAATCACAGGTTCGCTACCCAGCGTGCCTCGCCGCCACTCGTCCGTGCTTTCGCCCGTGCTTCAGCGGCGCGCTGAGTTCGATCCTCGGCTGCGCATCGCCTGAAGCCTTCGCTTAGCGACGTCCACGCCACGCTGCATCCTCCCTTAGCACATTTTTGCGACGACGCCGCGCCACGCGTCTGATTCCGGATCCTTTTTAATTCCTCGTCTCCATCTTCGTCTTCGATCAGGTTACAATTTATTTAACGAAAAATAAATACACCTTAAATCTAGACTATTCTATTACACTTGAACAAATCAAAATAGCCTAATCTACTCATGGATTTTCTCACGAGAAAAACAAATCCGAACGAGTCGAATTAAAAACCATTCATTCATACGCATGAAAATTAAACACATTAAATACCATGACAATTGGATACCTGCAAAACAGTTCTAGCAATTCTACAATCCAATTTTCAATTTAATGTCCAACATAATTTAAATAATAATTTCAAAAATCAGAGCTCGAAACCTGAGCTCTGATACCAGTTGTTGGAAAATTAGGGTGTGCGGATCTATTCGAGATGATTTTAAATACATATTTAAATTAATCAATTAATTACTAACATGAATTAATCTTAAATCAATTCAACATAATAATTAATAAACGAATAAATAACATGCGTACATGTAATCCACGTAAATCCTAAGCATGTGGAATCTAGGAGTTACGAGATTACTAACCTCTTGTAGAGACGACGGTGTTGGGAATATCGGGGTACCCGGATCTATTCGAGGTGATTATTTAAATACATATTTAAATTAAATAGTTAATTACTAACATGAATTAATCCTAAGTCAATTCAACATAATAATAAACAACATGCGTACACATAATCCACGTAAATCCTAAACATGCGGAACTAGGAGTTACGGAATTACTAACCTCTTGAAGAATCAAACGGATGAATCAACCCAAGAGTCTTCCCAAATATATCCCCAAAGTCCACGAACGCTATCCGGTGGGAGGATTTCAACGAACGATTTTAATGGGAGATAAATTAAATATTTTGCTACCACCTTTGTGGATTTTTAATATTTCCAACACATGGAATTGCCCTTGGGAATGAAGAGCTCATCCCCTATAAATAGGGAGGAGGGGTTCGAAATTTTAGGTCAAGAAAATAAGGAAGAAAATCTTTTCTTGATCTCCAAGAAATCTTGAATATATCTCCTATATTCTTTTCTGCTTAATTAAATTTTCCATAAATATCTCTTCCCCTCTTCTACCTCATAATTTTCGAAAATTACAAGCCTAAAGAAGTCAAGATTTGACTTCTTGAATTTATGGGATAATTTTGTATCCCTACAATAATTATTTCTTTCCATAAAATATCTACAAGAAAATCAAGACAATTTTTTCTTCCTTTTTGGCCACAAAATTTTGAAAATATCTCTTGGAAATATAACAAGAATATTTTCTTCTCTCTCTCATTAATTGGACTTTATTTTGGGCTATTTGGGGGGCCTTTAGGAGAATTAAGATTGGACCTCCAATGGACTATGAAGCTTTAATATTTTGGGCCAAATATTATTTAAGTCCATTAATATTAATTTACTCCACTATAAAATTAATATTGAACTATCCATCTTAACCCATATACGATTTCACATATAACATGGCTCCCAGTCATTATTTCCCGCGTTTAAGATTATCTTAGTCCATTAATTAATTAAGCCACTGAACAAGCTTTATATTAATTAATATCTTTGTCCTTGAGTAAAAGACACTCAACATTATTATCCATGCCGGAAATAAATTTCCACTTGCAAGATTTGACATGATAAAGAATATGAGCCCACCAAAGGGACAAATCAAGCAAGACGTACTTGCACGCGATTCTCCGTATTAAATATTAGCAATCGTCATGTAATTAATAATATTGCCCAAGATATAAGGTATCGAATCGCATTGACTCTCTTCCCATCATAAGTCAAAGCAATAGTTATTAATTTCACACGATCCTATTTAAGGGGATTGGAGATTAAGAAACAACACACCACCGAGGTCTAATTCTTGTATATTCAAGATCAAGAATTTGTCCTCCTGTAGGTCCTCATTCAAATAGACCTTAATGCGCTTAGTGTGATCCTTGGTCAAGACAGTAACTGGGTTTCACACTTCAACCGCTCATGATGGTTCGCTCATTTCCATCTGGGTTGTGAATATGTACTTAATTACGAGGGTTTAATTTGATCTTCAAAGGATCGGGTATCACCAAATTAACTACAACGTAATCGTCTTCGCCTTATTGAACGGGTTTGCAATAAACATATATAACATTCATTCATATTTAATGCAACAATGATTAAATAATTTATTTCAGTAAATAAATAAGAAACTTTAGTTTGGTTATACAAAGTAAAAGCATACTTTTCAGTATAACCCCAACAATCTCCCACTTATACTCAAAGTCTGCTTTTAAGTATACTACAACATGTCTCGTGTTCTATGTGACATCTAATGTAACCCTACACGAACCTAATAATATTTCTCCCACTTATACTCAAAGCAGATTGGCAACGTCCTTGACATCCATTCTTCCACATGTCTCTCGAATGTACTCTGAGGCAGACCCTTTGTGAATGGATCTGCTAGGTTGTCTTCCGATGCAATCTTAGACACCTCAATGTCTCCATCTCTTAACGATTTCTCGTATGAGATGGTATTTTCTTTCAATGTGTTTGGTGGCTTTGTGGGCTCTCGGTTCTCTTGAATTTGCAACTGCTCCGGCGTTATCACAGTAGACCGTGATTTTGCCGGGCAAATTCGGGACCACGTCCAAGTCCACCAGGAAGTTCTTGAGCCAAACCGCTTCCTTCGTTGCTTCACAAGCGGCGACGTACTCGACTTCCATGGTAGAATCAGCGATGCATTTCTGCTTTACGCTTCTCCATGTCATGGATCCTCCCCCCATGCAGAACACACTACCCGAGGTAGACTTTCCGAGTCAATGTGGAATTGGAAATCCGAGTCCGTGTAACCGATGGGGATCGGTCGTTCGACTTGTAAACCAACATTCTTACATCTCGTGTCCTTTTCGTGCCTTCGAATGTTCTTCTGCAAATTCAATGCTCTTTCCTGTGGTTACTTTTGATATCTTGCCACCATGCATACTGCATAAAGCAGATATCCGGGTCTCGTACACAAAGATTGCATACATGAGGGCTTCCCACAAACCAAGCATAAGGGATGCCCTTCATGTCATCTATCTCTTTCTCGTGTCTTGGGACACATCTCTTTGATAGATGGATTACGTATGGTCCAGGGCACAAACCCTTTCTTGGAATCCTGCATGCTGAAGCGCTTCAAAATAGTATCTATCTATGAGGCTTGCGAAAGCCCAATCATTCTATTCCTGCGATCTCGAGTGATCTTGATCCCTAGGATGTGACCGACTTTCCCAAAGTCCTTCATATCGAACTGTTTTGACAGCTATGCCCTTACGTATGTGACACGTGTTTTGCAACACACTAACCTCTCAAGTATAAGAGGGTCATTTCGTGCCCAGTTAAATATCGATCCACGGGACTAGGATGGTGAATGTAGCCCAATTGCTATGTGTTGTCGCATGATTATAGTGTGAAATGATTAGAAAACTTAAAACAAGCAATATCCAACAATCAAACAAAGATAAACAATAAATGAGCAAGCTAAGAGAAAGTAATTAAATAGCAAACGAGTTTGTTCACTAGCGAGAGAAGATATGCTCGGGTGTTTTTCCTTGTGAGACGATTGTCAAAAGATCAATTATGGTGTTTACCTCTATTTCCGGTTATTCCATAAGGGCGATCACTAAACATATACCATCCCCGTACTTGGTAAGCCTATGGTACGATATCGGTTGAAATCCTAGGATCGAGAGGTGAATCTCCCTTTGCTAACCCGGGTAATTGCACGGATATGGTCCTCTAATTAGCTAACTACTCCCGTCACCGTGTGTTCCAACTTGTAGACTAAGGTTGATGCTCCTATGTGTTCTTCACTACCCACCCAAGGTTTTAACTCAAGAAGATAATGTAGATTAGGGCCCAACTCTCATTGTGATAGGACTTAATCGAATCCAATTCGGATGAATTAAACCAATACCCATATGCCTAAACCCGTCTACCCAACTCTCGTTGAAGTAAACTAGCAAAAACACACAAGCTCATAGCAAAACCACCAAAATAGAACAATAAAATTCCCCTAATCTAAAGGATAACCATCAATAGAGATAAACATCCATAATCAAGCAATTAAACAATCATCACCACAATTCCAAACACCCAAACACTAATAACCTTAGCCCATGGTGTAAAAGGCAAAACCCATGGCTAAACAACAAGAAATCATAGAACCCATATCAAAATAAGCAACAATAAACCAAAAGAAATAAAGAAACACCTTACTATTTAAGTTTAAGCACCAATCCATACAATTTCCATCAATACTCCTTGGTTTCTTGTTCAAAACTAAAATAAACAATTTATCTATGCTATGCTATGACTATCTAAGCTATCTATGGAAGAAAAATTGAAAAACATGTAAAAGTATTAGTTGCAGCTCTCAAAAGTATCACTTGTTCTCTACTCTATCTCTCTCCCAGCTGCTATCTCCTAAAAAAACCGAACTCAAGGATTTTTATATGGTTTTGAATCCTCTGGCACGTGTCCCTAGGTCAGAAATGGGGACCTCAGATATTTTGACTTGCTCGACTCGAGCAGAGGTGAAGTCGTGCACCCATTTTCATTTTTTCAGGCTGCTCGACTCGAGCAGCGTTGCTCGAGCAAAATTGGGTCGAGCAACTCAAAATTTTAGAAATCACCTCCCTTGCTCGACCAAAGGGAGGTCAAGCAAGGTTGTTCGACTCGAGCAACAGGTCGAGCAACTGCAGGTTGTGCAACTTCGGTCGTCGTTTTCTTCATAACTTGAGCTCCCGAACTCCGATTGACTTGATTCTTTTTGCGTTGCGACCCTCATTTCAAGCTCTTTAAAACATGGTTCAACTGTCTTCTCCTACATCCTTCTAGATCAGAGCAGTTTATTTAATCAATTCTAGCTTCTTTCCACTCGTTTCCTACACAATGAACCAAACATACCCCTTCTCCACATTTAGACACAATTGAGTGAAATTAGTGCAATAAAATCACGAAATGCTATCAAATTAAGCTCAAAATCACATAAATACAAGCAATGACGACCCCTAATCAACCCTCCCAAACTTAAAGCGTTGCTTGTCCCCAAGCAACAAAAGAAAATAGAACAAGGGGGAGGAATTGTGAAGTATGCAATGTATGGACACCAAGATTCATGCAATGGACTTCAAGGCTCATATCAAATGAACAAGGAATCACAAGTGGAATCTCATACCACAATCAAGCATGCAATGATCAAGATAAGACAAGTTCAAGTGCACTATCCCCACTCTCTTATGGAAGTAATTCACTCAAAGCTCACTGTGTTTCAAGGGACGTGTTTGCACTCTTTCAATCAATTCACTCTATGCAACATCCATAGGCTTGCCCCTCATCTCAATTCTCCATCAACTCTTTTGGTAGGTAATCAAATCAAGGAGGTCTTTTACAAGGTGGTAATGTAGGCTCTTTGGACAAAGGTGGGGTAAAATTTGGGGAAAAAGTAAATCAATTCCTTGTAGAGCAACAAATGTTGGTAAATCACTCAAGAATTTCTAGAACACAAACTCAACACTCATTTCTCTTTCTTTTCTCATTTCAAGCTCACAAGTACCAAATTCACCTTTCATTTCCTTTCTTTTTCTCTTGAAGTCATTTTTATTTTTTTAAGCTCATTTGAAACCTTGTTTTCTTCCCTTTTTTCATTTTTAAGGTTCCTTCTTTCATTTTTTTTAGAGCTCTTTTTCTAGCTTTGTTTCTCTTTTTCACATATTTTTTTCTCAAGGCTTATTTTCTTTCTTTTCTCATCCTTGCTCAACCTTTTTTTTGCATTTTCTCAACTTTCTCACATTGACAACTCAAAATCCACTCATTTATATTTTTCCTTCCATTATTTACCAACTATGAAGCTCTACAAGTCAATAGGGATCAAGAAAAAAAAAAGGTAAAAATGGCTAAATTAATGTAGCTTGCCAACAAAAATAGGCTTAAAGGCTCAAATGGGCTTACTACGGATTGACTTCATTCGGTGGGATTTATTTGGCCAAGTGACTCATCAAACCAAAAATGGCCTCCAATCATCTTTAACATCTTCCCAAAAACATGATCTCAAAAAAGACAAAGGGCAAGTTCTAGCATGCATTTTGTGAATGATCCACTCTAGAAAAGAAAAATAAATCACAATATGAATGATTCAAATGGCACAAATCTCTCAAGTTTAGCAATAGGGAATAGTAACACCATCCATAGTCTATCAATTTCAAAGCATGTAATCAAGTAGTGCAATCCTCCAACAAGTAACCACCTTATCACATCCAATATTACCCATCAACCAAGCAAAAGTCTCAACATCACACACAAAAGCATCCATCACAATGCACAATACCCAAGGAGCAAATATACCACCAAATCATCCAAGAATATAGCATTGGAGCAAACCACCAACAAGCAATGATCTCAACCAAGTAGAAAGATGGGTGCACCGGTGCAAATGTAAAATGCATAAAAAGATGAAACACCCCCCAAACTTAGACTTTGCTAAGCAAATCTAAGTTTGGGAAAAGGTGCTTGTACCTAAAGTTTCCTTCAAACATGTATCTTTCCTTTAAGGTCAATAATCCACCAAGCCTCGAACACACGACCCCATCACCTACAAAAAAATAACACTAGACAAAACACTATCAAACAAACAACATAAAATACATAAAAGCACGTAAAAATGGGTTGCCTCCCATTAAGCGCTAGGTTTAACGTCCTATGCCGGACGAAACTTGAGTCGTTCAACTCATCAGTAAGGCCATGGATATCGATCCTCCTTGCCTTCGTTTTTCAATCTCTTGGCCTCAAAATCAAGAAGGCACTCATGAAAGATCAACCAACAACCTCCATCTCTCTTGCATAACTTATGGATGATGGAATTCTCCAAATTGTATCCATTTTCTCTCACCATCATCTCTTGCCTTTCTTTCTCTCTTATCTCAAGAATTCCCAAACTTTCCTCAATTTCTTTCTTTTGATTGTAAGTATCAGAGGCAAGACAAAATAAATAGAAGCATCTATATCCAATAAAGTGAAAATTGAAGAGTCTAAGGGATTAAAAATGCTCATTTCACTCTCCAAAATATTTTTGGATGCTTCTTGATTTTCCTTGTTGCTTACATCCATCAATGGATACTCCTCTTCATCTTTTTTGACAATAAGATTATCATCTTTATCCTTCTCATCGCTTGGGACCTCTTTCTCTTCTTCATCATCCTCTCTTTCTCTTTTTTCTTCAAATAAGGGATTAATGTAACAATTAAATGAAGGATTGATATAAGCATGAGGAAAGTAAGGATCAAGAGATTTCTCAATTTTCTCTTGGACACAATGTTCAACAACATCGATGGATTTGCACTCCTTCGCTTCGAATGTATGCCTCATGGCTTTGTAGGAGTCGAAAATGAGCTCCTCATCATCGAGCTTCAAGGTCACCTTGCCCGTGTACATGTCCACCTGTTGGGATTATACTGAAAAGTATGCTTTTTACTTTGTATAATCGAAACTGAATTTCCAGACTTATTTACTGAAATAAATTGTTTATCACTGATGCTTTAAATATGATTGAATGTTACATATATTTACTGCATAACTGTTCAATAATTCGTACGTGTTACACTGTAGTTAATTTAGTGATACCAGATCACAGAAGATTAAATTAACAGTCCCTTGTAACTAAAAGTACGCCATTCACGACCTAGATGGAAATGAACAACCCATCGCGAAAGGTTGAGGTGTAAGGCTCAGATTGGTTTGTCTTGACCAAGAGATTACACTAGTGCATGACTGATGCACTGAATAGGACCTACAGGAGGATAAATTCTTCAGAACTGAACAAGGAAGAATTAGACCTCAGTGGTTCGTTGTTTCTTAACCTTCATCCCTTAAATAGGATCACGTGGGATTGGTAACTATTGCTTTGACTTATCATGGGTAGCGAATCAGAGAGATTCAATACTTTTTATCTTGGGCAATATTATTGGTCACATGTGATTGCTAAGATTTAATACGAAGAATCGTGTGCAAGTACGCTTGCTTGATTTGCCCCTTTGGGAGGTTCATAAGTTTTATCATACCAAATCTTGCAAGTGGAATTAGTTTCCGGTATGGATAATAATGTTGAACCGTTCCTCGACCAAGGACAAAAGATATTAATTAACGGAAAGCTATTTCAGTGGCTTGAATTAATTGATGGGCTAGATAATCTTAAACACGAAATAATGACCGGAGCCATATTGATTGTAATATGGGTTAAGATGGATGGTGCAATATTAATTATGTAGTGGGATTAATTAATATTTATGGGCTTGAATTATATTGTGGCTCAATATTAGATATTCAAGATCCATTTAGAAGGTCCAATCTTAATTCTCCTAAAGGCCCCCTGAGTAGCCCAACATATAGTCCAATAACTGAAAAGGTGATTAAAATAAAATAAATATTGTTGCTTAATTTTCCAACCAAAATTTTGAAATATATAGATATGTTGGGAGAAAGATTTTCTTTGAATTTTGTTATGGAATGAAGATTTGTATTCTTGGAATACAAGATTAT
Organism: Stenogyne calaminthoides; assembly: GCA_037126765.1. Taxonomy (NCBI): domain Eukaryota; kingdom Viridiplantae; phylum Streptophyta; class Magnoliopsida; order Lamiales; family Lamiaceae; genus Stenogyne; species Stenogyne calaminthoides. Next base: position 3,789,001 of record JBBCBC010000036.1, on the reverse strand, counting down.
CTCATTAAATTCAAGAAATCTCCCACTAAACATTTATATAGTAAATTTCAAAAAAGATGAAAATATAGTGGGCAAGAAAGATTTTCTTGATTTTCTTGAAAAGATATTATGGAAGATATGTATTTCTTGAAATACAAGAATATCTCATAAATTCAAGAAGATCCAAATCTTGGATTCTTGCACTAAAATTTTTGAAAATCCATATTATAATAGAAGAGGTTGGATTTTGTGGAATATTTTAATTATGGGAAAAAAGAATATAAGGGATATATTCAAGATTTCTTGGTGACCAAGAAAAGTCTTTTCCCACATTGAAATATCACTAAAAATTCGTCCAACCCCTCTCCTATAAATAGGGGATGATTAGTTCATTCCCAATTACAATTCCATGTGCTGGAAATATTAGCAAATCCACAAAAAGTGGTGCAACAAAGTTTATTTTTTTCCTTTTGTTAATTGTTAAACGAGTGTCCTTCCAATTGGATAGTTGAGCAAGGGCTAAGGGAATACTTGGGAAGTCCTTTTGGTTAGTCCGTCCCGACCGGCAAAGTCACTTTGCCATCCCGAGGAGATGCGTTCACGTAAACCCGTAGATTCCGCGTCGTGGGTTTTACGTGGCTTTTTATATGCATGATATGTTGTTGCAATTATTATTTGAATTAATATAGGATTAATTCATGCTAGTAATAATTAAATAATTAAATTTGTATTTAAATATTCACCCCGAATAGATCTATCCAACTCATTCCCCAACACCACCACCGCCCTTGCGGTAGCTAGAAATGGTCTTCCCAAAATTAATGGTATATCAACATTCTCCTCCATTTCTAGTACCACAAAGTCCGTCGGAAATACAAACTTGTCAATCTTCACAAGCACGTCCTCCACAATTCCCTTTGGATATGTAATAGAACGATCCGCCAATTGTAACGTCATGGACGTTGGTTTGAGCTCCCCCATTTTCAAACGGTTGTAAATCGATAAGGGCATGAGATTGATGCTCGCACCAACGTCACATAGAGCGTTTCTCTTCTCCTTGTTACTCAACTCACACAACAAGGTTATGCTCCCCGGATCTTTGACTTTTTTAGGGAGGTTTCTTTGGAGTAAGGCACTACACTCACTTTTTAAGCTTATCATTTCACACTCATCCGCCTTCCTTCTCTTAGTGACCAACTCTTTGAGAAATTTCGCATAAGACAGCATCTCCTCGATTGCCTCCAAGAAAGGCACGTTCAAGGTCACTTTCTTGAAGATTTCTAAGAATTTTACGAACTTATCATCTAGCTTCTTCTTCATGAAACGTTGAGGAAAAGGTGGTGGAATAGGGGTTTTAGGAATTCCCCATCCATCACACTCAACCTTTTCGTTATTCTCCTTTAACTCCTTAGCCTTCTTCCATTTAGGAACTCTCTTCTCCTCAACACCTTCCACCTCAACACAAGCATCCTCAACAACAATCTCCTCCTTCTTACTTTTCTACCTCCTTTTCCACCTCATCATCTTCCAATGGCATGCTTGGCCCATCATACCTTGTACCACTCCTCAATTCAACGACCTTACAATATTCTCTAGGATTCACCTCCGTCGTGAAGGAAAACTTTCCTTTATCTTTCCCTTGACTTGAGGATGCCACTTGCCCCATTTGGAATTCCAAGTTCTTCAATTGGTTTGAGAGAGAATTTATGGCATGAGGGATATTACTAAAATTCTTCAAATCATCCTCTATCTTATCAAACCTTTGATTGGACTTGAGTGTTTGTTGATTCGATAGAGAGACGAATGTGGCCAAACTATCCTCTAAAGTTTGCCTCCCTTCATTGTTGGGTGCACGGGCTCCGGGATCAAATCCCGGTGGTAGAGTGAGGGCGGCCTTCGGGTTCGAGTATGATAAGTTTTCATGTTTTCGGAGGTTTGGACTGTAGGAATTGTTGTATGGGAAGGCTTGGTTATTTTGGTATTGGTTGTTGCTTTGGTTTTGGAAGTTTTGTTGATGGTTGTTTTGGCTAGAAGGTTGGTTTTGGCTTGGGAATTGTGAATGTGGATTGTTTTGGTTGGGAAAGTTTTGGGAAGGGTTGTTTTGGTAACGGTTTTGGTAGTTTTGGTTAGGGGCTTGACTTTGGAAATTTTGGTTAGGGGCTTGGTAATGGTTTCCTTGGAAATTTTGGTTTCCTTGGTAACTTCCTTGTTGATAATGACCCCTACCCATGTAATTGGTCTCCTCCACATGATCAAAACTTTGTGGCATTTCCATGTTTCCTCACATCATTCCCCTCTTTTGACTCTCCACTAATGAATCCACTTTGTTAATGAGCTTCATTGCCTCCGCAATTGCATTGTTTGGAATACTATCCACTTGAGCAACTCGATGAGCCATAAATCTTTCGGCGGGCCAATTGAAAGTGTTGTTAGCAATTCTCTCGATCAAATCAATCCCTTCTGTCCCGGTTTTATCAAACACCGAGCCACCCGCCGAAGAGTCTATAAACATTCGTGCCTCATCATTTAACCCATAGTAGAAATAGCTCACAATTTGATCCTTGACGAAGTTGTGTTGAGGACATCTTCGAAGCATAGCATTGTACCTCTCCCAAGCCTCATACAAGTTTTCCCCATCCCTTTGACGAAATTGGGCAATCTCCTTCTTGCAATGGAGGGTCATTGATGGTGGAAAGAACTTCATCAAGAATTTTTTACCTAAGACATCCCATGATCCAAGGCTATCAGGAGGTAGGGACGAGATCCAATCCTTCGCGTTATCCCTCAAGGTAAATGTGAAAAGTCGGGCCCTCCATGCATCGTCCGTCACACCCCCAATCTTGACCGTATCCGCATACTCTAGAAATTGGGTGATGTGCCTATTAGGGTCTTCATTCTTGTCTCCCCCGAATTGTTGTTTTTGGAGCATTTGAATGAGCCCCGACTTGATTTCGAAATTGTTAGCAACTATAGGTGGACGAGCAATGCCATCATAGTGCCTTTGCACTTGTGGGTTGAAATATTCCCACATAGGACGTTCCCTATTTTCACTCCCTTCCAAATTCATTCGGTGGTTTTGATTTTCTCCAATTGCTCTTTGTTGGGCTAATCTCCGATTTCGATCCCGGTTTCTTCTCCTAGTCGTTGCTTCGATCTCAAGGTCAATTGGAATAGGTTTAATTCCACTTGTTCTTGTGTTCATGCACACTTAGCAAATCAACAAAGACCGCAATCTCCAATCCAACTATTAGCAAGGTTAGTAACAAAAATAAAAGACACTATTAACCACGTTCAACGAACAACTAGTTATACTCAACACAACCTAGTCCCTGGCAACGGCGCCAAAAACTTGACACGTGTTTTGCAACACACTAACCTCTCAAGTATAAGAGGGTCGTTTCGTGCCCGGTTAAATATCGATCCACGGGACTAGGATGGTGAATATAGCCCAATTGTTATGTGTTGTCGCATGATTATAGTGTGAAACGATTTGGAAACTTAAAACAAGCAATATCCAACAATCAAACAAAGATAAACAATAAATGAGCAAGCTAAGATAAATCAATTAAATAGCAAACGAGTTTGTTCACTAGCGAGAGAAGATATGCTCAGGTGTTTTTCCTTGTGAGACGATTGTCAAAAGATCAATTATGGTGTTTACCTCTATTTCCTGGTTATTCCATAAGGGCTATCACTAAACATATACCATCCCCGTACTTGGTAAGCCTATGGTACGATATCGGTTGAAATTCTAGGATCGAGAGGTGAATCTCCCTTTGCTAACCCGGGTAATTGCACAGATATGGTCCTCTAATTAGCTAACTACTCCATCACCGTGTGTTCCCACTTGTAGACTAAGGTTGATGCTCCTATGTGTTCTTCACTACCCACCCAAGGTTTTAACTCAAGAAGATAATGTAGATTAGGGGGGGTTCTAAAGTATTTACCCAACTCTCATTGTGATAAGACTTAATCGACTCCAATTCGGATGAATTAAACCAATACCCATATGCCTAAACCCGTCTACCCAACTCTCGTTGAAGTAAACTAGCAAAAACACACAAGCTCATAGCAAAACCACCAAAATAGAACAATAAAATTCCCCTAATCTAAATGATAACCATCAATAGAGATAAACATCCATAATCAAGCAATTAAACAATCATCACCACAATTCCAAACACTCAAACACTAATAACCTTAGCCCATGGTGCACAAGGAAAAACCCATGGCTAAACAACAAGAAATCATAGAACCCATATCAAAATAAGCAACAATAAACAAAAAGAAAGAAAGAAACTCCTTACTATTTAAGTTCAAGCACCAATCCATACAATTTCCATCAATACTCCTTGGTTTCTTGTTCAAAACTGAAATAAACAATTTATCTATGCTATGCTATGACTATCTAAGCTATCTATGGAAGAAAATTTGAAAAATATGTAAAAGTATTAGTTGCAGCTCTCAAAAGTATCACTTGCTCTCTACTCTATCTCTCTCCCAGCTGCTATCTCCTAAAAAAACCAAACTCAAGGCTTTTTATATGGTTTTGAATTGATAGTCCCGGTGGAAAACCCATTTTGCGCGTGCGGAAACAAACATTTCGTGCGATGCATATAAAAACAGGGGTGAGGGTAAGGTGATTCTGATTTTTTAAGCTCATGTGTTGTGTTTTTTGCTTATAATCGAATCGTATGACAAGATAAGAACGTAAAGCGATAAAGAACACAACAAAGTATAGTGGTTCGGAGACTCAAGCTCCTACATCCACTCTCCTTTCCTCTGGGAAATTCCTTCAAACCGGACTTATCACCCTCTCGGGTTCGCCTCTAGATATTTAACGAGCTCTCACTCCAACCGGACTTATCATCCTCTCGGGCTCGCCTCGACTTATCACCCTCTCGGGCTCGCCTCTAGATGTTTAACGAGTTCACACTCCTCACGGGACTTATCACCCTCTCTCGGGATTGCCTAACAACTACCTCGGCTTCACCACTAGTTATCTCTTACGAGAATGGGGTTTGGGTTTGGTGTTGTCTCCAACTATGGTGAGATTTTCCCTTACATTTGTTTAGCCTCAATTGCTAAGGTTGGGAAAATCTCTCTAAGCTTAGGATACATCGTGGGTTGCTTAGATTGGGTTCTAGAACACTCTTGAACATATTTGTATATCTCTGAGACTTGTGTTCAGGGTGGGAATGCTTTAGGTATAACTCTCTTTGGCTCTGTAGCATCTCGTGCTATAATCTCCACGCATCCACACATTAGAATGATGAAAGACCTTGTATTTATAGTGTGGATTTGAATGTTACCGTTGGAGAGAATCACATTCAAATCCATACTATTCTTGTAAAATACATCAACTTCTTCAGTTTGGTTTCCTCTCATTGGTCCACGTCGGTGATTCTACCCGGCTATATTCCTCAGATTCCTCGCCTTGGAATCATTCAGATTCTCGAGTCTCGGTGTCTTGAGAGACATCTTGAGTTTTCGATTCTATCTTAGTCTTGAGTTTTATCATCCCAAGTCTCGATTTCTCATCGAGCCTCGGGATACTTGATTTCAAAAGAACTTCTTGGCGGACCTTATACGTCGGGCATCTTGACACTCGGTGGTGAGTTCATTCTCTGAATTGAGACATCTTGACCTTCAGTCACTTTGACTCGAGCTATCGATTTCTTCTTTGCACGATCGATCGTTCGGCGATCGATCAACTATCTTCGAATCAATATCTCGGGGATAGCATCGATTAGATTACATTAGGTTTAGCATATCGGTTTACTTTGTCCGATCTCAATCACGTCGATCTTGATCATCTGCTCATCTTCATATCCGATCTCGATCACGTCGATCTCGTCAGTCTCATCTGCTCCTCTTACGATGCCGCAACCTCCTCTTCCGATCTTACGGTCAATTTCTTTTTCATCATCTTATCTGCTCTTCCGATCACCATATCACCTCACCGCTTCTTCCGATCATCGATCATATACATTACGGTCATCGATCTTACGATCGGTTTTAGCTTTTTCTTCTCTTACGATTTTGCCTTTCATCGCTTAACTCGAACTCATCTAACTTTCATCGATCTCGATCGGTCTCGTCTCGCAACCTCGTCGATCTCGATCATCTACTTACGATTTAAGTGAGTTCCCCTCAACTTGTTCTTTTTTCGTTCCCCTCAACTTGTTATCGTAAATTAGCTTCAATAACACAAGTTGATAATGTTTTGGCATAATTCATCAAAACTAAAATATCCCAACAATTTCCTTTTTTGATAATGAAGCCAAAACATTAAAATATATGCATTTTTTAAAGAAAACGAGTTTTCTTTTAAAAGATCGATTCAATGGTTACTTTGAAATTAGTGAACTTTTTTGAACACCCTTTCGATACCAATTGATAGTCCCGTGGAAAACCCATTTTCTTGCGTCTTGAAAATAAACATTTCGTCGATGCATATAAAAATAAAAGTGAGGGTAAAGGTGATTACATTTTTTTTTAAGCTCATGTGTTGTGTTTTTTTCTTATAATCGAATCGTGTGACAAGATAAGAACGTAAAAGCAAAAAGAACACAACAAAGTATAGTGGTTCGGAGACTCAAGCTCCTACATCCACTCTCCCCTGTTCCTAGGGAAATTCCTTCAAACCGGACTTATCACCCTCTCGGGTTCGCCTCTAGATATTTAACGAGCCCTCACTCCACCGACTTATCACCCTCTCGGGCTCGCCTCTGGACTTATCACCCTCTCGGGCTCACTCTCTAGATGTTTAATGAGTTCACACTCCTACGGGACTTATCACCCTCTCTCGGGATTGCCTAACAACTATCTCACTTCACCACTAGTTATCTCTTACGAGAATGGAGTTTGGGTTTGGTGTTGTCTCCAACTATGGTGAGATTTTCCCTTACATTTGTTTAGCCTCAATTCTAAGGTTGGGGAAAATCTCTCTAAGCTAGGATACATCGTGGGTTGCTTAGATTGGGTTCTAGAACACTCTTGAACATATTTGTATATCTCTGGACTTGTGTTCTAGGGTGGGAATGCTTTGGGTATAACTCTCTTTTGGCTCTGTGGCATCTCGTCTTTATAATCTCCACGCATCCACACATTAGAATGATGAAAGACCTTGTATTTATAGTGTGGATTTGAATGTTACCGTTGGAAGAATCACATTCAAATTCATACTATTCTTCTTGTAAATCTGGCCGAACTTCTTCGGTTTGTTTGTCTTTCTCTCATTGGTCCACGTCGGTGATTCTAATTGCTATATTCCTCGATTCCTCGCCTTGGAATCATTCAGATTCTCTGAGTCTCGGTGTCTTCGAGACATCTTCGAGTCTTCGATTCTATCTAGTCTTGAGGTTTATCTGAGTCTCCCGATTTCTCATCCGAGCCTCGAGGTTTATCTGAGCCTCGGGATACTTGATTCAATAGACTTCTCTTGGCGGACCTTGTCGTCGGGGCATCTTGACACTCGAGTGGACCGAGTTCGATTCTCTGAATTCAGACATCCTGACCTTCAGGTCACTTTGACTCAGGCTATCTGATTTCTTCTTTGCACGATCGATCATTTCGTTGATCGATCAACACTTCTTCGGATCAATATCTCATAATAGCATTAGGTCGATTACATTAGGTTTAGCATATCAGTTTAGCACATCTGATCTCAATCACGTCTGATCTTGATCATTTGCTCATCTTCATATCTAATCTCGATCACGTCTGATCTCGATCAGTCTCATCTGCTCCTCTTCTGATCTGCAACCTCCTCTTCTGATCTTATGGTCAATTTCTTTTTTGATTAGCTTATCTGCTCTTACGATCACCATATCGACTCATTGTTCTTCCGATCATCGATCATATGCGTTACCGGTCATCGATCTTACGACGATCGGTGGCTTAGCTTTTCTTCTCTTCTGATTTTGCCTGACTCATCGGATCGATCTCATCTAACTCATCGTCTCGATCAACCTCGTTTGATCTCGATCATCTCATCTTCGATTTAGTTCCCCTCAACTTGTTCTTTCGTTCCCCCTCAACTTGTTATCTGTAAATTAGCTTCAATAACACAAGTTGATAATGTTTTGACATAATTCATCAAAACTAAAATATCCCAACATGAATCCTCTGGCACGTGTCCCTAGGTCAAAAATGGGGACCTCAGATATTTTGACTTGCTCGACTGACTCGGCGAGCGACTTTCGTGAAGGTCGTCGCACCCATTTTTTTTTTTTTTTTTCGACTCGGCGGCGTTTATTCGAGCAAAATTGGGTCGAGCAACTCAAAATTTTGAAAATCACCTCCCTTGCTCGACCAAAGGGAGGTCGAGCAAGGTTGCTCGACTCGGCGGCGGAAGTCGAAAATACTGCCGGTTGTGCGACTTCGATTAATCGTCGTTTTCTTCATAACTTGAGCTCCCGAACTCCGATTGACTTGATTATTTTTGCGTTGCGACCCTCATTTCAAGATCTTTCACATGGTTCAACTCTCTTCTCCTACATCCTTCTAGATTAGAGCAGTTTATTTAATCAATTCTATCTTATTTCCACTCGTTTCCTACATAATGAACCAAACATGCCCTTTCTCCACATTTAGGCACAATTAAGTGAAATTAGTGCAATAAAATCACGAAATGCTATCAAATTAAGCTCAAAATCACATAAATACAAGCAATGACGACCCCTAATCAGTCTGATAACACCTTTACATCGTTTCCGATGAGCAGAATGTCGTCCAAGTATAGTACCAAAAATACCAATGCAGTTCCGTCAAGCTTTTTATAGACACAACTTTCAAATTCATTTTGATCGAATCCGTAGGATTTTATAACTTGATCAAAACACTGATTCCAAGCTCGGGATGCTTGCTTCAGTCCATAAATGGACTTCCTGAGCTTGCAAACCAGATGCTCTTGGCCTATTTCAATGAAGCCTTTGGGTTGCTGCATATAGATTACTTCGTCAAGATTTCCATTAAGGAAAGCTGTCTTGACGTCCATTTGCCAGATCTCAAAATCTAGATCTTGTGACAATCGACAAAGAAAATGCGGATGGACTTGAGCATGGCTACTGGACGAAAAGGTTTCCTCATGTCGATCCCTTCTTTTCGAAAGTGTACCCTTTTCGCCCCTGAGTCTTGCTTTGAAGGTTTCAACCCTTTCGTCCGGTCCCCTTTTTCTCTTGTATACCTACTTGCATCCGATGAGTTTTACCCCATAAAGTGGTTCGACTAGCTCCCACACCTTGTTGTGATTCATTGAACCCATCTCGGCTTCCATTGCTGTTTGCCAAGATTGAGCATCTTTGTCTTGGATCGCCTCGTTGTAAGACCATGGATCTGATTCTTCTGCGGAGATCAAGTCTTGTGTAGGTGTGACGTTTGGTATATCATTTTGTACAGTTGGCAACAGAGTTGGTCCCCTAAGTTCTTCTAAGGTAATTTCACTTCTAGGCTTTCGACTGTTCATATAGTCTTCTTCCAAAAATCTAAAGTGAGTACTGATTACCACCTTTTGATCTTCGGGACCATAGAACATGCATCCTTTAGTTCCTTCTTTGGGTACCCTATGAACATCTTTAATTCGAACGTGCATCCATTTATTCTGGCTTCCTTGTTCAGCATCTTGGGACACCCCCCTGATCTGATGTGTCAGAAGCCGGGCTTCCCCCGTCCACAATTCTCTCGGGGTTTTAGGTACCGATTTGGATGGCACTAGGTTTAGAATATAAGCCATTGTTTCTAATGCGTAACCCCAGAACGATTTTGGTAAATCCGCATAACTCATCATCGACCTTACCATTTCTAAAAGTGTTCTATTCATTCGTTCCGCAACCCCATTTTGTTGAGGGGTAGTGCAGGGGTGCGATCAATCGGGATGCAATCCCCACTTCCGATAGGTAGTTCGAGAAAATCATCGGCGAGGTATTCGCCTCCACGATCGGATCGTAGAAACTTGATACTTTTTCCTTATGATTCTCTGCTTGAGCCTTAAATTCTTTAAATTTATCAAAGGTCTCGGTTTTATGCTTCATTAGGAAAATATATCCGTAGCGTGAGTAATCATCGATAAAAGTAACTAAATACTAAGTAGCCACCTCTAGCTTTGATTTGCATTGGACCACACACATCGGTGTGAACGATTTCTAACACTTCTTTAGCTCTAAGCCCTTGGCTCCAAATGCCCTCTTGGTCATTTTATCTTCCAAGCACGATTCATGAAGTCGGAAATGACTCAATTTGGAGAGACCCCAAAGAACCATCTTTCACCAACCTTTGAATCCTTTTCGGGTTAATATGACCTAATCTTAGGTGCCAAAGAAGTGTCTCGTTCACGTCAGCTGAGCGCTTTCGTTTACAAGAAATAGTAGATGTGTTATAGGATGCATTTTGTGAGTAATGTGCACAGTTAATAATATAGAGATTGTTCCTCAAAGTTCCACGACAGATAATCACATCGTTACGAAAAATAGTAACATCTTTATTAAAACGAACAAAGTATCCATCAATAAACAGTTTAGAAATAGAAATAAGATTTTTCCGAAAAACAGGAACATAAAGAACATCTCTTAAAATTAACTTCTTGTCACCAAAGGACAGGTGCACTTTTTTCCCCTCGCTTCACCGCCACTCTCGTGAAGCATCGCTTTAGCGTGATGAGGATCTCGATCTCACTTAGTCACCGGGTCTGCTTGAAACCCTGCAATGTGAAACATACATGATCAGTGGATCCCGTATCCAATACCCACGAATGGGTAGCATACTCCACCAAACAAGTTTCAACTACTAGTGAGTGTGAATTACCTTTCTTTCCATTCCTTTTGAGTTTGGAACAGTAGGCCCTCAATGTTCCTTTTTTTCACACGCCAGTTGAAGCACTTCCCTTAAGCGGGATTCTTTGCTCCACCATCCCTCTTCACCTTTCCTTTGTCTTTTGGGCAACACTCGAGCTAGCTTGGCTTTTCGCTCTTGGACTTCCTCTTCCTCTTGCCTCCTTTGGCCTAGAAGACGAGGATTTTCGCCGCTAAGGCTTGATCGCTCTCTCCTAAAATTCCTTCAATGAGACAAGAGCTTGCAATGATCGAGCAAAGTGAACTTTTGATTATTCATTTGATAATTCACTGAATTGTTCAAAGCTCTTAGGCGGAATGGAGTATGAAATCGATCCGGGTCTCGATGTCATATTCACTCAAAGCATCTCGAGTTTGTTGAGGTGAGCCATCATCCCGGAGAACATGTTCCTTTTGGGTGTTCCCTCCACCATTTTCATAGAGAGCATATCCCTCATGGTGATCTGCCGAGCCACATGGTTCTGATGTTGAAACATCACTTGAAGATTGACCATGATTTCCGCAGCGGTCTTAACATTTTGGTGTTGGTGTTGCAACACATCTGACATTGAAGCCAAGATGGTACACTTTGCCATTTCGTTAGAACTCTCCCAGTTATCATATTCTTTCTTAACCGTTTTGGTTGACTCGTCAGATGGCTTTTCTGGTTTGGGTGTAGTAAGAACCCAGTTATGGCTTTGTGTAGTGAGGACAATAGTGAGTTTTCGATACCAATCAACAAAGTTTTCTCCAGTGAGGAGGTTATCTTTCAGTATATTGAACAGTGGATTAAAAGGTTGCGACATGATGAACTGAAATAAACATATATTTTGTATCAATATCCCGATCAACACAAAATTAAATCACATAATTCGATCATATGATTCATATTAAAATCCCAAAAAATATGAACATGCATCAACCAACATCTCAAAACAGATTTAAATGAGCCTCGTGGGAGGGTCATCATTTAAATCACATTCAAGAAGGTTGCAAACAAGAACATTTACAAACCTTTAATTAAAAAATTAATAGTCGGCTCCCACTTGACCAATATAAAATTGACAGGGACTTCGGAGAAGTATATAAATATCAATTTTATACCTAAGTAATAACCATGATTAAATACAAAATTATTACTTCGCTTTGATCGAGCCTCGTGGGAGGGTTATCGTCGCCACTAATAATAATTCACAATCATCATTTTGGGAATTTATTCATGTGAAAGCTATCTTTTGACCGTCCTGTAGGGGAATTTCTCCAAAATATTTCACAAATAAATAAATCATGGAGGTCAAAATTAATTTGTGTCAAAACAAATTAATTATCATAACATACTTAGTAATTTTTTTAATTTGAGATTTTTCGTTGAGCAATTCTCATGCAAACACATTTAAACAAATTAAATAAAGCACAAGAAAATACAATAGTAATAAATCAAGCAAAGCAGAAAATAAACACATTGGGCACAAATTATCCAACTGTCATGGTTTGATTTTCTTTGGCTTGATTTTGAAGAAACGTCGTCTTGAATTTCTCCCACTCGTTCGTCTCGAAAAGAACTCCGTCTTGAAATGCCACACCAAGCAGCTCGCTTGGTAGGATGCTTTCGCCCGCATCCGGCGATTAAACTTGGCATGCACGCTAGCCCTTGCACAGTCTTGTCGTCGCCGCTAGAGAGGACTTGGCGGCCTCGTGACGCTAAGCGCCCCTTGCCCACCTCGGCCACTCGCCCATCCTCACGCTCATGGTGCCTTGCAACCTTTGTCGCGGCAGCGCGCTTCTCGCCGGCCGCGTCTCCCGTGAGCAGGGGTGATCCGTCTGGTGCCGTGTTGGAAGTCAAATCCGGCGCCATTAAGCGCCCGCGCGTCTCCCTTGGCACATTTTTGCGCGGCGCGCGTCGCCCCTCGTCGTGCGGTTACGGATCGTTTTAATTCCGCCGCCTCCGTCTTCGTCTTGATCGGTTATAATTTATTTAACAAAAAAATAAATACCTTAAATCTAGAACCCCAAGTACATTACATTGAACAAATCAAATAACCTAATCTGCTTCATTGGATTTTCTCCCGAAAAAATAAATCGAGCGAGTCAAATTAAAAACCATTCATTCATACACATGAAAATTAAACACATTAAATACCATGACAATTGGATACCTGCAAAACAGATCTAGCAATTCTACTATCCAATTTCAATTTAATGTCCAACAATTTAAATAACAATTTAAAAAATCAGAGCTCGAAACCAGAGCTCTGATACCAGTTGTTGGGAATATCGGGGTACCCGGATCTATTCGAGGTGATTATTTAAATACATATTTAAATTAACACAGTTAATTACTAACATGAATTAATCCTAAGTCAATTCAACATAATAATAAACAACATGCGTACACATAATCCACATAAATCCTAAACATGCGGAACTAGGAGTTACGAAATTACTAACCTCTTGAAGAATCAAACGGATGAATCAACCCAAGAGCCTTCCCAAATATATCCCCAAAGTCCACGAACGCTATCTGGTGGGAGGATTTCAACGAACGATTTTAATGGGAGAGAAATTAAATATTTTGCTACCACCTTTGTGGATTTCTAATATTTCCAACACATGGAATTGCCCTTGGGAATTGTTGTGCTCAGATATATCACACGTCAGCATCACCAGATTTATCACACGTCAGCAGGATGAATTATCGCATTTCAGCAGGTCCCACCGAGACCACGTGATTTGTCGTGCTTACGCATATGTTTTGTCATGCTTTATGCACATGACTTGTCGTGCTTATCGATTTGTCGTGTTTAACGACTTGTCGTGCTTATCGATTTGTCGTGCTTATCGATTTGTCGTGCTTATTAATTTGTCATGCTGGTCCTCTTTATATAAAGGACTTCACAGTTCATTGTAAAGGGACACACACTGGAATGTTTCCCTCATTCCACTTATATACCTACACCCACATTTCAGGAAAGAACTACAGTTCTTCCCGCAGTGTTCTTGTTCGATTAATCATTTTGTTTGTGAGTTGTTACCAAATTAGCCACATAATACACTCCACAAAAAACGACTCGCAACAGGAATGAAGAGCTCATCCCCTATAAATAGGGATGAGGGGTTCGAAATTTTAGGTCAAAAAAATAAGGAAGAAAATCTTTTCTTGATCTCCAAGAAATCTTGAATATATCTCCTATATTCTTTTCTCCTTAATTAAAATTTTCATAAAAATCTCTTCCCCTCTTCTACCTCATAATTTTCGAAAATTACAAGCCTAAAGGAGTCAAGATTTGACTTCTTGAATTTATGGGATAATTATGTATTCCTACAATAATTATCTCTTTCCATAAAATATCTACAAGAAAATCAAGACAATTTTTTCTTCATTTTTGGCCACAAATTTTAGAAAATATCTCTTGGAAATATAACAAGAATATTTTATTCTCTCTCATTAATTGGACTTTATTTTGGGCTATTTGGGGGGCCTTTATGAGAATTAAGATTGGACTTCCAATGGACTATGAAGCTTTAATATTTTGGGCCAAATACTATTAAAGTACATTAATATTAATTTACTCCACTATAAAATTAATAATGAACTATCCATCTTAACCCATATTACGATTTCACATATAACATGGCTCCCGGTCATTATTTCTTGCGTTTAAGATTATCTTAGTCCATTAATTAATTAAGCCACTGAACAAGCTTTATATTAATTAATATCTTTGTCCTTGGAGTAATGACATCTCAACATTATTATCCATGCCGGAAATAAATTTCCACTTGCAAGATTTGACATGATAAAGGATATGAGCCCACCAAGGGGACAAATCAAGCAAGACGTACTTGCACGCGATTCTCCGTATTAAATGTCAGCAATCGTCATGTAATTAATAATATTGCCCAAGATATAAGGTATCGAATCGCATTGACTCTCTTCCCATCATAAGTCAAAGCAATAGCTATTAATTTCACACGATCCTATTTATGGGACGGAGATTAAGAAACAACGCACCACTGAGGTTTAATTCTTGTATATTCAGTACCGAAGAATTTGTCCTCCTGTAGGTCCTCATTCAGCGCACCTAAATGCGATATTGTGATCCTTGGTCAAGACAGGCCAATCTGGGTTTCACACTTCAACCGTTCATGATGGTTCGTTCATTTCCATCTGGGTTGTGAATATGTACTTAATTACGAGGGCTGTTAATTTGATCTTCAGTGATCGGGTATCACCAAATTAACTACAACGTAATACGTACTGTCTTATTGAACGGGTTTGCAATAAACATATATAATATTCATTCATATTTAATGCAACAGTGATTAAATAATTTATTTCAGTAAATAAATAAGAAACTTCAGTTTGGTTATACAAAGTAAAAACATACTTTTCAGTATAACCCCAGCAGACGGATGAGACAACGGTTCAACCCAAATAGCCTTCCCAAATATGTCCCAATTCCACGAACGCTATCCGGTGGGAGGATTCTCACGAACGATTTTAATAAGAGGAAAAACAAAAATATTTTGCCACCACCTTTGTGGATTTCTAATATTTCTAACACGTGGAATTGCAGTCTCACAATTGAAGTTTTTCAAAAAAATACAGTTTAACGACGTTTCAAAAATATTTGATATTTTGTCAACGCTGATATTTTTCCGAAAATAAACTTCTGTGTTATGCTGGAGATGAAAAATTCATCTCCTATTTATAACAAGGAGGGGACGAAATTTTTAGGTCAATTGGGTATTGGGAAATTTCCCTGTTTCTTCTCTAAGAAACAATCTTGAATATATCCAATATATTCTATTTCCCAAAATATCTCCCAACAAAATCTTCTCCTCCTTATTGTTATGGAATTATCGAAATTCACTTAATAAATATCTAAGTGGGAGATTCCTTGAATTTAATGAGATAATCTTGTATTCCAAGAATACTTATCTTCATTCCATAACAAAATTCAAAGAAAATATTTCTCCCACTTTTATTTATTATTTTCGAAAAAATTGAAAAAATTAGGCAAGAATATTTTCTTATCTCTTTCATTAATTGGACTTTATTTTGGGCTATTTGAGGGGCCTTTAGGAGAATTAAGATTGAACCTCCAATGAAATATGAAACTATAATATTGGGCCAAATATTATTCAAAGTCCATTAATATTAATTTATTCCACTATAAAATTAATATTGAACTATCAATCTTAACCCTATTACGACTTTACTATAATATGGCTCCCAGTCATTATTTCTCGTGTTTAAGATTATTTTAGTCCATTAATTAATTAAGCCACTGAACAAGCTTTATATTAATTAATATCTTTATCCTTGGAGTAAAGACAGCTCAACTTTATTATCCATACCGGAAATAAATTTTCACTTGCAAGATTTGGTATGATAAAGGTTCTGAGCCCACCAAGGAGACAAATCAAACAAGACGTACTTGCACACGATTCTCCATATTAAATGTCAGCAATTGTCATGTAATTAATAATATTACCCAAGATATATGGTATCGAATCCCAATGATTCTCTTCCTATCATAAGTCAAAGCAATAGTTATTAATTTCACACGATCCTATTTAAGGGATGGAGATTAAGAAACAACACACCACTAAGGTCTAATTCTTGTATATTCAGTACCGAAGAATCTATCCTCATGTAGGTCCTATTCAGCGCATCCAAATGCACTAGTATAATCTCTTGGTCAAGACAAGTCAATCCGAGTCTTATACATCAACCTTTCATGATGGTTTGTTCATTTCCATCTAGGTTGTGAATTTGTACTTAATTACGAGGAGCTGTTAATTTGATCTTCTATGATTTGGTATCACCAAATTAACTACAACGTAATACGTACTGACTTTATTGAACGGGTTTGCAATAAATATATATATAAACATTCATTCATACTTAAATGCAATAGTGATTAATAATTTATTTCAGTAAAATAAATGAGAAAAACTCAGTTTGATTATACAAAGTAAAATCATACTTTTCAGTATAACTCCAACAAGTATATATTACTCATAACATTGAAAGATGTGACTTATATTACAAAAGTATATTAACTGTGATAACTGAAGGATCATATCTGTAAATATGAAATCAGTTTCACATAAAACCTGCTCTATAATTTTAATAAGTTTCGGTGAGGAAGACATGGAGATACCATGAATATCTAAAAACCTAGGTTGCACGGATACGAGTACGACAATGTGGGTACGATACGATACGAGTATTGAGACACAAATTTATAAAAATAATTGGGTAAGATACGACCTGAGTACGATTATAATTTTTCAAATTATTTTGTTATTTATTTTATATATAAATATTTCCACAATTTTTTTTTGAAAATACGTGTCTTTAAAACGTATGCAATTTTTTAACACCTAAATAAATATAAAATCAAAACGAGATGAACATCGTAATAAAATATGTGAACGACTAACAATTTGACAGTTGTATGACCATATGAGCAATAGAGAGAGTAAATATTTTTTATTATTTGTGGACTAATTTAAGATATTTTAATATGAAATAAATTTATTTCAAGACACAAAATAAAATAAAATTTACAAAATTGACCCCCGTGTATCCTATCCGTGTCTGACACGCTAATCATCCGTGTCCGACACGGTACCCAAAATTATTATTAATATTTTTAATTAGGACACACCACGTGGCGTATTGGGTGCATATTCCACCCATATCCAAGTACCCAAGTACCCACGAAGTATTCGACACTGTATTATTCAAAAATTTCGTGTACCCATGCATCCTAGCTAAAAACCAATATTTGTGAAAATAATTGCTATTCCATATAATAACTTTTATTTATGGCAGAGTCCAGGGTAATATATTAAAAGTTCAACTAAACGTTATATAATTAAGTTTATGGTACATGTATATAATTTTGGCTTATTAAATACTCCCCTTTGAGTAAATTCGGAGTATTAATTTTAGGAGAATTAATTGATCTTATTAATTTTTTTATGGTACAAAGTTCAATTGGATGTTTATTTTGGCTTATTAATTAAATACCTTTGTAACTAAAGTGGCGCCTTTTAGTATTACGATTAAACTTTGAGGTTCCAGGTTCGAGACACGGGGAGGAATTATTATTCTCTCTTATGGTGGCCCCCCTCTTGTGGAGTGGTGGTCCCCTTGTCGTTGGGTTGCGTTTTTTAGTTGCAGTTTCGGGTGGTCCCCCTCTTGTGGTGATTGTGATTCCGGTCTACAGCGAGATGAAATGATGTTGTCATGTGCCCGGTGGTAGAAAGAATTATTGTAATTGATTATATTAGAAAACTATTGTAATTGATTGTCTTTAAAAAAAAACTTTTTACACCATCCATACCGATTATATAGGTTTTTTTAAGGAGTCTCAATTATATAAACTTGTTTATATATATAGAATAGAGAATTTTTTTTCTAATTTATTTACTAATATAACTTCATGTATTAATTACATTAGAAAGTATAACACTTATTAGATAGAATTATAATAAAAGTTTTACTTGTCTAATATACTATTTCAATACAATTATTTAATCTTTTTGAAAAGTCAAATAAGTCTATATAATTAGGATATGGGGAGTACGTACGTAATAATTCAAGTGATACCTATAATGCACGAATTCTCTTAAAAACACTATAGTTCAATATCAGGTTCGCGCATGGTGCAAGTACGAGCGATTCGCGTTGAATTCACACGAAAAATGTCACGTGGCGTATCCGTGAATAAATTAAAAAATAAATAATTAATGTACGCAAATTTATTACGCGAGATATGTGAATTCAGTACTCTGGCCCGGAAGGAGGCGTGAGGACTTTTTTTTTTTTTTCATAAGTTTTCAAGACTAAAACTCAAAATGAATATTTAATTTATTAAGTACTATATATATATATATATCAAAAAAAAAATAAAATAAAATCATTAAGTTATGTTGGGGTACCCAATGAAGAACAGGGACCAAATATTATCAGAAACTAAATCAAGACTTCACAACTATTTAAACTTGGAAAATTACGTCAGCTCAAAAAAGGACATATTTATTGCCTTTTTGCTATTTGTCGTAGTCCAAGACCAAGTTTTTATAATTATTTCATTTGTGACGTTATCGGGTCCTGAACTTTGTATTCGAAAATCAAATTATTTCTACTTTTCAATAAAGTTCAAACAATCCCAATCAATATTTCTAGGTATATTATTTAAATTGAACTTTATTATGCAATGTAACTGATTAGATCGATGAAATATAATGGCATTAAATTGTAGTTGATCAAAACATATTAGCTCTAGAAAAAATAAAAGTATCTATTTAAATTTTGATGAATTTCTTACATTAATATTACTATGAGTTTATCGAATTTTATTGTAGTAAACATTTCGTAATTAACATACATGAGAGTCGGACACATATCATGCATGCGAATTATGATTTATGTAACAATAAATTTCTTAGCTAGGTTCACATGAACATTTAACATTTTCTTTTTTGAAAGGTCATGAACATTCAACATGCAATTAATTGGTACTTAAATGTAAAGTCACATTCATAATTAGTTTAATGTTCTAATCGCTTTATAATGAAACAACAAAAGTTGTTGCGTACACGACGACCTCATTTAAAAATGGAACTTAGTTATTAATTATATTGATCCCATAATTAATTGCAGATTGTGATATTGTTTAGGGAATTTAAAGTTTGTTGCAAAAATACTTCTCTCAAACTGTCAAACCTTATTAGTGCAAAAACATAACTATTTCAAGCATTTTGAAAAGTAATTAGGCTATTTAATAAAGAATACAAAAATGTATGCAATTTCAAATTTTAAGTTTAAATTTGTATTCTTTAACAATGTAAAGTAAATTATAACTACAATAATTTTATTAATACTTAATAACATAACAATGTAAAATAATTTATAATTAGAATAATTTTATTGATCATATTAGTAATAACATAAGATAACGTGTGTTGTACATTTTTAATCTATATTCTCACAAATAATTATAATGTGATATTTTAGTAGGTAGAAGATAAATGATAAGTACACATTCTTTGCGAATTTTGTGTACGATGAGTATATATATGTTAATTTCGTTCATCTTCCGTACGATATTTCATACTTATTTCAATAAGTTAATAAATATACACAATTATAGGCAAAAAATAATGATAGTATTGATAAGTTTTGATGAAGTGGAATAACTCAAGTGGTTAGCGCACTATACCGTGAGGTCATCGGTTCGAGTCATTATTTGCAGGATAAAAAAAAAAGTAATGATAAGTGATTAAAATTTAGTTTTAATGTTAAAAAATAATCAAAAGAAGCAAAAAGGTTACGCACACTTTACGGTTGGAAAACTATTTATGATAGAAAAGAGTGTTTACCTAAGTTTTATCGAAAGAGATGTCCTATGGTTTTTTCTCGTGGTGTTTAATAGGTCATTAAATGCCATCATTAATTTATGTACCTAACGCAGACCAATCTGCAATTAATTAAGGTTTGATGATTGTGCATTTGTGCTCAAAGTCTATCCTCCGCTCCAACTACGTATTTTACATACTCATAATACTCGCACTATATATTTAATGAATTTTTTTTATTTTTTTATTCAAGCATGCTTTTTGAATATAATTATTGATGGGATGTATCTTATAGAAATTAAGTTTTTTATAGTCCTGTAACTTTGCATCGTTTTGAAATTGGTCTCGTATGTTTTGACTTTTTGATTTTGGTCCTGTAAGTTTTTAATTTTTTTGAAATTGGTCATTTAATTTCACCTACTATAGCATGTCACCAATCAGGTAACGACCATCTATGTAATTATTTTATTCTTTATTTTAGTTTCGAAATACCACCTAAACTTTTTTAATCTTAATAATTTTATGTCGAATTTTTTGTTTTTTTAGGCAAAAATAGTGATTTTCAGTGTAATTTTTTTTTTTTCTTTTTGGTCAGTTTAGACCCAATAAACTGATCTGATTTGCTTTGTCTTTTAATGTACAAATTATTTTTAAACCCGATCAAAAATCTGGCTAAGATTATTATGATTAAAAAAGTTCAAGTGACGCTTCGAAATTAAAGGGAGTAACAAAATAATTACATATGTAGCGGTTACCTGCTTGGTAACCTATTGTAGCGATGAAAATGATCAATTTCAAAAAATTTAGAAGCTTACAGGACCAATTTAAAAAAAAATTTAAAAACTTACAAGAACCAAAAATCAAAAAGTCAAAACGTATGGGATCAATTTCAAAACGAAACAAAGTTATAGGACTACAAAAATTTTAATCCCTATCTTATATTCAGATACTAATGATTTGTCTCATTTTTTATTCTAATTTTTGGTTCTTGTCCATCTTTGATTCCATATCTATTTAATATATTTTTCATTCATAATTCGTGGGTTTCTAAGGGAAACACACGTGTGATGATAATTCAATAGTTGAAAACATCGAGTGCACATAGTTTTATTTATGTGAACCCAGATGACATGATTGAAAGTTGAAAATTGGTTTAACAAAATTGCATGTCTTTGACCAATTCTTTGATGATGTTTTCATTTGATAGAAATTGAAAATTTAGGAAGTTCCAAGTTTCGTGTAAATAGATATATTGTACAAGAATTAATTTCAAATTAATGAAAAGGAATGTACAATCGTTATTAGTCCTTTTTTATAATTCATGTTGATACGAAAATGGTGGTCAATTTTTACGTACTCTTACTATTCCATGCAGGGTCGCATGCATGTAATCATATCAATTAGAAGTGCACACTACAAATAAGAGCAGATCGAATCCGAGTAGCAATTAACTAATTAATTATAGAGGCGGGGTTATACGGTGTCATGGTGAATCGAAACATAATTTAAATAATGAATCTTTAATATTTTGGAGAGAATTGATGTTGATTTGTGCTCGTTTATATCGTTTGAAGCGTTTGTCTTAATAATATATATATATATATTTTTTAAATTGAATATCATGACAATTCAGTAAATATGTGGAATAATATTACATGCATGACAGCATGAGGACAATGGATACCACAAACAAATTAATTAAGAAAGAAACGACTTTGAAAATTCAAAATTTAATTAAATTTCCACCAAAGTTTATGATATCATGCATGCTGCTTCAAGTTTCCTGTTTCTGTCATTGTCATTAAAAAAAGTCAATTCAAATGTAATTCACCGCTCCACCTAACTTTGAAGAAGGAATATTTTAGAAATATATAGTATAACTTTATAATTGAAATTGATGAACTATATTTATATTGAAGCTCACGGGCCACGGCTCCTTATACAAATATGCCATTTAGATTCATTACCATGATCTAATATTATACTCCTATTTTATTTGGTTTTTGAAAATTTTACTGTGAATTCCATCAATGATATATATCTTTAACATGAGAGATATCACTTGACAGTATTGCATTAAAATTTTGGGTACCTAGGACTAGATCTTAATTTTAACACAAATATAGTGCACTGGCCTAATCTCAACAACTAAAAGTTAATGACCTAATTCAATTACAAGTTAGATTTTTTTTTGGAGATCACAAGGACACTACAAATACAACCACACTTGAGACATTCACAAGTAAAATTAGCTCCGCTGCCCGTATTTAGAAAACAATAGTGATAGTAGCGGAGCTAATTTTATTTGCAACTTGCAAAAGTTTCGGTTCATACAATTTGCATGTCTTATAAATACATTTAAATTACACGATACACTTGATACATATAAAATCTTGGTATTAAATAATTTTATATGTATTGTATGATATTATTATTGATTTTAGACCATGTTATAGAACGAAAAAAAATGTAGCTCTTGTATGCATTAAGTGCGCCGTGTATTTTATAGTGTATTTTAGAAATTTGTAATTTATTGCATTAAAACTTGCGACTTGTTACACTGAAACATGCAATTATATTTTACGAACACATATTGCACGTTTCACTGTAACAATTTCACTGCAGCAACTTGTAAATTTTTAAAATACATTATGGAGTACACGGTTCACCTGAGGCATAAAATCTCCGCTCTAAAAAAAGAAAAAAGAAAAAAAAAGGAGAGCTGCAGTTTGGTGAAAAATGACTGTAGTCTAGGTTTATTTTGAAATTTAAAATTTTCTGGTTAAAAGTGGAAATGTAAATATTTTGTGAGAGAGTTGGTATGCTGTGAAACTTGTTCACCGTGAAATTGATTTTTTTTTTACAGACATACACTTTAGTAATATAAGTCACACACTTCAGTTATCACTACGACACTCTTTGCTATAATATAAGTCACACCTTTCACTTTTATGAGTAATACTCTTTATAGTAAAAAGTCACACACTTTACAGTAAAAAGTCACACACTTTAGTAATATAAGTCACACTCCTTAACCAGTTTCACCGTAAAACTTGTTCACACTATACTTTGTCTTTGTGAGATTGTTTAGAATATAATTTTTACTATAATAGGAGTTGTGTTTTGAATTTTGATAAGTTATTAGTATTAATTAATGTACCAATTAAAAATTTGATGAAAATAAAAAGGAGATGGGGATATAATGATTTTGTATTGCCAATGTTGGGCCAAAGCCCATATATTCAAGTGAATAGTATACTTCTTAAAGTCCAATAATATTCGTTAGGACTATTTGGTGCTGGGTTTTGTTGGGCTTAAAAAGCCCATAATTTAATTTGTTAAGTAACCAAACAAAGGCTTATAGTTTTGGCCCTTTTTTCCCCTAATCATACGCGAGGGTTTAGGGTTTTTCACAGTCTAGCCAAATGGGGAAGAAGAGGCAAAAACTGGTGTTGCCGCCGGAGCTTCCGCCGGACGTTCCCGACGATGAAATTGAAGTTTCCCCTGAGGATGTGCAGTTCGTCGAGGAGAATACAGGATACGCTGGCTTGTTTTCCAAATTGGACACTCAGTCCATCACTAAGTACGCATCGTATTTTTCAAGTATTTACTTATTTTGTTGTGTAAATTAGACGCTGTTCTCTGTTATTTAAAGACGTTGAAAATCAGGCATGTTTCGCGAGTTGCTGATGCGAATGAAGACGCTTTAGAATCGTTATACGAGAAAAGGTTGAGAAAGAAATTGGAAAATGATAATGTCAAAGAGCGGAATACATTGGAGGTGGATCCGGTTGATGCACTTCCGATTAAAACTCTGGATGGAGAGCTTGTTTATCAAAGAGGTGTTTAATTTTTGTTTCTTTTAATCGATGAATTTTTTTTGTGGATATTCAAGTGGCAATAATAAAGTTGGCTTTTCATCATAGCAAAGGAGTCGAAACCGGCTGAAGTGGAATCCAAAGAAGGTGAATCCGTTAGTGAGGACCCTGCCTTGGTGAAAATGACAAAAGCAGAGAAGCGTTTGAAGCAGAAGAAAATGAGGAAAGAGGCGAAGAAACAAGCAAAGGAAGAAGTGGAAGTGGAAGTGGTACAAACACCTCAGGATCAAGTACTGGTAAGTTTCTTTAGCATAGCTGACTTGTGGTGGATATATTGCTTCCTTATGTTGTAATGAACACCAAACAATACAGTGAAACATAAATTGAGACTGTCAGCAAGACACTGTTGGGATTCTTGAGTTGTCAAAAGAAATTGAAAAGGAAAGTCTTAAATAATTGGCTCAAATTTCTTTGCATAATCTCTCTTGGTTCATTTTAGATGGCGAAGTATTACAATGTTGTAAATGCCTTATAGTCATGTTCAATAAGCATTATCTAAAATGTTATACACTGAACATGTTCAATAAGCATTATTCACAGAGTCATGGTGGTGATTTTCAGGTTTCTATTTTCAGGTTCACAGAGTTTTGGTGCATTATGTTATTCTTGAATGTAGAAATTAGACAGCGGCCTATGCAAATTTCTTGGCTTGTGACAACTATAGGCTAAATTATACTGTTACACTTCTTAGATCTTCTTATTCAATTACTACAGAAAATTTTGGCAAGATTTGGCCTTGTTTGTTATAGAAAATTTTAACTGATTTGACAAGCAAACCAAGAGGTCTTTCGTAGGTGTAAAAGAGCTACTTTTGATTATAGTGCATACTGGCCAAAGTAAATAAGTAATAATTCAAATAAAAGTAATAACATTATACCTTTAAAATTATGATTTCTTATGCAGTCCATAATGCAATTTGTTCATACATTTAGGATGAAGTGAAAAAAGATTTGACAGCTGAAGAAGACAGTGAGAAGAAAAAATATAAGCTTGCTGAGTTGGGAACTGCACTACTTGCTGATCCAGAGTCCAATATTAAGAATTTAAAAGAGATGCTGGAGATTTCAAAAGATGGAGATAGTTCCATTGTAATTCTTGGGCTGAAATCCTTGTTGGCTGTTTTCAAAGACATCATTCCAGGGTGAGACTTTTTCACTTGCTTAAATAATTAGCCAGCTGTTGGTCTGTAATTGTATCTCAATTCCATAGTAATGGGGATTATTCTCTTTTCCCAAATGTTGCTGCAGCTACCGAATCCGGCTACCTACTGAAAAGGAACAAGAGATGAAGGTTTCAAAGATTGTTAAGAAAATGCGATTTTATGAGTCCACTTTTTTATCTACATACAAGGTTTGATAGCATAAACTCATAATACAATTCTCTATATATTTGTAAAAATCTATTTCTAAGCTACCCTAAAATATTGGTCTTGCTGACAGTGAATCTTTATTCCCAATTCCAGTCATATGTTCAGAAGTTGATAGCACTACAAAAACACCCTGTTTACAAGCGAGTGGCCGTCCGTTGCTTGTGTACACTGCTTGCAGCTGTACCGCACTTTAATTTTCGTGAGAGCTTGTTGACTGCAGTTATGATAAATATAATATCCCAAGATGATGTTGTAAGGTAGTTTGAGTTATTTTATTTCTTGTGTTTTAGTGTTGGATGCATTCAAATGAATATAATTATATCATACTCATGGTAGTTGTAAGTTGTAACATCTTAGAAAAAATTGTTTAATTTTAGGTGGTGAATTTACTTGATGGTATTACAGTAACTATCATTTTTTGGAATTATATTCATCTTAATACAGTGATTGATTATTTCAAGCTTATCACTACTTTTTCTGATAATTACGTAACTTGGTCCTTGGATTTGGTAGAAAACTTTGTTGTGCAACTGTTAAGTCTCTTTTCATGGACGAGGGGAAACACGATGGTGAGGCTACTCTGGAGGCAGTTAAAATGATTGCAGAACTTGTTAAGTCTCACAACTGCCAATTACATCCTGATTGTGTTGAAGTAAGGCATCTTCCCTACAACATCAGAATTTATTTCATGCTCTCGTACATGCTGTTTAGATTTTTATGTATATATGCATTGATCCTGATTCCCAATTTAAAACGTGCTTATACTCGATGCCACAGGACTAAGAGATTATTTTTGGATCAACACCCCAACCCAACCCAACCCAAATTTATTGATATGAAATCCCAATCCTAAATGATCAAACTCAATCCTGTGATTTCATCAAAACGTCTTAAAATGTAGTTATCTGTTCATCACAACTTTTTGATGTAATTTTACTTTTTAGTATAACCGGATAACCTGAAATGACCTGAATTTAAACATGATGCCGACCCAATTATTGAAATACAGAATGATACTCCCACCGTCCACGAAATTGTTTCCCATTGCAATGGGCACATGCTTTAAGAAAAAGTGAATAAAGTAGATAAAGGTTGTTGTGTGGTCCATTTATAAATAAAGTGATTGTTTGCGAGTAAAGTCCAATGACAATTTGAGTAAGTAAGTAATGGTTGGAGGATAAATATAAAGTGTTTGTTTTTATAAAGGGTATGAGAACAAATTTGGTGGATGGTCAAATAAGGCAGGTGAGAACAAATTTCGTGAACGGAGGGAGTAATATCTAGTAGCACTTGCTGGGGAGAAATCTTATAGTTACATATGCATTTATATGGCTAAGATGGAGTTATTTACCTGTGTGATGGAATCAGATTATTAATCCTACTATGTCATCCTCTTTCTAGGTTCTCTTGTCTCTTTCATTCGATGATGATCTTGGAAAATCTGAAAAAGAAGATATGGATAAAAGAGCCAAAAACAAGAAATCCAAGAAGAAAAAAGGCTCGGATGAGCCAACTCAAATGCCTGATAATGAGAGGAAGAAAACTAGGAAAGAGATGATGTTAAAGACTAGGGAGGAGGTATACATCTCACCTCATGTACTTAGTGCTTGTTTGATATGATCAATTTTACAATTGGAGACTTGCAGGTAAATGCAGACTTCAAAGCTGCTTCATCTGGTCAAGATCCTCAGGAGCGAAGAAAGATTCAGACACAGACACTTGCAGCTGTATTCCAAACATTCTTTCGCATCTTAAAGCATGCTATACAGCCATCGTAAGTATCTTTGTAATGATAGGTGGGAACAATAGTATATGGAGGTTGCTACTTTTTTTTGCCACATGTAGCTGAAAGTTAAAAGCTTTACAAATATTTGATGAAGTTTCATGCAGAATATAGCTGTTTCTTAAAATTTAAATTGATCTGGAAAGTTATTCTTGTTGTTATTGATATAAAGTTAATTGTGTGATATATGTATGTTAGTTTGTAGTATAATTAATTATTTTGCTGCGTAATTGTGAAGATGTTGTGAAAGCTAGTTGTATGTGCAGATTTTTGAATGTTGTGATAGAAATTTGTGGATGTCGTTTTGTGTTAGAAGTTTATTAATGAAAAGGGGTGCTTGCAAACACTAGTAGATAGTGAAATCAATTTTATTTTTTTTATACAAAAGGGGTGCTTGCAAACACTAGTGGATGTCGTTTTTCATAATCAGCTGCAAAAAGCACCTGAATCTTGGTTAATTATCCTAGAATAAAAAACCATATAAGATTTAATCAAACGTTTTAGAGTGCCTGACCACAGATTGTGGTCTATACACAATGTCATCCATATTTGGCAACAAAAAAGTATTTTTATTTACTTATATCTTTCATCTTTTGGTTCTCAGATCAGAAGCCTCTTATGTATCTGGTGCATCACGAAGCCATCCCCTGCTTGCTCCTTGTTTGAATGGAATTGGAAAGTTTTCTCATCTTATTGACTTGGATTTTATGGCTGATCTCATGCATTGTCTGAGAAAACTTGCTGGAAATGGCAGCAAGTTAGGAGATTCGGCTGAAAATTCATCCTGTCAATTAACAGTGTCTGAACGATTACGCTGCTGCATTGTCGCTTTTAAAGTGATGAGAAGCAATCTAGATGCTCTGAATATTGATTTACAGGAGTTCTTTGTCCAGTTTTACAATCTGATACTAGAGTACCGGCCAGGAAGGTACACTCATTGCTGTTAAACTGCAGTGCTTCTTAAACATGCATTTCAAAATTACTCTTTTCTGTATAGAACAAGAATTTTATTTGATTTGTGCTCTGTATATTTTTTGTGCTTCAATTGTGACATTTTTTGTTGTTTAAACATTCATCATTTGCGGCCGACGCAGGGATGAAGGAGAGGTGTTGGCTGAAGCTTTGAAGATAATGTTGTGCGATGATAGACAGCATGATATGCAAAGGGCTGCAGCCTTCATAAAGCGATTGGCTACATTTTCGTTATGCTTTGGCTCAGCAGAGTCCATGGCTGGTGAGTCTTTTAATCTCTGAAACACAATCGACTGCCATTAAGTTTCATTTTCTATAGTATAATTCCTCGTTTTTGGGGTAAAAATTTCAGCATTGGTAACTGTGAAGCATCTTCTCATGAAGAATATCAAATGCCGTAATTTGTTAGAAAATGATGCTGGAGGTGGATCTGTTGCTGGTGCCATCTCCGTAAGCCCCTTGAATAGATTCAAATATTAACTAATGCTAATATTCAATATCTCTTTTTGCATAATGCTTCCTCATAGCCTCTTAACTTTATTTAATTTTGATAATAATTGATTTAATTGCAGAAATACCAACCTCATGTGATGGATCCTAACCTTAGTGGGGCCCTAGCTTCAGTTCTATGGGAGCTTAATCTTCTTACGAAACATTATCATCCATCCGTGTCTTCGATTGCTTCTAGCATCTCAACCATGCACACCGCCAATAACCAGGTTTATCATTCCCATGTCTCTCCACAACAAGCGTATTCCGATTTATCCCAGGAAAACAAGTCTTTCACTCTATCTAAGGACACCAATAAAAGAGCAACAAACAAGAAAAGGAAGGGAAATGACCACGTGCCTTTAAAATCTGAGACAGACCTCGATTTAGTGGGACAAATTGATGCAAACGAGATTAGAAAGAAACTCGCTGAGCATTTCTTGTTGCTCCGTGATATCAAAGAGAACGAGAGATTAAGGTCTGAGTTAGATCGTACAACAATGTCGCTCAACCTTTACGAAAGTTACAAAAACCAGAAGAAGAGGAAAACGAGATAGTTCAAGGTATGACTTTTGTTAATTATTTTCTGGTGTGGGCAAGTTTTGAACTTCTTTGCCTCCATGCATTTTTTGAAAGTCAAGAATATTTTGTCTAATTTATTAAAGGTCTTTTCCATTTTTACAGTATTTTTTGTCTCTTATCAACTTTTAAGCAATTCCATAGTCTTGTGATCTTTCATTGAGTTTTTAACTTTAATCTATACGTTCACGGGT
The DNA here is from genome assembly GCA_037126765.1 of Stenogyne calaminthoides. Classification (NCBI taxonomy): domain Eukaryota; kingdom Viridiplantae; phylum Streptophyta; class Magnoliopsida; order Lamiales; family Lamiaceae; genus Stenogyne; species Stenogyne calaminthoides. Next base: position 3,759,551 of record JBBCBC010000036.1, on the reverse strand, counting down.
TCAATCTACTTTTTGTCTGTAGAAATAGAAATTTTCCATTCTCTTATTTTAATGTATCTTGTATCAACCCTAGAGCTATATTGCAAAAGAGTTTCCGTACAAGAAAAGTAAATGCTTTTACTTCTTTGTGTGAAAAAGGATATATTTTGTCAATTTTATGAAGAAACTTGGTGCAAAATGTTATTTCTCAAATAGGTTCCTCCTGTCCAAAATAAGTGTCCTTTTCGTTAAAGGAAAATTTCCTATTTGAAAAACAAATCAAAATATCTACCGGGCCATTAGTTGATATTATACTTTTATTAATAGGAAGAGAGTCCATTACACATGTATTTTATCAACTACTTTAATCAAGATGGGTGCAAGTTTAGTACTCTTTAATCTTGAAATTATTGAAAATATATTAAGATGGAATTTATTTTGAACTAGAGGGTGTACTAAACAATGCTTGTATTAACAAATATTGAGAAGTGTGTACGTTTGAATTAGTTTGTTATGTCTTTATGCATTAATGGCAGTGATTGGGGCAAACACTGAACACGTGATGGCTATTTGGGATCTTACATCAATGTCATGAGGTAGCACAATTGTTGAGATGTAACCTCAAGTAATAAAAAATGGAAAATTCTATTTTAAGAACAGGAGGAACTCTTGCGTGGGACCATCTCACGTTGAGATGAAGCGTAATTTGGGCATTGACGTTTTAACACTTTAGAAAGAGTGGGTATTCATTGTATGAAGTTGTATTCCGTGTCTCATATGAGTTTTTTGTCTAACAAATCGTATGTATTTCATAAATCCACCCAATACTACTTGAATAAAAATTCAATATTCAAGTAATTAAAGTAACACCACATTTTTCTAAAGGCTTCTGATTCGTGGTAGAAATGAATGTGAAAACGAGGTATCAATGAAGAAGTAAAAGAAGATGTGAGGCCATGTGCATCATATCAGCTACTTATTACTCGCATATTCTCTCTCTTTCTCACATAAATTTGTGTGAACTCAGGTTAACAGTGAATTTTATTTTTTTAATATTATTGTTATGCATAAAAACGATTCACTATTTAAAAAATAAATTATTTTTATGCATAAAAGTGATATAATTTATGTATAGATCTGATTCATAAGAATGATACTCCTCTTTTCCTCTGTTTATTCTCTTTCTCTCTCTCTCTCCTAATGCTGTTGTCCCTCGTTGCTCGGATCTGCATATCTCAGTCTTATTTCAACAGCAAAGCAGAGCATAATATACCTTGGCTTCTTCAAAATTGTTGATTACAATTTACTATTAAATTTTCATGGGATTACATTCTTTATTCTTCCAGACAATGAAGAAGACGTAGCATGTGAGTCACAGCGTGAATCAAGGACAACCAGTTTCAAACTGGAAAAATCATTCTAATTCTTAATAATAATTATTATGATAACAATACTCTTGTCAGATAATCACAAACAAACGCGTCACAAGTTTTTGGAATATGATATTCATGTGGCCTTTGGTTTATGTTAATGATTATTATGGTTGACAGTTGGGGCCATTAGTTTAGATGCTTTAGTTATGATTTATTGTTTAACAGCTTAGTTTCAGAATAAATTAACAAGTTAATCGTATAATAAATTGGATTTTGTTTTTTGTCCAATATATTGGGGGGCCTCAATTGCTCAAGAAATGTGAGGCAAACACGACTTTGAGGGGACTTCAACGCGGAATTAAAGGCACCCTTATGGTATCAATTATTATTATTTTAATCTTCCCTCTATTTTTCTTTTTTAATTTAATATTTCCAATTCCTTCTCCAATCATATGTTATCTCAATAAATATTCGAATGCAGTGAAATATAATTAAGTACGAGTAATCCAGATTAAGGTACGGTAGTCTTGCCATGCAACTGACCTTCTGGTTACTATAATCATTGGTCTCTCCCCATCAAAGAGAATTAAAATTAAAATAATTTAAGATATCCCTTTCAAAATTATATACAATCTATAAACTCGATGTCAATGATATCCCTCAAAATTATATACAATCTATAAACTCGATGTCTCTCTCACAACAAACACCGTAAATATTAATACAAAAAAAGTACTACTTGTTTAACACTCTTGCCAAAAGCCACGATTACAAAATACAATTAAAATTTTTCAAGGATATAAAATGATTTACAACTAGCTACCACTATCATTATTTATCTTACTAAGAATTTTAACTGGAAAAACCACTTATATATGTAGCTCTTGCATTATTGAAAGGTTAGCTATCAAATAATATTAGACCAATATCAATTACAACATGAAGATTTTATACATATTAATTTGTTTTAATCATTTCATGTATTAAATTTATAAGAAAAGATAGTGTGAACAAAGTTTTTACGGTGGCCCATTATGGATTGTGACTTATATTTTTAAAAGTGTGTGACTTTTTTCTTTGTAAAGTGTGTGACTTTTTTTTTGTAAAGTGTATATTCTTTCGTAAAAGTGAAGGCGTGACTTATATTATAGCAAAGAGTGTCGTAGTGATAACTGAAGTGTGTGACTTATATTACTAAAGGGTGTGACTTTTATTACTAAAGTGTATGTCTGTAAAAAAAAATCAATTTCACGGTGAACAAGTTTCACAGTATATCAACTCTAAATTTATTTAACATTTGGTTCAATTTCCACTGATATTACAAGAAAGAAAAGATGTCATGTGACACGTGGCTACACGCAACATTTATATGTAATTCCAAATTTCCTAAGTATTATTTTCTTGGATTAATTTGAGGAGTGGCTAAGCTGATTCAAGTTGTCAATTCGAGTTATCATTTAAAGTAGCAGATGGGTCCAAATTACCTTTAATAATTTCGGGTTTGAAGTTTGATATCAACATAATCAACTGATTACTGAATTAATTAATTTTAAAGCAATATCACGTACGTCATTCATACTTCCTTTGGCAACATTCCAGTTCCACCTTGCAATACCAAAAAAAAAAAGATAGAGAATAAAAAATCTCAATAAAAAGTTCGAACCTATATAGAGTTGTGGAATTAATTTATTTATATTATTTTTTTCAAAAATTTGATTTGAAAAAAACACATCTATCATCATATTAGTGGGAATTATTGGTATCCTAATTAAAATTGAAATCCTGTTGTTTGATACTTAGTATGATAGTAATGCCATAACTTTTACTATCATATTTTTCTTTAGAAATTGAAATTACAGAGAAAATGCCATTGCATTGACCCGCATTATAAAATTGATGAAACTCAAAGCTGAATTAGTGTCATAAAAGTAGTTCTTTAATTACAAAAAACCGATTTCAGTACTAAGGGATCTGAGATTGGAAATATCCGAACATGTTCGTGCTTAGGGAAGCATTCAATAATACTAGCTAAGTGATAATAATAATTAATCTCACTTTCTCAGAAATTTGATGGATAAATAAAATCGATAATAATATTAATCCCAGTTTCTCGGAAATTTAATGGATAAATAGAATCAGTTCTGTTTTGCGCATTATCATTAGAATTATTTATTTAATCAAGTATGAGCATCATGCCGAAGAATTTATAATACCACATAATAATCCAGTTTTGATGCGCAACTGTCGATTATGTGTTTTAATTTATTGTTTACTTTTTAAATTACACTTCCCTTAGCATATGATATTAATATAAGCTACTTTACAATATATTATCTTTAACCGAACTACTGTTTAAATTTACACAAGTTAATATTTATTTCAAGATTTTTTTTAAATTTTTTTTTAAACAAACCCTTGATCATATGATATATGTGTGCATATTGCACGGATGCGGGTATAGGAGTGCTGGAGCGATATGATATGAATATGGGAATACGAATAAAAAAAGAGGGTGCAATTCGATGATACGTCTATTTATTTACGTTTTATTATATATAACAACTAAAAATATATATAAATTTTAATTTGTAAAATATAATATACTATGTAATTTATATTTTTCTCTCACTCAAAACTTAACAATGTTCAGTAATTTAATCTAATTAAGTAATAAAACAATAATTTAAATATTATCAACCCAATATATAAGTCATAATGATGAATTCACTCTAAAATGAGTTTCACATTGTCAATTTAAATTACATTAGATAATAAATTTTAATTAAATAATATATCTAATGTTTAATAAAATGATCATATCTAATTATCTAGCTGAATTTGCGTATCAAATTCATGTGTGCATTATTTTATTTTATTATTTGTCGATTCTTCAAGTAATATCTGGATACATGAGTTCGAGAATCACATCCCTCTTAAAAGGTGGGTGCGAATCAAATACTGCATTGTAACATGTTTAGAAAGAATCAATGTAGGGTCATCATTACCAAAGTAAGATATATATTAAAGAGTCGCCCCAACCATTTCCAAATATATATGTAAGAATACTATATTATTAGAGAAAGTCTTGTGTGAAATATTGCACACTAGTGTTATGTGCAATATAACACAAATAAGGTAAAAATTGCTCAAATTCACGGGTTTGGGCGGTGGGTCAGGTCTAGGCGGGTCGGGCGCGGGCAGGGGGTTCAGGTTGGCGCGGGACGAATATATATTTATAGAAGGATATCTTTATCAAATATATATTGTAGCCTAGTGGTTCAGGTCTATTGTTAATGTATTTAGTCTCAGGTTCAATTCCTATTGTACACATAATTTTGTGTGTGTTACTACATCTATATATAAGTGTTACTACATTATTATATTAAAAATACTTCACATCTCACGTAACACTTAATAAAACACATCGTAACACATAAGTATTCATAAAGTAACATGGGTCAAAATGTAACACATTATTGTTTATATGGTAACACATGAGTATTCACATAGTATTACGACGATATATGAACAGTGTTACATATTACTAAAAAAACATGTGTTACTACATGAAACAAAAAGTGTTACCATATGAAGAAAAATGTGTTACACATAAAAAAAACCAGAGCAAACGCGAAAAAATTCACAGTCCAAATTTACAGATTTAAAGAACAGCTTGATGTGTTACTACATGAACAAAAGGAGTGTTACCATATGAGCAAAAAGTGTTACTACATGAACAAAAACCAGTACAAACGCGAAAAAATCTTCAGTCAAAAATTACAGATTTACATAACAGACTTGATGTTTTACTACATGACCAAAATGAGTGTTACCATATGAGCAAAAGAGTGTTACTACATGAACAAAAACCAGTACAAACGCGAAAACATCTTTAGTCCAAAATTACATATTTACAGAACAACGTGAAAAGAGTGCAGAATGATCTGAATTTCATCACACACTTTGTATTGAGGGTAATCCAAACACCACACACATATTCTCTCTTCTTCTCGTAGAATCCACATCGAAATCCAAATTGAATGACCTGGTTTCATCCAATGATCAGGAAGAATCGAAAAAAAATTAAATTGGACAAGAAATTAGGGCACGAGCGACGGAAGGAAGAAGAATAAATCCGATCTGTTACGGCGACGGAAGAATAATTTGGAAGCGCCTCAAGGAAGAAGAAGAAATCTGGTCTGTTGCGGCGACGCGAGGAAGAAGGCCCATAAGACCCACCATTCTGGTTGTCCTAATCTGACCCGGTCCTGACCCGCGAAAAAAAAAAAGCTCAATTAAACTACAATTGCACATAACATTAGTATACAATATTGCATACAAGCTTTTGTCATATTATTATTAAGTGTACATAATCAAATATAGTTCTTGCATCCTTATGATCGCTAAGACATCAAATACCGGAGGAAGAAATTTTTTTAGCCCCATAAATTATTATTTTTATTTTTGTTCTAAAAATTTTAAATGTTTAACATTAGTTCTATAATTAAATTGATTGTTTAATTTTAATTCAATTTTTAACAAAAAATCGAGATAGATGTCATTTTCGATCACAACGAATTATGTAGCGGTAAAATTTAGTCATTTTTTACTTTGTAAATTTTCAATTTTACCTTTTATTAATTTGTTAAATTATTTACACATGTGATTAAAAAATAGAAAAAAGAAAATCAGCATCCAAGTCACATAGGGTAAAAGAAACTCCCAAATTTTATGCAAGGTCTCATATGCACTTGGTGAACAAATTTTAGATCCGTATATTTATTTTGACCCTACCCATTTTTTATTGTAAATCCTCATTTTCACTAATGACAAGGTCTCATTTTCTTAATGAATCACTTCTATACCCAAATGCACTGTGCACTTGGTGCACAAGAGACCCAATCTATCAACAAATATTTTGTATCATGCATGTGACTAAAACAAAGATGTTCACATTTTTTTTTTGCAAAAACTGAACTAAAATTGAACAATCAATTTAATTATGAGATTAAAAATAAACAATTAAAGTTTTTTGTAACAAAAAATAAATAGTAAATAACTTATGAGATAAAAAAACATTTTCCCTTTCATTTATGATGAAATCATGAGAAGCATGTTTTACCTCTTCTTTACAAAAGGCTTGCATTCCCTCTATTTCCGCATTATTCTATTTCTTCTTTAATAAATTGGGTGTCACTTTAATTATAATTCAAGTCGATGTGTTTGATGATGGATACATTAATCACCAAATTTGCTGAAATCCAGCTTAAATTTTGCACTAAATTGTAAACTGATGCGAAATGTCGTGGAACTTTCCTTACACATAAACTCTTGTTCCACTTCCGTACTTGGTAGGACAACAAACTACAACTAATGGACCCCAAGATTTTTTTAACAGTAATAAAATTCATGTATAAATATAATTCACAATTTTTAAAAAAAAATAAATATACTTTGGTGAAACAACATATAACAATAAATAAAAAAGTGGGTCTCATGTGCATATGAGTGCACCGTGCACTCATATTATATTTTGAAAACATTCAACTTATTATATTAAAATATGCAATTTGTTATACTGAATCGTGCAATTAACAAATTATATATTTTAATATAACAAATTGTATGTTTTTAAAATGCACTGTGACATAATGCACCTGAATTCATACAAAATTTAACCGAATTAAAAACCAAATCAATATTTTCATATATGTAATTATGAGTTAAGGAGACATTGATTAACTGAAAATAAGACCCTTGAGTGTGCCGAAACAGCCACAAAATAGTGTAATCTAATCAAAAGGGCAAGATTAAAGTAATGTAACCCTTTTATTTAAACAAGATTATAATATTGTAATGTAATCAAAGGGTTAAAGATTATGTTATGCTGATTTGGTGAGAAGCCATTACCCCATGCCTCCCACCATTATCATTTCAACCATATCCGTACAAGATATCATATGCACCCCCAAAATATTCGCCCCAAATTGATATTTCACGTGACCAAACTACCCCAGCATTGTCCCTGTGAAATGACAACTATACCCCTCCACTCCTTACTCCTAGTTAACAACGATTTCGGAACCCACCGCTAATCACGGAATTTGTTCATCAAGCCGAGCCGATTCCAGCCGAGCCGACCCGACTGTTTTTTTTTGCTTTTTCTTATTTTTCTTTAACGTTTTCCATAGCTTGCTTTTGCCGTACGAACGGAATACCTATTTTATTAAATTTTACCAACTTTATACTCAATTGTATTTATACGGAGTAATGTAAGCTCACACTTTACAGAGGTATATTCCTCCATGATTTGCTTTTTAGTTGCATTTATTCAATTTTCCTAATTCCAATTTCTTCCAAGATTTCCAAGATACAGATACAATTCAACGGAATGTAAATAAAAAAATAAAATTGAAACAATGTCATAAATTAATTTCTACATAATTCAGGCAAAAAAAAAAAGCACCTTCCAACAAAATCCTAATCTCCCTGCTTCTTCACATTGTTCATCATCATAAAAGTATTTACAGCGGAGAAGCCAAGAAGAAAAAAGGAAATCCATAATTTTTCTTCAAAAAGAAAAAGAAAAAATTATACCATAGCTAATTATAATTAACCGCCCGCGCGACGTCGTTTGGGTTTCTCTGCTACAACTCATCGGCCGCGAGAGATTTAACCATTTCCTGCAAATCGGTGGCGCCGACGCGCACCGCCTCGAGCACGCGCTCGAAGAAGAAGACGTGGCAGGGGATCCGAAGCACGCCTTTCTGTTCGTAACCGTATTCCTGCGCCGATTTATTGAGCAGCATCACGAAAATCGGGTGATTCAAAAACTCGGCGCTCACAACAAACCTCTCCATCTCCTCGCCGACGTACACCGGCAGATGCCCCTCCGGCACGCCGCCGGACCTCCGCCGGAACGACTCCGAGCGCCGCGCCGCACCCGACTGGGTCCGCAACAGGCAGTACTGCGATGAATCACCGACTCTGGATAATTTCCTCAACAATTTCTTCATAATTGGGGAAAAATTGAAGGAAAGTAGTGTGAAGTTTTAGTGAGAGAAAGTTGGGAGTAGAGAGAGGGAGACGAGGAGAGAGAGGTAGTGGGGGGTTATAAATATAGAGGTGAGGGAAAGAGGGTACACAGAAAGGTTACTGAGAGGTACAGATGGGCGTACTTGGCAGGTACAATTATTGTTTGGTGTTTAATTTAGTGTTTTTTTTTTTTGTTTGATTAATACTCCATAATAAGGTGAAAGAAAGCACAAATGTTCTCGAGAGTGGGATGAGCTAATTTTACGGCTGTGACAAATCATGTGAATTGCAACTTCTGGGGCTTATTACTTTCCGCCAAAAGTGCTTTATACAATTAAATTAATGTGAAGGTGTTACATGCACTAGTTGTACCGTGCATTTATAGTGTATTTTAAAAGTGTGCAACCTTTTATATTGAAAAATACAATTTATTTATATAAAAAAGTGTAATTATGAGTGCACGGTGTACTAGGATACACATGTTAGTCGCCCTAAATTAATAATTAATTATAGGTCTGCAAATAAATATAGGAAATGAATATCAGCCCATCTATCCAGTTTAGTGTTTATAACTCCTCAAACCCAAAATAACACAAGTTTTGATGAAATAATTGTTTATTACTCTCGCCGATTCCAACTCTTTTTTTACATTTCCGGTTTTTTCATGTTTTAGCTAGTAATTTTTTTATTAATATTTAAAATTATAAAATAATTTTTAAAGAGATATATAATAAAAAAATATAGATTTTTCATACTTTTTTTAAAAATTATTTTATTTTTAAATACTAATAAACAACCCGCTTGCTAAAATACGAGAAAAAAAGTTGATTGAAAAGAGTGTTGAGACAAATGGAGTAATATTAAGAGGAGTAAAATTATTTTTTGTTGAAAGTAGTTTGATTCTCTTTAAAAAAATGAGACAAAAATTAAGTATTTTAATATGTAATTGTTAATGGTATGAATTATGAAATGTAATTTAGAGATATTTATAATTGATTTTTTCGAAAAGACAATTGTTTTTCTGCCATTTACAAAATGAAAAAAATTAAATAAGAACATACATTTATGAATTTTGAGCAATTAAAAAAAAACACAAGAGTACATGATTTCTCATAAATAATATAATAAACATTACTATTTAAATAAGATATGTAACTATTGTATTTTGATTAATACTTATATTTATATGAATCAAATTTATACATAAACTCTATTAATATTATGCGCATAAAAATATTTTATTTTACTTTTTAATCAATAATAAAATAAATATTAAAACAATAAAATTTACCATTAATTCAAATTCATAATTTTTTTTATCTTATATTGTTATTAATGTTTTTTTAATATTTAATCTATTTAATGTTATATTATGTGGGTAAACATTGCTTCTTTTATCAGCTATGATTTTAATAAAATTCTTTTGTCTGATTAAAAAAAAAATATGTGAGTAAACAACAAATAAATATTATTATCATGACTCGATCCGACACGTATAATTTTTGAAACATGTAGGATTTTTTTCATATATTTTATAAAATTAGATGATACTCCATCCTTCCCGTGATAACAAGATTGTTTACTATTTTTATGTATTTTTGCGAGCGAGTTTTTTTATTAATATTTGAAATGATAAAGTAATTTTTAAAGATGCATATAATAGACGAGAGGTAGATTTATAATAACTCTCCTTAATATCACTGAATAATTAATAAAAAAAACTCCTCATTAAAACTCAATAATAAAAATGGAGTGCACATTACTTTGGGACGGAGGTAGAGCATGTTTTGAAACAATAGTTAAATGGAAGAAACACTTATTTTTAAAAAAAAATTGAGTCTCACCCACTTAAAAATTTCAAAACATGCTGTTGTACAATATTGCACCGAAGGATAACTCTTCAGATTTATAAATCAAAATCCATTAATTTAAAGACAATATTTTAATATTTTTCAATATATATAAGGACAAACCTGACTTGTAATTATCAATTTAAGTGTTGGTCACGAGGCATGACAATTTGGGTCTCGGTCGATCGAAAACAAAACAAAAAACTTAAAACTAGCCCATGATTCTTTATTTAATAAATTTAATCACAGCTTCCTTTTTTACTAGAATCTGAGTTTGGTCAATGGGCAGTCCCTTTCATATTGAATACTGTTACAATATGTTCCTATTACTATTAATAAGTTAATTAATTTTGCTAATGCAAGTGGTTTCACCTAAACCACATTATATTTACTTCTAGATACGTACGGTCTCTCGAATTTTAGCTCATTAAATCTTAAATATAATATTAGCGTTGATCGATTGGTCATGAATCATGAATCATGATCTCATAAATTAATAGGGGTCTAACAGTTGAACGAGAAAATATGACTTGATAAATAATAATTAAATTAAATTAAATTGTTTTAGAAATGAAAGGGTCAATAGCTGCAATTAATTATGAACGAATTTTCAAACAAGTAAAATACTGAGTAAAAGATCTATTTCTTCGAAACGTCTAATTCCGTTGGTGAAATTTTAACCATGGCAGTAAATTAATTAAAATTTTACCTAAGTTGGCTTAGATGGTACGTAAGAACAATTATTTATTTCAAATACGAAGCCATTTTCCGATGGACAGTAGTCTAAAATCAATTAATTATACCACCCTGGCAAAAATTCCTTTTTAAATAATTAGAACTGATTTTTTTTATTACAAAAATAATAAGAAGAAGATTCTGACAGTTAAGTCATGTGTATTCTTATAAAATTTCAATTATGAGATCAGAGACTTGAATAATCGTACATTCACATTGGAATGGCCTATGGCACCGACGAAGTTAATGATTTAAATATTTGGCTATTAATTTATATAAGTTTTTAAATAATTATATATCAATCATTAGAGTATTACGTGTTATTCTTAACATGTATATAAATATTTGTGCAGACTACACAGGTGAGAATTATAATGCAAATATACGCGTATGAACACTATTTTTGTAAAACGGTGCAGTTTTAAAAATATTTTATGACGAGTAAAATGAGCAATGCATTTATTTTTGAATAAATACGTATTTTTATTGAATAAAGAATAAATGGACTGGGGATGGATCGTACAGTTAATTATTTTATGAATAAAAATGCAATAAAATTGGGAGATCGACGATGAAGTGCATGTACCATTATTGTCCTTCAATATGTATTAACTAAAGACTAGGTTTTGTATTCACTCGAGTGCACTGTGTATTCATAGTGTATTTTAGAAGCGTGCAACTTATTATGCTGAAAAATATGATTTATTTACAGAAAAAAGTGCAAATGTTAATATGAAAATATAATTGCATATTTCTATTTGAAATAATTGCACGTTTCTGTTTTGTATAATTACACGTTTAAAAAATCTTACTATGAAATCGTAGATGCTTGTACCCGTCTTGCATAAAGACCCACTCTTAATTAAATTCTTATTATCAATTACATGACTTTTCCATGATCGACGATAGACTTGTTCGAAGGCCCGAGGCCTAAAACTTCATGACCAAGTCTAATTTTTATTTTTTTTTTTTAAAGTGTTATTTTTTTCCTCCTATAATTAATTAGCATTTGAATTTTTGCATGACCCCTTTCAAAATAAAAATAAAAACTCATAACACAATAGTGGGACAAATTCAAATAAAAAGCACACTTGCATGAGACAGTCTCACTGGTGAGACGAAGCATAAATTGAGCATTGACATTTTAATACTTTGGAAATGGTGGGTGTAATTTGTGTTAAGTTGTACCATGTCTCATGTATGAGACCTTCTCATATGAGTTTTGACAAAAACTTATATAAACTTGATTCATGCTATAAATTTTATTTTTAATTCATAGCGTTTGACCCTACCCAATGTATAATATGTGTCAAGTTTAATGGTTTAGAAAAATGTACTTGAAAGTGAATTAAATGAGTCAAATAATTCCAAGTTCATAGCATAGACCTGGTTCATGGGAGATCAACTCATGAGTTTTTGTCTTCAAATAATCTTTAATTTGATGGTGTACAAGTCATGAAATGTATATGTTACAAAACTAGGTTAAAATGGGTGAAATTAGTGAAATGAGTCAAATAATTTAATTTCATTTTATGAAATTTGTTCATGGAAATCAACTCTTGTTTTTTTGGCAGCGTCTTTCCACTTTTGCTACTCTCGTATGTGGATTCTAAATTTTTGAATGATTTTTTTTAAAGATAATTAATTACAATAATATTTTTTTCTACTACCGGATACATGATAATATCATTTCATCTCGCTGTAGACTAGAACCGCAATCACCACAAAAGGGGGACCACCCGAAACTACAACTTGGAACCGCAACATCATCTCATCTCGCTATAAACTGAAACCGCAACCACCACAAGAGGGGAACCAACCGAAACTGCAACTCGGAACCGTAAGTGCACCATAACCCCACAAAAGGGACTACCCGAAACTGCAACTCGAAACCGCAATTGCATACACAACTCCACAAGATGGGGATCACCACAAGAGAAAATAATATTTTCTTTCCGTGCCTCGAACCCTTACTCAAGATTTCGAGGTATCAATTGGTGAAACTCTAACCACTTGAGCTATCTACGGTCGACTTTTTGAATGATTAATATTGTTCTTTTTTACGGTTTGAGAAAATAGCTAAATCATCTTTCCAATTTCACGAACTAATTTTCCATAAAAATAAATAGTCTATTTCCCCGTCTTAATTAATTATATTAGCTATATATTTTAACTTATATGAATTCAATTCCGATTTAATTAACGGCCTAAGAACCTCGTACTGTACGAGTCGGGATTAAATCGTAGCCAAATGTTGTGCTTAAAAGTTGGTAAATTGCATCCAATTTATAATTATAGATTACATTTATGACGTCGACGTTATCAAACTAAAGTATTGATTGCATCAATTTAATATTTATTGATAATATACACTCAATTTTTACTTGATCATCAAATATACCCACAAAATTTAAAAAGTCCAAACCAAGAAAAAGAAATTGCGGTCCCTTATCTTTTTTTACTTCCCCTTGTAGAGTAGTTCTTTTATTTTATGTTAAAACTTTTTTTTCCCGAGAACTCCACAAATAATTCAAATGGTGTACCATTCAATCTTTACTTTGAAAAAAGTGCATTGGATACTTTAACATTAAATCAGTAGTACATTAATGCCGAAACTTATTTGAATTAACCCCCAAATCTAGGAAGAAAATTCGCACAAAATCTTGACGAATCTCATGGAATTAAGCCCTTGATTGAGATTTAAGAAAAATAATCGCATGTAATCACGTTAACTAAGACTATGTTTATCCGCAATCCAATCCAACTCAACCCATTAATAAATAATTAATTTCTATTTCCTCCACATATACAATTTATAACTCAATCTAATCTTCTTTTTTTTCATACTTTATCAACAACCCAACCCAATCTAAAATAATTTTTCTTTTCTATTATTTAATAATTATATTTATTTATAATAAATTTTTATTATATTAATAATGTGATATATTAAATTATTTAATTTTTAAAATTCGTTATTTTAATTAAAAAAAATTACTATGCACTTAAAATAAATTATGATTTTAATAATTAAGTTTAAATTACAATAATTAGAATACAAAAATGTAAATAAATATATCAAGTTACATGTAGATGCGTAAAATACAACAATTCAGAAAATAAAATTACACATTTAATTATCGGTACCGAATTTTTGCCATATATGCTCAATCAAAACATTTTTAAGAGCAGTATGAACTTCTCTATTATGAAGTTGTTCCCTATTAAACATATAAGTGGATAGACTTGCAATGCGTCCAGTTGAGCATTCAAAAACCTTGATCATCATTCATGGGATCATCCAAAAATAATTATGTTGGATCATGATAAGTTTGGTATGTGTCTCGTTCATCCTCCACTATCATATTGTGCATGATGATACAAGCCATCATAATTCTTCCCATCAAAAGCTTATCCCAGACAAGACATGGGCGTCGAAGAAATGTGAAACGAGTTTGTAGAACTCCAAATGCTCGTTCAACATCTTTTCGCACAGCCTCTTGGTGTTGAGCGAATAACTTGTGCTTTCTGGTTTGTGGTGACGTAATTGACTTAACAAATGCAGCCCATGAAGGATATATGCCATCTGTTAGATAATATGCTCTATCATTTTCCCTACCATTCACGACATAACTAACCTTTGGTGCTCGACCTTCCAAGACATCATCAAAAACTGGAGATCGGTGGAGTACGTTAATATCATTGCACGTACCTGGTGTTCCAAAGAAAGCATGCCATATCCATAAGTCATATGATGCAACCACTGCCCAGAGTTTCTGGATTAGTGGGGATGGAATATGCTCCATGTTCACTGGTCCTTGATCTCTTCAAGCTGCCATCGCTTTCATCATCACCCTCATCATCTTCAGCACGAGAACGTGTTAAATCATCTAAATTTATTTCCCACTTGGGATGTTTACACATAACTTCATTAAACACGTGCAAGTCCTGAAATATTTTTTTGCCATTTGCTTCGTAAATGGAATGAGCTTCTCTCTCAATATTCAGTTGACTCATTCCGCTTCTTGTTCGGCGATATGCTTCTTTGCAAGCGGCAACCCACTTGTTTACATTTGTATTAAGTCATTGATGACGACCTTTTAGTGCATCTCGATTTTTTTCACGTAACTCCTGTGGATTTTCTTTTCGAGCTTCTTCGTACAATTTATGCACTCTACCCAAATTGAGACAGCTCTTTGATTTTTGCCACGTGTTTTGTCTTCACTGACGTGAATCCAAGAAGACATTAGGACTACATCTTCTTTTACAAACCACTTTTCCACAGTTGAAGTGGTATTTTGGAACAAATTTCTGGATATATTTTGTGATGTTTGGATTGGTTCAGAGATAAGATCTTGGTTTAGGTTTGGAGAAAATTGAGAATTTTCACAATTTTGAGAGCTTGGATAATCTTCTGTGTTTAGAAAAGACTCAAAATTTGGATAATTTTGGGTGATTGGATTATTTGGAGTGTTAGAAAAATAGTTTAGATACATAGGATCCATGATAAAAATGACAGGAATTTGGAATATTAATAGAATGAGAAGAAAAATGAGAGAATATGAATTATGATTCAAAACATTTCAATATTAGTGTCTATTTATAGAAGAAAAAAATTACGAATTTTGATATAATTTTTTTTTTATAGATAATATCAGATACAAAAAATCTAAAATATTATCCTATAAAAATATAAACACCCAATAAAAGTGAGACATGTGGCAGTATGAGCCTTGAGACCTGCGCCCTTGATCTGTTCGGCTATTAGACGGTTTGGTTTGTGGCATACTAATTCGATTTTTTTTATTTCTTTTTTGTCCTTTTTTGTAGATTGGTTTGGTTTGTCCGCACCGATAAACATAGTCTAAAGCAGCCTTTTACTCTTTACATTGTGTCCATATTTTTGGCTCGGATTCCCTATTTCACATGGTGTTTCATTTGGTGTTTCATGCCTCGAATTTGCATCACGTGTCCATTTCGGCCCACTCCGTTCCGTCACTCGGGCCCGAATAGACCATGATTTAGGGTTTATTATTTAGTGTTTATGGTATAGATAGTTCACCCGGCCCATAGACATGTGGCGCAAATCCAAGACATGAAATACCAGATGAAACAGGCAACCGCACTGCCATATTTTACTTCAGACAGAACGCATTCTTTATTACCAAAAACTCATGAGCTTTCATGTTTTATTTCAATGTGACGTTATGCTTTTTTCCTTTCAATTTCATTTTTTTTAACATTGATGATTTTAAAGATATAAGTAGGAGTCGCGTATAACAATCGGTTCGGTTATCAAACCGAAACAAATTAAAAAACATAACAAATTGAAATTTTAGTCAATCTTTTTCTTTTTGATTTGTCTCAAGTTATAATTCCGTCTATATTAAACGTGTCTAAATTGTTTAAAATATATTTAATATATAATGAGATTAAATATTATAATTTTTTTATGCAATAAATAAGTGTATGTCTTGAACTTTTATAGGTAAAAGTGCACTTGAGTTGCACAATCTATCTTGTGCCGATTCGATTCCCTTGTTTCACTTTTCGTATTTAATTAGTATTTCGTCCTTCATGATCTTTAAGACATGGATTCAGGGTAGTGTGGTTCGTTGGATATTTTTTATTATTTCAAGTGTCATTTATCCAAACTACGGAATATAAAGTGGTACACTAATTATGGAATAGGTGATCTCGTTCCACCTTGCGCATGCTATTTTGTTTGGTTTTATTACTACAAATATTAAATGCAATAAAGAGAAGATTCCATATGAAGTTTTTTTGTGGTGGGAAAGGTAGGTAAAGTGTCTACATTGATTCTAAATACATGTTAACCAAAGTGTATATGTGTGGTAGGATGGATGGGGATATCATCCTTATCAACACGTGAATACCTACTAAATTACTAACATGTGCATCTTCTGTAACAAGTTCGGTAAATTAGTTAGCAATGCATGCATGCACTTTCTATTTATAATTAATTGGGATAATTTGTTTAATTAAGAATGTTCTTAGTAAAACAAGGTAAGGGCTTCAAAAAGATGCAAGGAATGGTAACATCCAATTATTTGTTTTTAACTAGTAAGATATAGAAAATTGAGTTCATGTACTGATATTAAAATTTAGTTTTTTATTCTTTGTAAACATGATCATATATATGGTTCCAATTATTCATTGACTTTGATTTTTTTTAATTATTATGTTATTTTTAATTTGACAAATTCATTAATTTACAAGTCTTTAAAAAAAGATGGCTACGTTTATTGTTTTGCTTAATTATAATAAAGTATTATTGCACTTTTTTACAGGTTAAAAGTTAAACTTTGATTCTTTAAGAATTTTTGTTCCATATTTGCTAAAATACTTGAGTAATATTAATTTCACCATCGACTGATAAAATTCAAGAAAATCCGTCGAAATCGAAATCTACGAAGCATGCAACGAATCAATTAAATAATCATGTTTACAAAGAATTAAAGAGAAAAAAAAAGTTTCTTATACATTGAATAATTACACTTTTAAATCAAAATAGTTGTATTAATTTAGCAGCTCTAACTCAACAACCCTAATTTCTTGGAGCTATCTATGTAGCTGAATTTGATATATAATTCAATCCTACCACGCTAGGCTAGCTTAAATATCTAAGTTAATATTTGAGTGACATTTCAACCAACCTAGAACCGACCCTACTTGGCATTTTGAAAACTATTTACCAAACAAAAAAGCTTCTTACACCAACATACTCTTTGAGTGAGTTGTGACATTTTTTACGAAAGCGATCGTTTTGTTTATCAAAGTTTGGCAGATATCGGATATATAGAAGCATTTATATATATATATATATATAGCATTTAATTTCATCTCTCTACATATAATTTTTCTTCATGATTAATAATGATAAATATATTTATAATTAATTTTGTTACATTAATTTCTTGTTTTATTTTATTATTTTTATAAATAATTATACATAATAACAATTGGTCCGAAACTCGATTTGTAAGGTCAAAGAAATTAATTATGGGTAAACGAGAGGTTAGAAAAAAAAAGAGAGAAAGAGATAAAGTAGGGTTTGCTTTATTTATTGGTTTTCATTAACTAGTTTCAGTACAGCTAATTCATAACTAATGTAATATTGGGTTAATTATCGTCTTTGACGCTTTTATGTACGTACGTGTCCTTTTCCAACTTTAATTTTATCTTCACCTAAGTTATAATCCCCCAACCCCTCGTGCATCATTATTAAATTTGATCGGGACCAATACGTCATTGGACCCATTTAAAAGAAGTTTATATATAAAAGATGTTTGAAATTTTCTTCAACTAATACCTTTACTTTGTACAACTAATACTGTTACTATATAGCTTACAGAAGTGATACTCCTCACTTCTTATAAATAGGACTTCCACTTATATTTTTATTCATTAAGTTTTCCTGATTTTAGTTTCCCATCTGTAACAAACTTTCTCCTCTATAACCGCCTTCCATTCTTCAATCTTAGATGAATTATGTTAATTTCATCTCTTCTACAACACACACGAATGTTCTATTTTAAAATGAAATTAATATTTTTTACTATTTTTAGAATTTAATAGTGTTTATTTTAATTAAGTGATGAAATCAAATGTAGATTTTGGAGCTGGTGTTCGATAAAACTTCCCTCCTTATTTAATTTTTCTTTTAATGATTGGTTAGTAAATCCCATAATAGTTCTAGATATCTAAATTGATGTACAGTTCTTTCTTATACCCGTACAAGGTATTTCTTCCGTACATTCATTTTTACTGAATTTTCCTTATAAAAAAAGAGTACAAAATTATTGCACATACATATGTACATTTTTTTTTTTTGTGCAATTTTGATTACATGATCCATTTTGTACTAAGTTGATCCCAAATTTTATACATATCCCAAAATTTTTCCTTTGAATCGTTCAATAATTAAATCCATATCCATAAGTATATAAAAAGCAAACGGAAAAAGAGAATACAAATGTGGAGGAAGGAAACAAGTACTAGTCTACTTACTATCCCCTCCCATTTTCGTAAAAAGTAAAAAAGTAAAAGGGTTGGAATTTATATTAAAAAAAGAATAAAGGTTGAGGCATTGATGACAATAAAAAGATATGTTGGTTTCACTTTATAGATGGGGATATGATATGATTCTTCGAGGTGTGATTGTGCCAGGAATCCAATCAACTTGTTGCAATTTTTTCTCAAGTTTCTTTCAACTTTTTTTACTTTAAAAAAAAAAATTAATCTATAATTAGTTGCCTTCCCTTTTTTGGAAAAATAAACAGAGCTTTTCGACTCATTAAAAAGTATTGGCTTGTGGAATTGCATGAAACAACTGAACAAAAAATGTGGTATCTTTTGGCTTCACGGGAAAAACGTAGCTTCACTGTTTGTATATATGTCGACCTTTTGTTAACTACCTCTACGGATAGGGTTGTAGGGCACTCCACATAAGCTAGTTTAGATTTTGTATCCAAAAATCTATACTATTTGTGTTTTATTTTATTTATCTCTTTTGATGGTTTTTACTTCATTCCTCATTTCCTTAGCAACTTGCACATCCCAATTAGCACACATATTAAAAAAAAAGTAATTTTTTAGTGTTTTGTTGATTTTTCAAATAGAACGGAGGGTGTGAATTGTGAGGTGGAGATATTGAAGGTGGAGATTGTGAAATTCTTTATCATTTTAAGGTGTAAAAAATGGTAAGAGACATACCAAAAAGGAAAGTGTGCAAATTGCTAAGAGACGGAAGGAGTTCATTTTATCTACATTTTGAAAAGGTAGTCACAATTTTTATTTAATGTGTCCAAAGTTATAGTCATTTGTATACAAAAAGTGTGTTAATTGTTTTTTTTAAGTGTTAAAATAATTTAAAATTACTATGTTTAATGACCCCAATTTAGAATCATTATTGTTTTTATATTTATTAATTGTATATCAGAAATTCTATATTTAAAATTTAAAATTTCAAATACAGTGACTCATGATGTTTTATTGATAGAAGATGTATAGAATTAAGGAACATGATTCACTTGCAAATTTACCCTTCATAAGCATTGTAAACATCAACGCTCCGTTTTGGTTATGTGGATTTGGATTCACAAAATATATCAAAGATGAGTAGGTCTAGTGTGAAAATTTTCATGTATGAAAATCTATAAAATTATCTCAAATCAACTATCTATACCATGAACCACTTGGGTCGAATGAACCATGAATCACTCAATTTTGTTTTACCTTCACTAATTACAGAATTTGATTGTAAATTAAAAAAATTTCATGTATAAAAATTTTCATACTAGACTTTGTCATCGAAGATGTGACCCTTTTAGCAGATAATCAGATGCAATGCAGTATATATCACAATTCTTGATATTTAGTGACCACTATGAAACTATGACTACATTGGAAATTTAGAATATAACAAAATTAATAATTATTATAATATTAAAGGAACTATAAAAACTATGGCATAATGGGATTTTATTTTTATTTTTTTTTGTGTGTTGGGAAAATTAGTACGTTTTGAATAATTTAATTGACATTTTATGAGACAGAGTGTGAGACACTTAACTTTGGTCAATTAAATAAGGGTATAAAGATTAATTTTTGTGAAATTAAGGGTATGTTTGGTTCAAGCGTTGAGTAGATTTAAATTGAAAATTTATGGAAAAAAATATATATGTTTTTTTGTAGTAGATTTCTAAATCAACAATAATTCTAACCTATAATACTTACACTCTTTTTTATATATATATTTTTTTAATAACACACGATTTATTTTTCACAATATAATAATTTCATAATCACTTACTTTTTTACCATTTCTTTAATTTCTCAATACTGCCCTATTATATCTTCAAGTAAATATACACAAAAGTTAAACTCACTTTTTTACTATTCATAATTTTTCCAATCCGCCTTCAACTTTTAACAAACATCCTAAATGACATATAGTTGATCTACTCTCGGAGTAGATAATCGTAGTTTAGTCAGAATTTCGTTGAGTGGGAAATTATATCACAAAGTTGAGATGTCGCTAAACACTTTATGGATTAAAGTGAAGTTGAAAAATGTAAAAAATTACTAAAAGAGTTAATTATCTCACATTGAATATTTAATGGATTTAACTACTCTTTATTAATAGGAGTGAGTTAAATTAATTCAAATTACAATAAAACCTCTAAAACTTATTACTATATAAATTAATTAACTCTTCCAAAATAATAATTTTCTCCGAACCCAACTCGGGACAAGTTAAAAAAACGACCAATTTTAATAAGATAATAAGATGATAATTTTAAAAAAAAAAAATCTATATAAATTAGTGATCCCATTGATATCATAAATTAATAATGTCTTCAAATTACAAGAATAACTATGATAATTTAGTAAAATAAGAATTTATAGCTGATTGCTTCTTGGTAAAACTTAAAAATATGTGGAGCTCATCTCTAATTTTTTTTTTTTAAATCACATCTAATAGTTCTGATACTGTATTTTCAAATTGTTCCAAAAAATTGTGAAGTGTTCTTGATGCTATAAGTATTTCCTTCCCTGTATCTAATTCCAATGATACATCAATTAATATTAAATGCATTCACATAGTTCCTTACCAATGATTACATTGAACATATTTAGCTCTAATGTTGTTGCACATGAACACATGGTTACAAGTGAATTGTGTTCACTTTTTACATTGACTTTTATTTGTTGTCAAAGTTATGGTATTATGTATTTGATTATTATGATGAATATATTTATTACACTAGTTAAATGAATATATAATAATTAGATGCACTCACATTTATAAAGATAACTTTTTTTTCATTGCATTGAATTTTTTTAAATTAATAAATTATTAATTTGTAGATAAATTAATCTCTAAATAATAAATTCTTCCGATTCCAACAATATTAATTTATAGAGATTTTACAGTATAGTGATTAATGAGTAACCCATGAACCACACACGCACTACCCTTTCAGCTGATCAGTTGTGTCCGCACCTGTGAGCCTTGAGCCTTGAGCCTTGGTTCTTGGCAATTGGCTTTGGGTGGACAACTAAGCTTTACAAATAAGACCTCAATATTTGGTCAGCCGCTTAAAATTTGGCATGAATGGCCACTGTGACAATAATTGCCATGAATAGCCCGTGATACCTAAAGGTCTCCACGGGGTGGCAATGCCTATAAATAGGACACGTATTAATTTGTTGCCAATAAAACTTGTAAATTGTTGCATTTCACCCGAAATTCTACATAAATTGTTTTTATCATTAATAACATCTAGTTTTTGTTTGTTTGCATAGAGTGTTGTCCATATCCTCACGTCAATTTCAATTCGTCGAAACTTTATATGTTGTGGTGCAGTTTGTATAGAGACAAACTCGTTTTATCTTTGAAAATATTGCGTCAAGCCCGGAGCACTAGACGGGATGTTTTTGTTTCGCGTGCAAATGATTTATCCTTGACTCGACTTATTTGTGTTGTTTTGAGTTTTTTTGTTCGTGTGCGGTTGTCATACCTGTTTAAAGTGGAAAATGTTCGGAGTGGGAAGCTGCTAAAAGGGAATTCTTGTTATTTTTGAAGAAATATTAATTCTACAAATGAAAAACAGTAACTGTAAATTTTTTAGTTTTTATTTATTTATTTGTATCTATATTGTAAGCCATCCTTGCCGCTATTATAGATCAACAGTTTGGTGTAACAAAAATGTACATTTTATAGCTTCTGAGTTCTGACTTATTTCTCATGCCTAAAATTTTTACAGGTTAAAAATATGTAATACAAATTAACGTCCAATTAACCAAATAAGATAATTAAAAAAACATTCCAAATGTGGGTAATTGTAAGAGTGGTAGTATAGGCATATTGGGAGAAACCAATTAAGGCAGGTGAGATTGGGTTGCGTCCAGATGTTGTGTATTCACAGTACATTTTAAAAATATATAATTTATTATATAAAAATATATAATTTATTTACACTGTAATTTATAATTATTTTTTATATTCGGTTCAATATAAATAAATTATATTTTTTAATTTATTATATTACATATTTTTAAAATCATAAAAATTCATATGAGATTGTCTCATACATAAAACGAAGTATAAATTAGCATGAATTGCACCCACTTCTCTCAAAGTGTTAAAGTATTAGTACTCAAGTTATATATATTTCGTCTCATTGTGAAAAACGTCTCACGCAAATATATTTCTTTTAAAATGCATTATGAGTACAAGATGCAGTAAAGCCCACAGCTGTAAGATGAGATTCACCGCTTTAATGAGTTTGTTGGTGGAACAAGGTTGGTTTATCCTCAATTGCATATCCGCTGTCAACCATCCAATCCAATGTGAATCTTATATGCTGAAAATTTTATTTGGATATATATGTGTGTGACAACTGACAATTAATTATCTGGATATATATTCATAGGGATTTTTTAAGAATTTTATTGTGGACGTTTATCACCTCGACCCAGCTTGTTATTTTATTTTAAGGTGAACGAAATGAGATCACCTATTTTATAATTGGTGTGATACCGTGTATTCCATAAAATAAATGGATGACATTTGAAATAATAAAAATATTCAACGAACCATCATACCCTTAGTTCATATGTTAAAAATTCAAAGAGGTGAAACATCAATAGAACACAAAAAGTGGAATAAAAAATCGAACTGAAGTTGAAATCCCAATTAGTGTGGCTCATTCACCTATATATATTAAATGAATTAATGTCGTGTGTAAGATGCAAAAGAATTAGAGAAACATTAGTATGAGAGTGTCTCAAGGTGAGAAGGTGCATAAATTGAGCTTTAGCGTTTTAAACATTTCGAAAGAAGTAAGTGTAATTTATACTTGATTGTACATCATCTAAATACCGTAAATGAAGTTAAAAGAATTAATTTACTATCTATAAATAAGGGCTTAAAACATATGGACTCATTTTTTTTGCAGTTGTATGACATTGTCAATTTTCACATGCATATGTTATACCGTGAAATACTCTACTTTAAGTAGTACTCATTCAGTTCAATTTTTCCATGTTTCACTTTTCGTATTTTATTAGTGTTTCGTCCTTCTAAATTTTTAACACATGAATTCAGAGTATGGTGGTCAGTTGAATATTTTTTATTATTTCATATGTCATCCATCTATATGATGAAATACAAAGTAGAACATCAATTATGGAATAGATGATCTCATACCGTACTCGTTGGCAGTTTCCAACATTATAGCATTAAAAGAATCTAAACAAAATAAATTTGTGACGTGATATACTAATTAATTTATAGAAATAAGTACTGATATACTTCGTAATATACATTTTAATAATTTGAGCTGTATACACCAACATAAATTGGTTATTTTAAATTAAACACCTATAACTTATTCCAATTAAACATCTCAATTTTTCAAGTCAAACAGAAAAATTAAGATTTGTGACATGTCGGGTGCACCACGAATCTTCTATAGTACTTGGATCATCAAGCCTTTTTGTAATGTTTCGTTTTATATATGCATTTAGACAGGGATAATAATTGTTCTTCCATTTTTTTTAATAATTATAATTACATAACAAAAATTAAAATGGGATAGTAGATGTGAAGTGTTTGTGACGTCCCATAAAAGTTGTCTACTAGTGCTGTCTTTGACGTGGACTGCAACATGATTTTGCACTAATAAATTTTTTTTTTATAAGGGAAAATTCATTAAATGAAAGGGTAGGCATAAGCAATGCCCTGTACAAAGTTACAGAAGGTTTTTTTTACAGTAGAAAGCCACTAACTTTCAAGCACTAGTTTAGGATGAATCAACGACTCATTAAAAGACCAGTTATTTGAAGTAGCTACTTTTGCCTACCAACTCCACAATCTACCCTTAATTTCCTCCATTATCTTCTCCACATCGAAATTCTTATGGTTAAATATCAAGTTATTTCTTCTTTTCTAAATTGCCCAAACCACACAAATCCACATACTAATTGCAAGAGACTTCCCTTTCTTTCCGACCAGCAGCTCCGAGTGAGCCAAGAAGTGTTTAACAATCTTATAATATTTGCACTAATAATAGCGTATTGCTCAAAATATGAGAAAGGTAATTTGATGATATACATATATATGTACACACCACATAAACTCTCTTATAATATTTGTTTATAGAGTCACTCTTGCGTGAGACCGTCTTACGGTAAGATTGAGTGTAATTTAGGCATTGACGCTTTAACACTTTAAGAGGGATATTTATTGATTGTGCTAAGTTGTACTCCGTCTTATGCATGAAACCGTCTCATATGAATTTTTGTCTTATTTATAATATGAAATTAATATCATCACACTTATAAATTAATATCACTATTTTTATAAAGACCAGGTCTTGTATGCACCCAATAGTACCATTCATTCATAATGCATTTAAAAAATGTGTGATTTATTATACTGAAAAGTGCAACTTACTTGCACTGAAGCGTGCAAATATTAATATGGAAAAATAGTGGCAAGATTAAGTGTAAATAAATTGTACTTTTCAGTATAACAAGTCACATGTTTCTAAAATGCACTATGAGTGTACAATGCACTTGGGTGTATATGAGACCCACCCTTTTATAAATTAATAGGTCATTGCACTATGAGTGTACAATGCACTTGGGTGTATATGAGACTCACTCTTTTATAAATTAATAGGTCATAACATTCAATATTATGATATCAGTTAACCCTCAAGGGCTCACCAAATGGTATAAATTTTGGACTTAGGAGTATGCTTCTCTCTAGGTCTTAGGTTCACAACATCTCAGGTGCGATCAATTTTTGAGATGAGTCGGTTCATATAGAGCTCTGATCTACACTTAAAGTGGAACCCTCGTTAGTGGACGTTGAGTTTTGATCCTTTCGAATTAATCGATTTTTGGATTGAATTCTGAATATTAAATTATCAGTTGATAAATATTTTAATATTAATTTATAAATATAATAATATAATATTATATATGAACAAGTTTTATTAGAGACTTACTCTATACCATGTTATTACTTTTAGGGATGAATGCTAAATGCTTGATTGAGAGATTCGACGATAAAGAATGGAAAATGAATGATTTTAACTTTAAAATTTAGTAATTGAAAAAAAAAAGTATTACTAGTAAATAATGAAATATGTACTATTTTTGTTTGTAAATGAATGGTCTTGATTTTATTTTATTTTTGTGCAAATCCTCATTTTCATCGACTTGAGAGAATTCTTGTTCATTTTCACTTCTCCCGATAAACCAAGCATTCCCAAATGTGTATAGAATATGTGTATTATGGGCATAAAATAGAAATATGAATCCATTGGTTTGGTCGAAAACGAGTGATTTAGATTATTTTATTAAAAAAAAATGGGAAGATGCATTCATCATGCATGGCACAGATAGCAAGAGTGAGACAATAAAATGGGAATTGTTGATTAAATTTTAGTGTTTCTCATGCTCGTTAGTTAACTGAAGTGATCAATACCACGCCTTTCTTGATAAATGTGATTCATGCATCTTTATTCTTCACTTTCTTTCTGGAAAACAATTGTACAGCTTAAATTATTGTATTTCTTCTCGTTCATAATGCACAAAAAAGTGATAAACTTTTTAAAAATATATAGAAAAGGTAATTGTAAGATAAAATATTAAAATAAAATGTACATAAATTGGTTGTCATCGAAATAATAATAATTAAGAGAATTTTTCGTTCTCCTTAAGCAAAGAAGTAAGATGTGAATTCTCGTCGACAAAAAATATTAAACATTCGAAAATCATGTTTGATAGCAAATAATTTATCTAATATGTTATGAGATTATGAGTTTGAGTCATCATTTACTTTATTAAAAAAAATATCAAATCGTTCATTTAATTTTCCCAACATTCTCCCCCACTCATGGACTTAATTCTTCTACTCCATCATTAGGAGAAAACTCATCGAGTGAACTCTGATACTATAAAAAAAATTCGTCTCATCTAAAAACTCGAACTTGTAAAGATATGTGAAATTAATTTATTTATTTAATTTTCTAAACATGTATCTTAATTAGTTTGTACTGTCAATTCACAAGATTTGATCCGGCTTAGCTACTTATAATTAAGATTGGTAGCGTAATTTGTTTGCAAGGGGTCTTTCTCAAAGTTCTTCAAGCTGATTATTGAAACGAGGGGCGGTCTCTAATTGGCTGTGTGATAATATTTTTTTTTCCATTTCTTCGTTTATATACATATGATTGACAAAACGACATGTCACGTGAATAATAATCATTTGACAGATTATTTCTTAGGCCATCTTCAGCCAGCATACTCCATTCTCAATTCAGTACTGCTCGATTATAGTGTCATCAACAAATCTTTTGTTCATAAATAGAATATTTCATATATAAATTTTTTTTAATAAAATATAATATTTCATATATAAAATTTTACACTAAAATAGAATATTTCATATATAAATTTTTTTGTTCATAAATTATATTTTTAATTTACACAATAATAATCTTTAATTATAATACATTAGTCAATTTATCTTAATATAAATTTAATAAAATATTAATATTCTTTTTATATTTAAATTTAAAAGTATATGTTAAATTGACAAAACAAAATCATGTAAAACAGAATTGAAAATATATCATAATATTACAACGAACAGTCAAATTAATTTAATTCATAGCATATTATTTTTAAATTTTACAATACTAATTTATTTTAATTAAGATACAAAAATATATAATTTTTCAATTAACACTAGAACAACAAAAAAATTAATTTACGCAAGCCAATTATATATATATATATATATAACATAAATAATGAGAAAATTATGGAGTAAATAATATTAACATAAAATAATACAAAATTAAATTAAATAATAACAAAAAAAGTAGTGTTGAGAATTTGGCACACATGTGATGTTACAAAAGAGTAATGCAACTTTGAAGTATCTGTTGGAGAGAGTTTTTAGTGTAAAACACCATTTACCTGCCTGCTGCTGGAGATGCATCGTCTTAAAAACATTTCACAATTTCAACACATGAAATGAAAGTAAATTTTGGCTATTTTTCAGAAAAATAAAGTGTTAATTATAAATTGTAATTTTTACTATTGTTTTTTTTTTATATAAATTACAATCTATACAATTTTTTTAATAAAATGCAGCATGTATTAATTAAAAGTGACCGATTCCAACTCGAGACTCATTTTTTGTGGAAACTTTCCGGCTAAATATCGCCTTCTACAAATGATATGTTGTATATACCACACTGCTTAAAAGTGTTTTAGTAAACATCAAATTGAAGAAATTCAATAAAAAGATTTCAACAACAATGAGTCGGAGTTAAAATTTATCAATTTTTATTAATACAAATTGCATTTTATTAAAAAATTGTACAAATTGAAATTCGTAAAAAAAAACAATACTACTAACGGTACAATAAAACTGTGCAGATAACATTATTTAGGAAAAAGAAGCAATGCACCAGCAATGAGGACCCATGAAAACCTTTTCAGAACCTTTCAATACATGCATGTACATATTTCCATTTAATTAAAACACTTGTTCTTTTATTCTCTTTCTGAACAATTTATATTCTCCAGAATATATAGTATTATTTGTATTCTTGATTTACTGAACCGATCTTATTTCCGTAATTTAGAATAAAACAACCATAACACACTCATAACTCTAATGAATTCATATGTTCAATAAAATTGTCGACAGAACTCCAAGTTGAAATTGTGTCATTGTTGTCATAAATTCGTGTCTGCAAATGAGGCTCACGAAATGGTCAAATAACATAATTTTGATTTTTCATTAATTTTAACATATAATATTTTCTCAATCTGAATATAACAGATACTTTCATTTAATACTTAAAAACACCCCATTATCATCATTTTCGACGGAAGTCCGTCTAATGTGTTTGCTGAAATGATTCAATATTCCATTTGTGCTTCACCTCTTGGAACAATGATATGTGGAGGTGTGACATATGTAGTCACTTTTAATTAATCCATCTGTTCATCAAATTTGTTTACATTTGTCTTAATTGTTGAGACTTATGCCCGTTAAATTTGTTCTCATATTCATCCTCCAATCACCAATTAATTATTCAAATTGTTATTTGAATTTACTTGAACAATCAATTTATTTATAAATGAGCTCTACAATATCCTATAATATTCATACTTTATTTATTTTATCTAATTGTTTCTTAAAAATAATCTCCAATATATAGATACAAATTTTATGAGTTGGTTCGAGGTTTCAATTCATCATTTATAGTCTTAATTCCCAAGAGGGAAGATGCTGAAAACCTGTCTGATTACAGCCCAATCTCTTTAATTGGTTGTTCTTATAAGATTTTGGCGAAAATCCTTGCGTCTAGACTGAGTAGTGTGCTCGACGGACTCATATCCGAGAATCAAAGCGCTTTCATTGACAAGAGAAATATTCTAGACGGGGTTATGATTCTGAATGAGATGATTGCTGAAGCAAAGAAAATGAAGTTGCAAAGAATTTTTTTCAAGATTGACTTTGCAAAGGCGTATAACTCGGTGGATTGGGACTTCCTCGATCTTATGCTAGAAAGATTCAACTTTTGTGATAAGTGGAGATCTTGGATTAGAACTTGTGTTTCAAGTGCATCAACATCGATATTGGTGAATGGAAGCCCCACAGAGGAGTTCAGCTTAGAAAGAGGATTAAGACAAGGTGATCCCCTATCATCTTTTATGTATTTGCTGGTCGCTGAGGGCTTGAGCATCATGATTTCCAGGGCTACAGAGATGGGTTTCTCCGAGGCAGCCGAGATAGGTAGAGAAAAATTGAAAATCTCCCATCTACAATATGCAGACTGTTGGGATTGTTGAAGCCTGAGTGAACGGGGAAGTCAGAGGACGGGAGGCGCTCGACCAAGCATTGTGGTCGAGCACATATGCTCGATCGAGCACCTCAATTTCAGGCCGTCGGTATTTCGAAAGAAACAACGTGATCGGCGTGTCGCTCGACCAAGGCCGTTGGTCGAGCGGGCTCCGCAGCCAGTTCGCGGGATTAGGGCTTCGGCCCATATCTTTGTTTAAATACCTTGACTCATTGTATTTGCCTCTTTGTACAAAAATAACACACGAAAAGAGTGAATCTCCTGGCTTGGTAGTGGCCCCCAGACGTAGTCATTCTCGTGGCCCCGGGTAACCAAATTGTTTGTCTCTAAATTCCTAGTTTTATTATTTTCTCCATAATTGCTTGTTTAATTCCCAACAACTGGTATCAAGAGCATCGGGTTAAAGGGATCTGTGGAGAGCAATTATGATGGTCAAATAAATCGCTTGTTGAGAAGTTTGATGGAACGGATTTTGGATTCGGAAGTTGCGAGATCGAGGATTACTTATGCGGTAAAAGATCTGTATCAACCTTTAAGCTCTAAACTTTGAAGGTATGAAGGACGACGAGTGGAAGTTCTTTGGATAGGAAGGCGATGAGTGTGGTTAAATGCATGTCGTTATCCGAGAACGTCGCCTACATCTGGTGAAAGCAAAAACCACAAAGGAGATGCTTGAGATTTTGACGGAGATGTATGAAAAAAACCGTCTGCGGCGAACAAGGTTCATCGATGCGGAGGTTATTCAACCCGAGGATGGCGGAGGATCTTGTGGTATGACCATCTCAACGAGTTCAATATGATCATAGCCCAATTGAGTTCGGTTGAGATTGATTTTGATGACAAGATTCAAGCCCTAATTACATTGTCTTCTTTACCGCGAGTTGGAGTGGGGACGGTGGCGGTTTTTTGTTAGTGCTTCAAAGAAAAAAGTGAAACTGAAGTTTGATAAGGTGAGAGATCTAATCATGAGCGAAGAAATTCGCAGGAAGGAGTTGGGTGTGGCCACAGGATCTGCTTTAAGTGCGGGAAGCAGAGGCAGATCTGAATCCAAGGGGAAGCCAAATTAGGGTAGATCGAAGTCAAGGGGCAAAGATAAGCCCAAGAAGGATAAGAGTAAAGTTGAGTGTTATAAATGTCATGAACTTGGTCATTACAAAAGTGAGTGCAAGGCACAAGGGAATGAACCAAAGAAGAATGACAACTCAGCCAATGTTACCACTGATGAGGACTCAGATGCATTGATTCTGAGTGTAAGCAGTCCATTGGAGTCGTGGGTGTTAGATTCTAGAGCATCGTTTCATTCGTGCAGTAGTGCTGACGTAATGGAAAAGTACACTTCCGGGAACTTTGGGAAGGTTTATCTAGCTGATGATGAGCCTCTGGAAATCAAAGGGAATGGGAATGTTCGGATTAAGACACCAAATGGGACTGTGTTACAATTGAAAGATGTGAGACATATTCCTGGTTTAAAGAGGAATTTGATTTCAGTTGGGCAACTTGATGACGAGGGCTACAAGGTGACCTTTGGGTGTAACTCGTGGAAGATATCCAAAGGTGTCATGGTAGTGGCTCGTGGAAATAAAGAGGGGATGTTGTATATGACAGGCAACACCCGGGATAGCATTGCTCTTGCAAGTGAAAAGAGAATGCAAATTTGTGGCATTGTCGTCTAGGCCACATGAGTGAAAAGGGGATGAAAGTTATGTGCTCGAAGGGTAAACTGCCAGACCTCAAGACAGTTGACATTGGTTTGTGTGAGGACTGTGTATTCGGAAAACATAAAAGGGTGAGTTTTTCGAAGGGAGGCAGGGCTTTGAAGAAGCAGAAGCTGGAGTTAGTTCACAGTGATTTGTGGGGTCCAGCACAAGTGACATCCCTTGGTGGAGCATCATATTACATGACTTTCATTGACGACTCTACGAGGAAGGTATGGGTTTATTTCTTGAAAAATAAGTCTGATGTCTTTAATGCTTTCAGGAAATGGAGGGCTCTTGTAGAAACTGAAACGGGTCTCAAGGTGAAGTGTTTGAGATCCGATAATGGTGGAGAGTACGAGCTCCGTGAGTTCAAAGGATTCTGTGAGGCGAATGGAATCCGAATGGAGAAAACCGTGAGAGGAACCCCACAGCAGAATGACTTGGCAGAATGTATGAACAGGACCCTATGTGAATGTGCTAGAAGCATGAGATTGAAGTGTAGGCTGCCAAAGATGTTTTGGGCAGAGGCAGTTAACACAGCAGCTTACTTGATAAACAGAGGACCCTCAACTCCTTTGGAAAATGGCATACCAGAGGAGGCCTGATCGGGAAAGGATGTAAATCTGTCTTTTCTTCGAGTATTTGGGTGTGTTGCATATGTTCATGTTGATTCTATGAGTAGAAGTAAGTTGGATGCAAAATCTGTTAAGTGTACGTTTGTTGGATATGGCGGTGATGAATTTGGCTATCGATTTTGGGATGAGGAAAATCGAAAAGTGATTCGTAGTCGAGATGTCATATTTAATGAACAGGTGATATACAAAGACAGGTTGGGGAAATCCAAAGAAGGTGGTTCTGAGTCTCAGGTTGTGGAGTTAGACATTTCGAACTCGGGTGGGAGCAAAGGGGTTCTAGATGATCAGGTGATTGTTGAGGAAGAACTAAGTACACCACCACCAACAATTCAGCTGCGGAGATCCACGAGGGATCGGAGATCTCCTGATAGGTATTCACCCTCCCTCCATTATCTATTGTTAACTGATGGTGGTGAACCTGAATGTTATGCAGAGGCAACACGTAGTGAACAGGTGGACAAGTGGAAACTTGCAATGGATGATGAGATGAATTCATTGATGACCAACGGAACTTGGGAGCTTGTTGAGCTTCCTAAGGGCAAGAAAGCACTGCATAACAAATGAGTTTACAGAATAAAAGAGGAGGCTGATGGAAGTAAACGCTACAAGGCAAGATTGGTTGTGAAGGGGTTTCAGCAGAAACATGGTATTGACTATACTGATGTTTTTACTCCAGTGGTGAAGCTAACTACCATTCGATTGGTTCTAAGTCTGGTGGCTGCAGAAAATTTGGTGTTAGAACAGATGGACGTAAAAACCGCCTTTCTTCATGGTGATTTAGATGAGGACATCTACATGAAACAACCGGAGGGATACTTGTCTAAGAGGAGTAGTGAGCTAGTTTGCAAGTTGAAGAAGAGCTCACATGGTCTGAAACAAGCTCCATTACAGTGGTACAAGAAGTTTGATGGGTTCATGCACGAGATTAAGATCAATAGGTGTGAGGCTGACCATTGTTGTTACTTCAAGAGGTATGATGATGGTTATATCATTTTGCTAATATATGTTGATGACATGTTGATAGCAGACTCTAGTGCTCAGGAGGTGAGCAAGTTGAAGGAAAAATTATCTGAAAGGTTTGCTATGAAGGATCTTGGAGAGGCCAAGCAAATCTTGGGTATGCGAATCGATCGTGACAAGGTGGCAGGAAAGTTGTATCTTTCACAGGTTGAATACATAAAGAAAGTCTTGGAGAGATCTAGAATGGAAGATGCAAAGCCAGTTCGGGTCCCGTTGGGAAGTCAGTTCAAACTATCCAACAAGGACTCACCTAGTAGCGAAGAGGAGCGGACCTACATGCAAAACACTCTGTATGCTTCAGCAATTGGAAGTTTGATGTATGCAATAGTGTGTACAAGACCAGATATTGCACAAGCTGTGGGAGTTGTTAGCCGGTTTATGGGCAATCCGGGTAAGCAGCATTGGGAGGCAGTGAAGTGGATCCTTAGATACTTGAGAGGTATTACTGAACAAGCTTTGTGCTTTGAGGGCAAAAAAAGTTGGGTTGGCGGGATATGTTGATCACAGACTTGGCATCAAATGATCTCGACAAAAAGGAGGAGTACTACAGGTATGTGTTTACTTTTGGTGGTAGAGCAATATCTTGAGCTTCTAAGTTACAAAAGATCGTAGCTTCGATCCACTTGCAAAAGCAGAGTCGTTCTGATCCTACCGAGGCTAGTAAAGAAATGGTTTGGTTGCAGAATCTCTCGTGTGAGTTGGGGAAGGAGCAAAAGGATAGTATTATGTATAGTGACAGTCAAAGTGCTATTCACTTGGCGAAGAATTCGGCTTTTCACTCGAGGACGAAGCACAATGAGTTAGGTATCATTACATTCGTTACCTCATTGAGAACAAGATCTTACAGCTGATGAAGATCCGGAGAAGTGAGAATCCTGCTGACATGTTGACTAAGATTGTGACCTTAGAGAAGTTGAAGTTATGCATGACTTCAACTGGCCTTGGAAACTGAGCATAATGCCCGACACTACTACCAGTGAGAGAAACCATTGGAACGGGAGAGATAAGTTACAGTTGGAGTCAGTCTCCAGGTGGGAGATTGTTGGGATTGTTGGAGCCTGAGTGAATGGGGAAGTCAGAGGAAGGGGTGGCGCCGACCCAAAGATTGTGGTCGAAATCCGCCATCTGCCGATCGAGCACCTCGATTTCCAGAGCGAATCGGTAGC
Organism: Stenogyne calaminthoides; assembly: GCA_037126765.1. Lineage (NCBI taxonomy): Eukaryota > Viridiplantae > Streptophyta > Magnoliopsida > Lamiales > Lamiaceae > Stenogyne > Stenogyne calaminthoides. The sequence continues at coordinate 3,725,135 of JBBCBC010000036.1, read as the reverse complement.
GCGGAAGAAGCAACGTGATCGAGCGGAACGGCTCGACCAAGGCCCGTGGTCGAGCGAGCTCCGTAGCCAGTTCGCGGGATTAGGGCTTCGGCCCATATCTTTGTTTAAATACCTTGACTCATTGTATTTGCCTCTTTGTACGAAAATAACACACGAAAAGAGTGAATCTCCTGGCTTGGTAGTGTTTACGCATTTAGTAGTCATTCTGTTAACCGGTAAAAATTATTTGTCTCTAAATTCCTAGTTCTATTATTTTCTCCATAATTGCTTGTTTAATTCCCAACAACGACACGATTTTTGTGGGAACAACCAACGAGAATAATGCTGGAATTATGAAGCAAATTCTGAGAAATTTCGAACTCCTGCCAGGACTTAAGGTGAATTTTGAAAAATGCAATATCATGGGAGTTAATGTAGACATGGGAAGGCTGATGTCAATGGCACACAACCTCGGATGTGTGGTCGGGGATATACCTTTCTCATATTTGGGTGTCAGAGTGGGAATCAGCCAAAAAAATTCAAGCTAATGGAGGGACTTGATTCAGAAATTCATTAGAAGGTTGAAACTGTGGGAAGACCGGAAAATATCCTTCGGTGGACGGATTACTTTGCTAAAATCAGTTTTATCTTCATTGCCAATCTACCACTTTTCCTTCTACTGTTTACCAAAAAAACCCCTGAGTGTTCTTACTTCGTTACAACGACATTTTTTTTTTTTTTTTTTTTGGGGGTGTGTGGAGTGAGGATAACAAAAAAAAACTCCGTGAATAAACTGGAAAACTATTTGTAATTCAAAAATGATGTGGAGGGAGGGGGCTTGGGATAAGGGAATTGGGAGCCTTTAATAGAGTATTGTTGGGGAAGTGGATGTGGAGATATTTAGTGGATGGGAGTAGTTTGTGGGTGAGGGTGTCGAAGTCATTGTATGGGAGATTGGAGGTGAGTGAGTCGGGTTGTATTACAATGGGTAGAGAAAATAGGTGGTCTAGTTGGTGGAAAGATGTAATAGAAAATGTGTCGGGTGAGGGAGGGAGATGGTTTTGGTCACAACTTGAGAGGAAGATAGGGGATGGGGGGGACATAGATTTTTGAAATAGTGTGTGGGCCGGGAACATTGAGTTGAAAAATAATTTCCCTAGATTTTTTAGATTGTGTCTAGAGCGAGGGAGTTCGGTGAGGGAGATGGGTGAGTGGGTTAACAGGAATTGGGTTTGGAGATGGACTTGGAGACGTGAACTTTTGATAGAGAAAAATATGCACTAAACATTCTTGTGGATGTCATAAACAGGTACCCACTTCAAGAAAATACCTAGGATAGCTAGAGTTGGAAGCATAATCGAGATGGGCAATTTTACAACGAAGACGGCATACAGTGTGCTCAGAATGGACGTTCGTGCAAACAACTCGGGTCAAGCCGTGCCAATAGTATTCAAGAAGGTGTGGAGCAAAATTGCTCCAATCAAAGCATCGACGATGGCGTGGAGACTCCTTTGGGATAGACTTCCAACAAGATCGAATCTTCAACAAAGGAGCATTCTCCCTCAAAATTCAACGACGGACTGCCCTCTGTGTAAGCAATACACCGAAACTGCTGAACATCTATTTTTTTATTGCTCTATATCCATGGTTGTGTGGAAATCTTGCTTTAAATGGTTAAGTATCCCGGTGGCATTACCGAACAAAACCCATGACCACTTCATGGCTATGCTTGGAATGTTACCCGGAACTAAAGGGAGTAGAATTTCCATTGGACTGTGGATATGTGTGGTTTGGTTGATTTGGAAAGGGAGAAATGAGTTAATATTTAAAGATAAAAATTTTGATGAGACGACAGTAACAGAAGAAGTTAAGGGGGGGCTCTGGAGTTGGTATTCAATTAAATTTCCTAACTTTTGTACCTATTCTTACAAAGAATGACTAGAATATTTTAGGAGAATTTTAGACTGCTAGTGTGTTAATATTTTCGAACTCTGTGTTCCGGGTATTTCTTATACCCACCTTTATTCATTAATAATATTTTCTTTGGCCCAAAAAAAAAAAAAAAAGGATACAAATTTTATGAGTATTATTTTTCTTTCCAGCTATCATACTTGTAGAGTAATGAAACACAAATTGAAATATAAATAAAGAGTTGATCTCTTCATTAACAAGTTTCATAGTATAAAATTATATTAATTAACTTATTTAATTCATTCCAATACATTTTTCTAATTCAATAAATTTGACTCATATAATACTCTAAATAAAACCATATGTTTATAAATTAAAAATTAATTTCATAGCATGAAACTTGTTCACCTTAAAGGCTAAGAGTATGTCTCATGTGCATACAGTGCACCGTGCACTTATAGTGCATTTTAAAAGCGTGCAACTATTCTAAACAAAAACATGCAATTATATTTTCATATTAACAATTGCACTTTTCTTTGTAAATAAGTTGCACTTTTCAGCATCACAAATTACACTTTTTTAAAATATATTATGAGTGCACGGTGCACCCGAGTGCATACAAGACCTAGTCAAATGCTAAAGTTTGCCATAAATAAATGACATAAATATTTTATCGGCATTCACCGTACGGAATAGGTCGTAAGGTACAAGGAGTTAGGAGGGTGGGGGCCCACCCATTTCAGTTGACGATGATGTTTAATAACCATCTTTAGTCAGTGCCGTGGCATTTCCACTATACCGTACGCTCATGTCGTACGCACTACCCCCTATTTAATTTTTTTCCCTTTCCGCATTAAATAAGGTTTTACCGAATAAAAAAAATTAGAAAAGTAGGGCCCACTGGTGGTGGACATGAGAAGGATTTCCACAAACTGGTGGGCCTGCTGCGGCCCATCTCATTGCCAGGACATGGTTGCAAATTCTACAGCATTTAAAAGGGAAATGAGATACAAGAAATTAATACTGCCCCTTCTTTTAATGACTAAAGCTGTGCATGAAAATAATGATAATATTATAAAGAAAAAACTAAAAAATGAAATATGATAGAAGTTCTGATTTTGGCGATTTTCTGTACACATAACATCTCACGAATGCATATCATGTGGAGATTTGAAAAATTATCTATCATGTTATTTGTATACTGATGATATTTTTCATAGAGACACACTTGAATGAGACGGACTCACGGTGAGACGGGATATAAGTTAGGCATTGATTTTTTTTTATTGGACAAATAATGATTCAAACACATGACCTCACAACATAGGTAGTGGTGTTCTAACCACTTGAGTTATTCCACTTCGTCTGGGCATTGACACTTTAACTTTTTGGAAGAAATATATGTGATTTGTACTAAGTTGTACCCTGCCTCATATGATTTTTTGTCTTTTTCATATATGACATACAATAAAACATAAAATGAAAACATGATAGAAGGTCTGGATTTGCTTAGACATCACATAAAATGAATAATAGTTAATATGCACCAACTACCAAGTGTTTATCTTACTATTAAGTGACCTTGTGCAATATATATTCGATTTACATCCACTAAAATATACTAATGTATATTATGAAATGAAAGACAAAATTGAAACAGAGATTAAAATATGTGGTTGTTAAGTGTGTCTGTGCACTTGTGCAACTATAGAGTGATAAATGATGCACATCCACTTAGTAGAGTACAGAAAGACGATAAGAAAAACAAAAGTGGGTCTACAATTTATTTTTATTTTTTTGAAAGGAGGGTCTACAATTTATTGGTTTTGCATAAGTAGAAGGGTTTTATCTCTTTCATTACCATAGTAGGGCATAAAAATGAAATGAAGAAAAGAAAAATATAATCCTGCACTTTAGTCAAAAATGAAGAAAGCAATTCTTGAAAAGGAATTTAAATGCAGGGAAAAAAAATTGGGTAAAAGCATGATCCGTACAATTAAATGTGGGGTCCGCCAATTAAAGTCGTCTAGTCAACGATTCACCAATTTCGCCGCATTAAGATCTGATTAGACCGTCACCATCCATTTTTGTCCGGTTGACTGAGTGTCCTCTACTGCACGGAATTATTAATTATCACCAATTTATTTGTATTTATAATTCATAATATATCTTTGCTTGCTTTAAAGGAAAAAATCATACATGTTGAGGAATGTACTCGTTCCCTAATCATTAAAATTTTGAAAATAGCTCGATTCTTGTTGAAATTCATTCTTGCAATTGGATAATGCTGGTTTGTAAAATTTAATCAAACTAATACAAATATTGTTGGATTTCGATTGTTTATCATGCTCGGATCTTCTATCTCTAGTAACGATGTAAGCGTGTGAACTAAATTATATTTGTATGAACCAAACTCTGTTCCATCTCTCTCCACCTTCTTTCTCACTAAGAATCTGTATTCGGCACATTCCTTCTACACTCCTATCATCAACTTATATCATCGATCAAGTATCAATTCCAACAAAAATCACAACAATAATTATGGCAAGTCAACAATCAAGGAGTAATTTTGTGCAAAATTAATGTAACGTGTTTTGAGCATGAGAGAGAAGAAAGAGATCAAGTGGACTTCTGCGAATTATTCTAGTTGGGTCAAAACTCAATATAAATTCATCACAAATATGAATAAGAATATGTTATCCACTTGAATGAACTTTTACTTTATCATTTTAACTATTATTATTGTCTACAAAGTTAATATATATTTATCAATTTAATTTGCTCTCTTCTTTTTGCACTTGGTCACATAAAACTGCAGACCTTCATTTATTTTAGGTTTAATTGCGAATAGAATCACCATCTATTCACAAATTGCAATCTAATCTAAACTTTTGAATTTTGGCAAACAAATCATCACTTTTACTATGTTTAGTTAAAAAAAACAAAATAAGTTTATCCTTTTGTCAAAAAATTTAAATATATATTTTAAAACTTTTCATATCATATTTTATAAATTTTGTCCACATCAAAAAAATACATTTAATAAATAAAAATAAAAAACAAATTAATTAATATGTAAAAAATGAATTTAAAAAATAAAATAGAAATTAAAATTTTAAATAAAAAAATACAAATAAAATAATTAAAATTTTTTTTAAAAAAAAGAAATATTCAAATTTTCACATTTTATCCTCTCGAAAAAAAAATTGATTATGTTCAAAAAAATTCAAAATTCAATTACACAAAATATCTTCATGCTTTTTAATATTACCATTTCTTTGGTTCATCCTTATCATCCCACCCCCCCCCCGACCCCAACCCCTTTTGAAAAACATTGCATAAAAACTTCAGAAAAGAATCATTTATTTTAGGTTTAAATTCTCAAAAATCTAATTACAATTTCCATCCATTACACTAAAATATTTATTGCAATTACATTAAATCTAAACTTTTGAATTTTGGCAAAAAAATAATCATTTTTATACTTTTTTTTAATTTCAACTTTCGAGATTCGGAATCCTTTTTGCCCGTAAAAATTAATGTGTATTCAAAAATTTACCATTGATTCAAATTGAGGGATGGAATATCCACATCAAAAAAATGTATTAAGATAATTTTTTTTAATAAAAATTTAAAACAAATTAATATAATATGTATGAAAATTTGATTTTTAAAAATAAAATTGAAATTAAAAAGAATTGTAATTTTTCATTTTAAAATAAAATAATTAAAATTCAAATATAAAAATCAAATATTTTTAATCATTTTTTCACATGTTCATCCCTTTTCGACGGAAAAAAATTGATTATGCAAAAAAAAATTCAAAATTCAATTGGGGGGAAAAAAAATAAAAGAGGCATGAAAATACGGTGTCGTTTATATGCATATAAAGTCGTATATAGTACATAAAAAGTCACGAGACAGTTTGTTTGATGACAAATGTATCATCCCACAAAGAGACAAGAGTTTGTAATTTTGGCCCCAAGAGCCAATTTCATTAATTTGGGTCCACTTAAATTCGTACGTTGTCTCCAATAAAAAAAAGTCTTGCTCAAATTTTCTAAAATCTAAAACATTTACAAAAAAATTTTGTTCAAACATTTGGCTCTGGATCATATTCGTAAGTAAAATATTTATTGCATGAATGGCACTAAATCAAATATCGGTACGAGTATATTAAAAAAAAATAAAAATAAAATAATATCCACATATATATACCATGCTTCTTTACAAAAAACGAGCTCCCATTTAGAGATCCGGGATATGCGATGGCGTTAAGGTCAATCTGATGAGGATCGCATTTAAAATATTTTATTATATATAACACTTAGGGAGATATATTAAAATTTTAAAATTAGCATACAAATGTATATTTTTTAAAACCATTTTTTTTTTTAATATAATTAAGATGTGAATTCAATTATCATCAATTCATTTGATTTTTTATTTTAATTTTGTATTTTTCAATTATTTTATTTTTATTCATTTTTCATTTTAATCTCTATTTTATTTTTTAAATTTTAGTTTTAAAATATATAAAAAAAAAAAATTTATTTTTTAATTTTTATTTATTATGTTGATAAGTATTTTTTTATCGTTTTTTTTTTTTTGAATTACTCACGGATGATGGTGCAATATTTTGACAAAATAAACCGCAATTTGGGGGAGAAAATTTTAAAAGAGGCATGAAAATACGGTGTCGTTTATATGCATATAAAGTCGTATATAGTACATAAAGTCACGAGACAGTTTGGTTGATGAGTGGAAATGTGAGTCATGTAACAAAGAGACAAGAGTGTTGTAATTTTGGCAACTCCAAGAGCCAATTTCCTTAATTTGGGTCCACTTAAATTCGTACGTTGTCTCCAACAAGAAAAAAAGTCTTGCTCATATTTTGCGTTTTCACACTAAAACATTTAGCAAAAGTTAATCATTTGTTCAACGGCTCATATCTCGAGCACATTTGGCTCTGGTTCACATAAATCTTCAAAATATCATTGAATTAATGTTATATATCTCCATGTTTAAGATCAATCAAAATTTGAATAAGGTTCCGACTTCAAGAATAACGGAGATTCAAATCAAGTTGTAGAAGAAAAATTAGAGAAATGATATAGATTTTACCCAAATACACAATTTAATTAATCGAAATTGCATTTGTAATATATTCATGCTTATTCATGGTTATACATGATCCATGTCATTAATTAAAGTAACTTACCAGGTCATCCAGTCAGTGAATCACTCATAGTTGATCACATGTCAGCTCCGTCCATGAGGCATCAAGGACAGAGCTAGTCTAATTTAAGAAATTTACAATTCAACAATGGTGGAGGATCGGCTTCCTATCCTAACCCTTGTTGTCTTACATTTTTGAGAACTTATGCTATAATATCAATCTTACATTATGATATTTTACTTTACATCACATTAATGCAGGCGGCACAATAATTTAAAACACAAATAGATAATATCCAATAGTATAGCATATAAAATTTTATAATTAAATTGAAAATTTATTGTTTGTTGTTGTCCACCCAAAAATCCCACCAATCAGTCACCCTATTACCTGGAAAACTCGAAGAATCAACAATTACACAACTATATATCCATTTATATCGTGAGATTCATATCATGATAAGCACTCACGCTTTGGGAAGGACTTTACCTAATTTAGATGTTTAATTTTGCCTTTTTAACTTGTAAAATAAGGCAATCACTTTTATCAGTTGATCAATTGAATATCATTCTTGGTGAAATGATAAGTCGAGTGTGCCACATATTTGGAGAATATTGGTTGATACTATTATCCTCAAATCATGTTTGATTCCATTCAAGTTACAATATGTGTTTCGTTTTTATTTTGTTTATTCATATAGTGCTAAAATTTTTATTATTAAATGATAAAGTGCAGATTAAAATTGAAAATTGCTCGTCTGTGAGATGAGTTGACATAGAATCCGTATCATTGCATCATCAAATCTAAAGGCAGTGATTTTTTTCTTGTGGGAAAGGAATGAGTTTCAGCTTATAAGAAGTAATAAGAGCCATTTTACTACATTGCATCCGGCCTTTAAATATACATAAGAGCCATTTTACTGTACTTTTTTAAATTAAAGTAACATTTCTAATGAATTAATTAGATCGTGATCCTTGTTATTGGGCCCAAATTACTACAACCCAGATTCATATATCTCGAAATTGGTACGAAGTGTACAAAATTGAAAAATCCAACAATGAATCATTCTGATTAATATAAAGGCAATGAGAGTAAGAAAAAATCGATTATAGACCTTCATCGAATATTTAGATTGGGCCAAGTCATGATTTTTTTGCCATGAGATAATCTTGGGCCTTTATGACGTTTAGCAAAAGTAATTTCGAAAAACCTGTATAAAATAAAATAACAATGAAATATTTGTTCTATAATTTTTGGAGTATATGTAATGGTACCAGTCTCATACTATGAATAAATTTCATAGGAAAGCTTGTGTAATTTAATTTTAGTTACAAACTTCAAGCTGGAATTCCATTTCATCATTTTCCAAATATAGGGACTTTGTTTTTGTGGACCAACAAAAAATAAACAGATGAATGGGCCTAGTGAGAGCCGACAGTAATGGCCCATTAAGATAACTCAAAAGTAAAACTAGTTGGATCCCTTGAATTATTATTTGGTTTTCATTTGAAATGGAAAACTTGAATCTCGCGAGATCGATTTGATAACTCAAATAACATTAATTAGAACATATTTGTAATAATTAGCATACTATAAGTAAAACAGTCAAATTATATAAACTTGAAAGAGAAGGTATTGTTTTTCAAAAAAAAAAAGCAAAATCAATTAACTCCTCAAAAACTTGACTTCAAACACATCGTGTGGCCTAAAATCTTGAGGCGATAAAATGCATTGGAGTTTTCAAAGAAGTGACAAAATAAATATCATTCTTAATGAAAAAATAATAGTTATTAAATGTAAGCCAAAAAAAATCTTCTATTTTTTTATAGATCATCCAACGTTACCATGATTCAAACTCCTATTTGAATAGAAAACCTTGAAACCCACTAACAATTAATTAAAAACATCAATAAAGCTCTAAATTTTTAAATAATAAATAATTATAATGTTTTATCTGTATCAAGAACTTTGTTGAATAAATTTTAGCTTGGTGCCGAGTTCAACTCGTTTAACAAAACAAGTCGAGCTCAATTATCATTCCATGAAATGGGGTAAAGAACTTTCTAAAGTTCTCTTCGCCACGAAGCTTCGTGGTCGGTCTTCCGTCGCCTTCGAAATTCCGGCACTCTGGTTCTCCGGGGTTTCATCCCCACAGTATGTTCTCCACATCTTTTGGTTTAGCATCTGAAGTTTTGTCGCCTGCCGATTTCCATTTAACCGAACCTTTTCCGCCAACCAATCCGTCTGCACCGACTCAAATTGACCGCGAATTGAACCAACCAGTTGAGGCGGTGGGAATAATCACCGCCGTCATCCTTCAAGATTTCGTCAATTTCCTCCCAAATCATCCAAATCAAGTCTTGGTGCACAATCTCTGTTCATCTTGTTTGTATTCTCTCTCTGGCCGACGAATAGTTGTTTGCCTTATGCCACCGTTTCTCCCTATGCTAGCTGAGCAGATCCGTTTGACGGTGCTTCCGGCTACAGTTCCATCGCCAGCTCAGACGGTGGTGTGTGACGATAGTCCTGCCACCAGCCATGGTGTATTGTCTGGAATGCGCGAGGGCTCGGGAACCACCGCGCATTCTTTAATTTGCGACAGCTGATTGACGAGAAGAATCCATGTGTTGTTTATATGTGAGTCTAAACTATCTAGCAATCGTTGTAATAGATGGCGTTCGTTTTTTCGGTTTGGTGGAATTTTTTGTGTAGATGCATGTGGCCGCAGTGGTGGCCTTGTACTTTGCTGGAAAAAAAAGATTGGACTGTATCCATTTTATCGTATTCGCCTGGGCATGTTGACTGTTTTATTTCTTTCAATAACTGTTGGAGGTTTACTGGCTTCAACATCCGAATCACGCACACAGACATCAATCTTGGACCCTCCTATCTTGCTGTTGCTCAGAATGGGATTAATGTTCCCTGAGGCGGGGATTTCAACCTTGTGTACAATTCGGAAAAGAGTGGATTAGGATTGATGGACACTTTCGGTTGGCAATAGATGAATGTGGACCAAATCTAATGTAACAATGACATGTCATGCTTGTAACTTGTATAAATAGAATTCATAGTCCACGTATAAACGTATATGAATTCTTATGCAAGAAAAAATATATTATCCTAACTAATATCTTTGAGCATATTCAACTAATATTTTTCAAATCTTAAATATTTTCATAATTATTAATTTTTTCCTATCAACACTTACGAGCTGAAACTAGAGTTCTGATGCAGCACGGAAGACGTGATACAATGGTGCAAGGTTAAAACTTGCGAGAGAATAATCTCATTTTTTATAAATCATCCAATGTTTTGTTACAATGATATTGAAACTCCTATTTATAATAGAGAACCTAGAAGCCCAACCGGCCACTAACAATTAATTAAAACATCAATAAAACCCTAAACTATAAAATATAAATAATAAATAATTAGTATAATGCAATATTATCTTCATCATTCTCTCCCCTCTTCTTCGAATATTCGCGAAGATTCGCCCAATCAAGAATAATATTATCTCCAAGAAGATAATAGAATAGCGACAACACGCTCATCTCCAGGAAACGTAAAAGCAAAATCAATTAACTCCTCAAAAAATTTGACTTCAAACACATCTGTAGTACGGACGTGGCCTAAAATCTTGAGACGATAAGTACGTGGAGTTTTCAAAGAAGTGACAAAATAACTATCATTCTTAGTGAAAAAATAATAGTTATTAAATGTAAGCCAAAATTTAAAATCTTCTATTTTTTATAGATCATCCAAAGCTTCCTTACCATGATATTGAAACTCCTATTTGTAATAGAAAACCTAGAAGCTCGACCCACTAACAATTAATTAAAACATCAATAAAGCTCTAAATTATAAAATTTAAATAATAAATAATTATAATGCAATATTACCTGTATCAAGTTCACCACGATTTGTTGATCATAAATTTTAGCTTGGTGCCGAGTTCAACTCGTTTAACAAAACAAGTCGAGCTCAATTATCATTCCATGAAATGGGGTAAAGTTCTCTCAACTTTCTAGAGGTGAGTTCTCTTCGCCACGAAGCTTCGTGGTCGGTCTTCCGTCGCCTTCGAAATTCCGGCACTCTGGTGCGTCTCCGGGGGTTTCATCCCCACAGTATGTTCTCCACATCTTTTTGGTTTAGGATCTGAAGTTTTGTCGCCTGCCGATTTCCACCTTACGGTTACACCGAACCTTTTCGCCAACCAATCCGTCTGCACGACTCAAATTGACCGCGAATTGAACCAACCAGTTGAGGCGGTGGGAGATAATCACCGCCGTCATCCTTCAAGATTTCGTCCAATTTCCTCCCAAATCATCCAAATCAAGTCTTGGTGCACAATCTCTGTTCATCTTGTTTGTATTCTCTCTCTGGCCGACGAATAGTTGTTTGCCTTATGCCACCGTTTCTCCCTAGAGCTAGCTGAGCAGATCCGTTTGACGGTGCTTCCGGCGACAGTTCCATCGCCAGCTCAGACGGTGGTGTGTGACGATAGTCCTCACCGCCACCAGCCATGAGTGTATTGTCTGGAATGCGCGAGGGCTCGGGAACCACCGCGCATTCTTTAATTTGCGACAGCTGATTGACGAGAAGAATCCCGATGTGTTGTTTATATGTGAGTCTAAACTATCTAGCAATCGTTGTAATAGATGGCGTTCGTTTTTTCGGTTTGGTGGAATTTTTTGTGTAGATGCATGTGGCCGCAGTGGTGGCCTTGTACTTTGCTGGAAAAAAGATTGGACTGTATCCATTTTGTCGTATTCGCCTGGGCATGTTGACTGTTTTATTTCTTTCAATAACTGTAAGTGGAGGTTTACTGGCTTCTATGGTCATCCGAATCACGCACACAGACATCAATCTTGGACCCTCCTACGCCGTCTTGCTGTTGCTCAGAATGGGAGTAATGTTCCCTGGTTAGTAGGCGGGGATTTCAACGAACTTCTGTACAATTCGGAAAAGAGTGGAAGAGCTCCTAGGATTGATGGACGACTTTCGGTTGGCATTAGATGAATGTGGACTCCAGGATCTGGAGAGCCTTTTACGTGGGTTGGTGCCGATGGACTTATTCAGGAACGGTTGGACAGATTTGTTGCTGACGAGCTGTGGCATGCTACTTTTCCCACCGCAACGGTTGCCAATTTGGGTTTTTATGGCTCAGATCATAGAGCTGTTCAGGTTCAATTATCAGCTTCGCCGATACCTATTGAAAATTGTTCACGCTTCTTTTTTGAACACAAATGGTTACGACAGAAGGACTTCCCGCAGAAGCTTCGGCACTTTTGGAGCGCCTTATCATCGTCTATTGGAGCGCCTTATCCAGCGCCATTGCGCGACTAACCAGTCTGATTGACGCAGAATTACGGACACAGGACCGTCCTGTTGATGTCCATCGGTTAAGGCAATTATCTACTCAGCTAGAAGCAACACGGACCAAAGAGGAGCTGCATTGGAGACAACGTGCTCGTGTAAACTAGCTGCAGTTTGGAGATGGGAATAACAAGTTTTTTCATGCAGTGGCTTCATCCCGTCGAAGGAAGAATCACCTTATGGGCCTAGTCCGTAACCACGGTGACTGGACGACTTCAACTCAAGGGATGGCTGAAATTGTAGTAGATTATTTTCGCCAATTGTTCTCCTCTTCGCATCCTTCTTCAGAACACATATCCCGTATTCTCCGATTTCAAACACGGACATTATCTGACGATGTGGTGGCGGATCTCCAGCGCCCATATATTATCAGCGCGCACTCTGGGATGTGCATCCTTCGAAAGCACCGGGTCCAGATGGATTTTCCGTCGAATTTTATCAACAGATGTGGCCTATTGTGGGAAAAGATTTCACGGACGCAGCCCTGCAAGTGCTGAATGACGGAGCTGATATTACTGCATGGAATAAAACAATAGTTTCCCTAATACCGAAGACCGAATATCCGAAGACAATAAAGGAATTTAGGCCCATTAGCCTATGTAATGTGGGCTACAAAGTCATATCCCGAGCAATAACAAATCGGCTACGACCCTGCTCTCGCTACAGTTGTGGATTATCAACAGAGTGCGTTTGTCCCTGGGCGATTGATAACGGATAATGTCCTGGTGGGCTTTGAGTGTATGCATTGGCTCCGACATAATAAACGGACTACGACAGGATTTGCGGCTCTTAAGCTAGATATGAGCCAGGCTTATGACAGAATCGAATGGAGTTTCCTCATATGTATGTTGCAGAAGTTGGGCTTCCCTCTGCCGACCATTGAACTCATTTTCCGGTGCATTTCGTCGGTATCATATTCCTTTCAAATCAACGGTTCCATTATCGGGGACCTCACGCCACAACGAGGAATTCGCCAGGGGGACCCACTCTCCCCTTATTTGTTTGTATTGTGTGCTCAAGCTCTTTCGGGTATGCTCAACGCGTATGCGGCCAGTGGCCTTTTCCGCGGGTTACGAGTGGCAACAACAGCACCTGTTATCTCGCATCTGTTTTTTTGCAAATGATAGTCTCCTATTTTTTCGGGCGACGGAGTTAGACTGCAGGGGTGTCCAACAGTGCCTATTAACATACGAGCGTGCGTCGGGCCAGGTAATAAATTACGATAAGTCAGCACTTACCTTTTCGCCTGCCACTCCTGATTACACAATCAATCGCATAAAATCAATGTTATCCATTGCCGTTGTATCGGGACATGATTTGTATCTGGGGCTTCCTACTTTTACCTTACGAAACAAACAATTGCAATTCGGGTTTCTCCGAGATCGTCTCTTGAAAAGAATTGAAGGTTGGAGGCCTCGGCTATTCTCTAAAGGAGGAAGGGAAACGTTGATTAAATCAGTCCTTCAGGCGCTCCCCACATATGTTATGTCATGTTTTCGTATTCCTCATCGTATATGCAAGCAAATGGAAAGTGTAATGGCTAATTTCTGGTGGGGAATTGATGAGTCCAATAGAGGGATGCATTGGTTTACCTGGGAAGAGCTAAGTAAGCCAAAGTGTCGAGGGGGCATGGGTTTTCATCGTCTGGAGCAGTTCAACAAGGCGTTGCTAGCTAAACAAATATGGCGAATGCTTCAAAACCCGGAATCTTTGGTAGCAAAATTTTTCAATGCAAGGTACCATCGGCATGTTGGCATCCTGCAGGCATCGCTTGGAACGAATCCTTCGTATATTTGGAGGTCGTTAGTATGGGCAAGACAGTTGGTGGCACAAGGTCTTATGACAAGAGTGGGGAATGGTAGTTCTATAAGTCCTTTTTCGAATCCTTGGATCCCTGGCCTTAAGTCAGGATGTTTGGTTCCCCGGGGTCAGTCCTTCACCACTGTACAAGAATTGATACGCCCGAATCGTACTTGGGATACTCCCCTGTTAGCATCATCTGTGTTGCCACAGGCCATTGCCAAGATTCCTATCCCAATGGCTCCTCAACCTGACTCGACTTTCTGGCGCTTTGATTCGAAGGGGTATTTTTCGGTTCGCTCGGCTTATAAGCTTGCTATAAGGAATTTTGATATGCCGGAGTCCTCATCGACTTATCCTGACCATACATGGTGGAATAGGCTTTGGAGCTTGCAGGTGCCTCCGAAGGTTAAGATTTTCTTATGGCAAGCATCAAGAGACGCAATTGCAGCACCAGACAAGTTGAAGCGACACCATGTTCCTGTAAGTGGGGCATGCACCGTCTGTGGATTCTGGAGAGGCTCCACGTCGCATATCTTGATTTACTGTAAGCATAGTCGTGCATTTTGGAAGAAAACCATTTTCTGGGAGGTGCTGCGGTTGAATGAGACATTGTCGTTTCGTGATTGTTGTGATAAGGTGCATCGGCATTTCGATGGAATCCTTTGCAATGTATGCTTGGACGATCTGGAATACCGTCTGTCTATTTATGCACTCTGAAACTAGCCGATGGATATGATCAATACTGGTTTGCAGGAATTTCAGCAGGCACAGGACTTGCTTCGCCCCACTCTGTTTTTGCCTGATTTGCGCCATGTGGTCCGACCAACTTCGACGATCTTTGCCTTCAGGTCAACGCGGCGTATGATCAGAAAAAATGTCAATTTGGGGTTGGCTTTGCCCTGATTGAGCCACGGAGCAAGCTTCGGGTAGCGGCTTCAATTCCTATAAATGAACCACAATCAGTGCTTGTCGCCGAGTTGATAGCGATCCACTACGCTCTTCGGGTTATACGAGGATTCATGTGTTCTCTGAGCCGTACAAGCAGTTACAAGGATTACACGGGGACACTAGTTGATGAGATAAAACAGATGCTTCAGATTCCCTACTTTATTGAGATATGTCATCTGCCAAGGAACCTTAATATAATTGCAGATAGGCTTGCGTGTTTTTCTTTTACTTTATCTTCACCTAAGTTGAACTAATTCATTTGTCAGTATACGTATTAATAAGTTCGAGCTTTATCCTATTCAAATTGTATATCAGTCTCACAGATACAGTAAGGCAGAAGCCGACAAATTTGATTGATTATGTGGAGTCTGGACAAGTAATACTTTTAATAATCTTTGACTTCTATCTTTTTTAGCATTCATACTACGTTTGTATTTGATTAATCAAAGAATGTGACAAGCAAATTGTTAAAAGTAACGAATCTATCCAAATTATCAAAATAATTCTACAATTAAAAGCCATCGTATTCTAGAATTGATAGTTTTATGAAGTATTTGATAATTTTTCTAGACGATTTTTTTTTTCAAAATTGAATAAATTTAGTTGGTATCAAAAGAAAAATGGAACTTGAAAGTCATCCTGAACACACAAATTTGTACTCCCTCCATCCTATTTTTTATTATCCATTTACTATAGATACAAAGATTAATAAAAAAATAGTATTAAATGGTGTATAGAAGGTAAAGTGGGTTTGGTGAAAAAAAATAATAGTAGACAAAGTCTAGGATACAAATTTATATACATACAAATCTCAATTGAGACTCAATTTCACTTTACCCAACCCATCATTGACCCGCTTGACCGGGTCATCTTAGACCCGCAAATTATTTAATTTCCTAAATTGATTGATTTGTATCTATACAAATTTGTACAGTAAACCTACTCATAATAGTATTAAATAGTGTAAAGTGTGTTTGGTGGAGAGAAATAATAATATTAAATAGTATTAAATGTTATTTTATTAACTTATTTAAAAATAAATAAACAAAATTATGACGACTATTTGTGGAAAGAGGATAATCAAAATCAGGTACTCAGAAATGATTATATGCAAATGAAATTTGTATGGGAATAAATATATAATTTTTTTAACGGATGTTTCTTGATTTTTATATTCAAATGTCACAAATGTTCGAGAATTTCTGTGCATTGTTCAACGCACTGGTTTCTTCTATATGCTGGCGGCAGCTACTTGACATGTGGGAGTGGGATATGGGCTTCCTTTTTATTTTTTTAGCATTTGTTTTAATTTTTATTTTGATTTTCTTTTATTTTATGTTTATATTTGTAAATTTTTGGCCATTCTCTTGATACCTTTTTTAAGTAAGATAGTATTTTATAATTTTTTTTTTCTAACAATTTTAATATTATAAATATATAATTATTGACAAAAATTCGTATAAGATGGTCTAATATATTATATATATGATGGGATAAACTTTAGCAACAATCAATACTCATCCCTCAGTTAGTATTAAAGCGTCAATGCCCAAATTATACTCCGTCTCATCATGAGACCGTCTCATACAAGCGTGCCTCATAATTATTATACCTTAACATATTTATTGCACTAACAAAATGATAAATAAATAAAAACATTACTCATTCCGTCCAAATTTAGATTGACCATATTACTTAAATGGACGTTCTAATTTCGATTTGACCATTTTTTTATTAGAAAATAAATCAACTTTCTTTACAAACTAATATCCCTACAAATAACACTTATTTACACTACATATCACTATACTACATACACAAAATCCATTTTACACCATTTAATATTAATAAATAATAATTTTTTAAAGTTGAATTGACATCCATATTCCTTCACCAAACCCACATTACACTATTTAATTTTATTTTTTTTGATCGGACAAAGTTAGTTGTTAGTAATTAGTACACCAAACACCCAAACACTCTACATATTCACCAAGCCACCTATAACTCCCATACTCCAATTCGTTCCCAAAGGAAATCGAACCTGAATCTCCCACTCAATTGAGGAGCCCAGTGACCACTATTTAATATTAATAAATAATATTTTTTAATACTTGTGTCTACAGTAAATGACCAATCTAAATTAAAATGGAGAGAATAATTTTGAATAAAATGGACAATTTATAACAAGTGAAAATAGTATTTTATTTACTGGTTCACTTTTAAAAAATATTTAATCATTCAAATTATTAAAAAGAATGTTAGGTTGTGTTCCAATCAAATTTTATTGCTATCACTCTACTCTCTACGTTTATCAAAAGCATGCTCATTTCCCTTATTCGTCTGTCTATTAAAAGTGTGTTTATTCTTTTTATTGATTCATTCACTTTATCTTCACCCTTCAATCAACATTTAATTACATATATTGTTATTGTATTTTACTCATAAAATTTCCTTTATTCATACATGACCCACAATATTCTATAATACACTGTGTCCAAAAAAATTAGCACATTTTTTATGAAGGAGAAAAATATTAGTTTATAATTTAATTTTAATATACTACCTCCGTCCTCCAAAAGTATGTTCACATGGTTTAAACATGCTTTACAAAAAGGTAGATTAAGTCCATTTATGAATAATATAATTAAATGTGAGTAAAATATAATAATAACTTGAGTAATTAAGTGTTTGTTGGACTATCAAGATTAAAAAAATTGTGTCCGTAAACATGCTTAATTTACTTTTCTGTAAAATATGTTTCAGCTCTCTGATCATACTTTTGGGGTACGGAGGAGGAAAAAATTTTATAGACGCTACAATTATTTTCCACTTGACAGTTTGGTGGGGGGTTTTGCCGAGGGTGCATAGACAAAGATCAATGCACTGGTCACTTGAGACTTCCACAAGATAAATATCTTCTTCAACAGTTTGAGGCTTCCACAAGATAAATATCTTCTTCAACAGTGTCTCTCTGATCTGATTCTGGAAAGAAGACGCGAATTCAAAGACGATGTAAATGTATATAGGCAACTCATATATATTTTGTGTTTCGTTTTGTACTTAGCTATATACATAATGATGAAGCACATGAACACGGTGGCGCTGCGCCTTTTCTCAATTTTGTTGGTTTTAATCGGCGGCGGTGTTAGAGTTTCAGAAGCACAGCCACAAACTAATTCCACCACACCCCTCACTCACCCTTCTGAAGGTAACATTGCTTATTTACCTATTATTACTGGTATCGATATACACTTGCATCGGAATAACAGTAGAAGAAATTAAGCTTCTTCAGGTTTATAACAAAATTGTGTTTTACCTCTTTCTAGTTCTACTACTGAATTGCAGAATAATCAAAATCCTGCCATGTCCACTATATTAGCATGTGCTCTCTTCAACTTGCAGTGACCACATTTCTTAACATTTTCAGTCAATTTACACTGAGATTGAATGGAATTCCCCCTTTTCGTTTTTCTTTTCGTCCTAAAACCCTTATGAATGTAATGATGATAATGTTGTGCCACAGCAAGAGCAATAAATGCAATGTTCTCGCGGTGGCGAGTTAGGGCAAACGATAGATGGAATATTACCGGCGATTTATGCAGCGGCGTCGCTGCTGATAGTACGGTCCCACTGGATTACAGCCCCGGCATCAAATGCGACTGCACTTACAATGCTAGCACCCTTTGCCACATTTATTCCTTGTACGTTCAAATTCTGAATAACACAGAATTGCACTGATTTATTTAGTGATTGAGGGAATTCTTTACTTTGATTATTTACTAATTTTGGCAGGAGAGTATATTCAATGTCGGATTGGGATTCATCGTCAAACGTTGTAGGTCCTCTACCGGAGGAGCTCTGGAGTTTGACCTACCTCACCAATTTGTATGCTATAAATCTCTTTTTTATTTTACTTGTTAAATTATTCAAGGGTATACTTTTTTTTTTTTTTGAAGGGTATTCAAGTGTATACTTTAAATGGAGTGAGAATGGAACACATGCCCTTTCTGAAGATTGCATGCATAAAGATCCAACAAAATACAGGACACAATTATTATACTGATAGAATTACACGAAAATACTGCACTCAATATATATTATAGATTCATATATTCTTGTGGAGGTTGATGTGCTGATATTGATTGCAGAAATTTGGGACAGAATTATTTGACAGGTAGACTGTCTCCGTTTGTAGGCAATCTAACTCGGTTGCAGTACCTGTAAGTGATCTTATGATTGTAACATTCTTTCGTGATGATCTGAGTCACCATGTTTAAGATTTCTAAATTGAATTTAACCAGGGCCCTTGGCATCAATGCTTTGTCCGGGGAGCTTCCAAAGGAACTAGGCAAGCTCACTGATTTAAGATCACTGTAAGATATATGTAATTAGTGTTATTGTTTTCATCTTCAAGTTTTTGGCTTCTTAGCTTTCAGATTTAAACTATAATTGCAGTTTAGTGAATTCTTAAGCTCTAAGGATACTCATTGTACATGTATGTATGCATGTAAGTCTCTCTTGGGAAAAGAATAATGAGGGCAGGTGATATATCTTGGCATTTGCAGGGCTATTGGTACAAATAACTTCTCTGGTCCTTTACCACCTGACCTTGGAAATTGCACGATGCTAGAAGAAATGTAAGTTCTGATGAAAATCACAAAATAATTTTTTACGTTGTTACGGTTTTTTAGTATGTGCACATTGCCAGTTGGATGGATAGCTCTGGAGTTAGTGGTGCAATTCCTTCGCCGTTTGCTAGACTACAAAAAATGAAAATTATGTAAGAGCCCTAAGACCACCTGTTTATTTATTCAACTTAAAAATGTCCCATTGCATCCAATAATTACACGAGTCAAGATGATGTATAAAATTTCTTGGTATTTCAGGTTTGCCTCAGATACTGCACTCTCAGGCCGAATACCCAATTTCATTGGCAGTTGGTCGAACTTAACCTCTTTGTGAGATAAATATTTCTCTCTCTTTTAATTATCTGTAGAGATTATTGCCTTTTGAATTCAACTCTCCATTTTTTGAGTCGTCTCATGCCAGAAACTTTCATGATGTTACATCTGCAGAAGGCTAGAAGGAACCTCGTTACAGGGCCCAATACCATCAACATTTTCTAATTTACGGGATTTGAATGATTTGTAAGTGTTAATCAATCATCTTTAACATTTGAGTATTTAAGATTACATGCTCATATCTTCGAATAGTCAATCTTCTTTATCAGTTACGAATTTATGATCACAGGAGAATAACTGATCTGTCTAATGGGAACTCTTCACTAGACTTTCTCACAAATCTGAGAAGTCTTACTACATTGTGAGTAAATGTCACAATACATTGATATAATAATTTATTTGATACCAACTCCAAGCCAACTCTTCTATACATTGCAGAACTTTGAGGAATAACAACATTTCTGGCTCCATCCCTTCCAATTTCAATGAATATCCAAATTTATCCTTGCTGTAAGTTTCCATGATTAAAAATGACTTTCAACATCTTTAAACTTTAGTACCACCTTATTCTACAAATTTGTTATTGTACACTTACAGGGATTTGAGCTTCAACAATTTCAGTGGACAAATTCCAGATTCCGTTTTCAATATGAGTTCCCTTGTCTACCTGTAATAATTATTCTTATTGTGGTTAACACTCCATAACCCCTCCCACATACTTTCGACAAACATAATGTCGCTTTCTATCGATGACTGCCCCCTGATTTTCAGGTTTCTTGGCAACAACAAGTTGACTGGTTCTCTGCCTGCAGAGAAGACTTCAACCCTACAGTTTATGTGGGTTATAAATTCTTTATAACTTTTATCAGATATAAAGTCGACATGGCTTAAATATATATGTTCTCTTGCAGAGATGTGTCATACAATGAATTCTCTGGGAGTTTTCCTTCTTGGATCGACCAGCGAAATCTTCAACTGTATGAATAATGTTACATTTTATTGTCACAATTATACAGATTTCTGAAGAAATATTTTGCCTGCCTGAATTTATTTTTGAAAATAACTCAACTTTTTGCAGTAATTTGGTTGCCAACAATTTCACAATAGCAAATACCAATAGCAGGTTGGGTCCTCAGTCCTTATGGAGTTAACTTTAACGCCTTACTTTTCAGGTTTAATAGTTGCATGTTCTTCTCGTTTTTTACCTTTATAAATGTACATGGTGTTTCTAAAATCTTTCATTCTTTTTTGTATAACATTCTCAGTGATATGCCTCAACAATCAGTCATGACATTCCGTAAAGGTCTTTGAACTATAATATCATAGTAATGATGATGAAATAAATAATTTCAGATTGAGTTTATGACTTTAGGTGGGTCATTTGCAAAGATAGATAAAAACATTATTGCAGAATAGAGACTGGTCTTTTAAATTAGGCGACTGATATTATTTTGAATACATAAATGCACCATATTCTTGCAAATCTCTGAATAATTTGCAGCATTGACATTCTGGCTAACCTAATTCTTGAATTTTCTGTCTGGAACGTCTTACTATTTCAGTGTTCTTTCATCGGGATTGAATTGCCTTCAGCGGAATTTTCCTTGCAGTCGAGGGGATCCACGGTGTAAGTGACAATTTTTTATGTAAACAGATTTAGATATATCCATATCAGGATAATCTTGTTATGGATATGGTCTTCTTAACTAAGCTTCATCAGTAATGGGCAAATAGGTAAAACATAATAAAACCTCCAAAAACATAAAGAATGCCGTCGTATAAAGGCTCAGTTATGTGGTTTACTTCACCTTCAGAAAGAACACTAGAGATAAATGTACTGGGTTAGAAAATTTCCAAATAAAATTGCTACAGTTTCTTACTGGCTATATCAACAATAGAGTAGTAAATCTCTTGTACACCAGTTATCTGGTGCAACTGTACACAACTAATACTTTTCAGTGAAAGAAACTAATACTTTTAAGTGAAAACAATTAATACCGTTTAAAAAAAATGCACTTGTGCACCTGGTGCATATAAGGCTTTTTCACAATAGAGATATGACTTTGTATCCATTTCTTGCAGATTCCAGCTTTGCAATTAAATGCGGTGGTCAACAAATGCGATCGGCTGCTGGGATTCTTCACGAGGCTGATAACGGCACTCTCGGTCCAGCAGCATATTATGTGACAAGAGAACAGAGATGGGCAGTTAGTAATGTTGGTCTTCCTTCTGGTAGCCAAAATCCAGAATATAAAACTAGCTTCATACAATTTATTCCAAATACAAGGGATCCAGAAATGTTTCAAAGTTCACGAGTTTCTGCTGGATCACTAAGATATTATGGCTTAGGCCTTCAGAATGGAGGGTACAATGTAACCCTCCAGTTTGTAGAGGCAAAAATTGAAAATCCTCTTGTCTGGAAGAGTCTTGGAAGGCGTATATTTGATATTTATATTCAGGTAATATGTTTAAAATAGTTATTATCATTTGATAATCGTGAAGACACTCCCGGTATATAATCAACCTGAGAAGATTTTTCCTACTTATTGGTTAACAAAATGCTGCCAATATCCAACATTTCTCTGGTTTAACTAAAGCTAATTGTATTTTGTTTTCTGACTTCTAACTTGTGCTATAGTTCTTCCTTTGCTGGTCTTATTTTGTCCTTTTATATGGACATACAGCTCAACCATCAATCTACTTTTTCTAGGGTAATCTTGAGTTTAAAGATTTTGATATACAAAAAGAGGCTGGAGGCTCGTTTAGAGCTTTGACAAAAGGTTTTAATGCTCGGGTGACTGATAACCACCTTGAAATCCATCTCTTCTGGGCTGGAAAAGGAACTTGCTGTGTGCCTGCTCAAGGCACATATGGACCTTCTATTTCAGCGATAAGTGTCACCCCTGCAGGTACATATCCGCTAAGTTTGATATTTGACGAAATATTGGAGTTTGATTCTCAATATTATGCCAGTTCTCAAAATTAATTATTGTCTACAGATTTTATTCCTACGGTTAGTAATGAGCCCCCAAACGAAGCTACAAACAAGAAAAATAGGACTGGCATGATCGTGGGGATTGTTGTTTCTGTTGGAGCCATAGGCTTTCTTTTATTACTTGCAATCTGTTATTCGGTCCAGAGAAGAAAACATGAAACAAGATATGAAGATGAAGGTAAGCCAAAAATTGTTATATCCTTTTTTTTAGCACAGATTCCCTTGTTTCTTGGTCAGAAATGTCCCTCAGTTTGCATGAATAATTTTTATTAGGAAATAGATAGCATTTTGTATGCATGTCAGTTCCTATATTGTCACCTGAAGTTAGCATTAAGCAATTCACAACGTTCCCTAATTCATCATAGCTGTGATTATCTTCTAAATTCGAAAATATATGTCTTAATTCAGAATTCATGAGGATGGAAGCTAGACCATACATTTTTAGCTATGCAGAACTTAGAGCTGCAACAGATGATTTTAGTACAGTTAACAAGCTTGGAGAGGGAGGATTTGGACCTGTTTACAAGGTAAATTTCTGTTATGATGGAAGCATCATCAGGATTGGTTTCTTTAACTTGGTAATATTCATAGAGAACTTGAACAAATAGGGGAGATACTTGGAAAGAAAAGATCTTACTAGTTTTTATAAAAGTAAAATTTGTTGCTATATTTTCATATCAAATCAAAGCCTTACCTCGACTTGACTTTTCTCTATATAAAGGGGAGACTGGAGGATGGAAGAATAGTTGCCGTGAAGCAATTGTCTGTAGCATCCCATCAAGGAAAGAGCCAATTTGTGGCGGAGATCGAAATTATATCTGCTGTGCAACATCGTAACCTAGTGAAATTGTATGGATGCTGCATTGAGGGAGAGAAACGATTACTTGTTTATGAGTATCTTGAAAACAAGAGTCTAGATCTAGCATTATTTGGTAAGAGATGGTGTAATTGTGCATAATATCTCCCTAATACGTCTTATTTTTTTACTGAACTTGAATCACTATTACTTGGATGAAGCAGGAAAAGAAAGTCTTAGTCTGGACTGGCCTACACGCTTTGACATATGCTTAGGAGTAGCAAGAGGTCTAGCTTATCTTCATGAGGAATCCCGACTACGCATCATACACAGAGATGTAAAGGCAAGTAACGTCCTGCTCGACTCTCGACTCAATCCAAAAATCTCAGATTTTGGGTTGGCTAAATTGTATGATGACAAAAAGACACATATGAGCACCCGCGTTGCAGGCACAATGTAAGATCTGTCAAATTCAAGTGCTTTCCTTTCGTTGATTATAGTTCCATTATATTATATTTAGTGTAACACTTGGGTGCACCAGTTAAACAACTAATACTGTTCAATGAAAACAACTAATAATGTTCATTAAAAATAACGAATATTGACCAACTAACACCTTTTCGTAAACAAATAATGCCAATAAAAAGATGCACTTGAATTGTACGGTCCAACTGGTGCATATAAGTATTTGTCTTATATTTTTCTCGTGCAGTGGGTATCTTGCTCCAGAATATGCTATGAGAGGTCATCTCACTGAGAAGGCTGATGTATTTGGTTTTGGAGTAGTAGCTTTAGAAATCATCAGTGGAAGGCTAAATGCTGACTCCAGCCAGCCAGAAGATAGGATATATCTACTTGAATGGGTATGACTGACCTGACCTGACCTGACCTTACAATGTTCTCTTTTAAACATACTTTGGGTATTAGTTTCTGATGAAAATGGTGTATATATATATTGTGTAGGCGTGGCATTGCCATGAAAATAATAGGGAGCTGGATCTGGTGGACCAGAAGTTATCTGAATTCAACGAGGAAGAGGTAGGAAGGGTGATAGGAGTGGCTCTTCTATGCAGCCAGACATCACCAGTGGCTCGCCCATCAATGTCTCGTGTAGTGGCCATGCTTTTGGGAGATGCTGACATCCCCGTTGTGACTTCAAAGCCCGGATACTTGACTGAATGGAATTTCAGTGATATAAGCACGTTTGTGACGAAAAGCGATGTTCCAAGTTCGAGTACTGATCAAAGTAGCTACGACTCATCAATCGCCCCTTCACACCCTTCATCTGTTCCTGTCTCTGAACCCATGCTTCAAAAGGTCAGTGAAGGGGGAAGATGATGATTATGAATAATAACAACTTCTGAAAGCACTTTTCTGTATTTGTTTTTCTACCTATTCTATTTTTAAGCTCGTGAACTTTTTAAGTTTAAATGAATTCATTTAAATTCGATTCTGAGTTTGACAAATTTATTTACACAAAATGGTTTGATAATTTGAATCGTTCTCTTGGGTACCAGTAATTTAACCACATGATTATTGATCACAATTTTCTGATATCAGTTGGTGTGCGCAGCGAGATAAATCAGTATTCTCACATATCAAGAATCTTGTTGTATTTTTTTTTTAAAATGAAGATAACAAAAAAATATCATCTTCTTGGTCAGTGGCGGAACTACGTTGGGGCCAAGAGCCCGGCCCCTCTGAAACTTTAATATATATAATGACAAAGTATAGGCTGAAAAAGTTTGACGGTGAAATTGGTTAAAAAGTGTGACTTATATTACTAAAGTGTATAAACATGGTAATTAAAGAGCGATTTTTTACTATAAAGAGTATTACTCATAAAAGTGGAGGGTATGACTTATATTACAGGAGAGAGTATAGTCGTAATAACTGAAGGGTGTGACTTATATAATACTAAAGGGTGTAGTTGTGATAATTGAAGGGTCGTGCCTGTAAAAATGAATCAGTTTCACCGTGAACAAGTTTCACAAATACCAACTCATATATAAATAGTATGAAACTTTAATATATATGAATAGTATGGTATTTATCATTAACTTGTTTTGTAGCCAAGTGGTATGAGGGTGGAGGTAAAAAATAAATGTGATTGTTCAAGTCTCAAAGGAGAAATATATTATAATTCATATTTTAAATATGTATATAACTATATATAACAATATTTTTTACTTAATTAATAAATATTATTTAATCTAAATAATTTTTAAATATATATAAAAATTTAAAAAATACATTTAATTACAATTTATATAAATTGGGTCTCCCTCACAAAATTTCTGAATCCGCCGTGGACTACTAATCAATTTTTTTTAACACATTTTCAACTCCAAATCCCATGATCTTCCAATAATTCGTGGGACATTGTATGACCTAAATACCATCAATACGCATCTTACATTATTGGTGAATTTGAACTACCTCATTAAGTTTGCATGTCATAAAGAAATTTGTTTTACAACAAAAGTAGATGAATCATTTAAAAATTTAAGGAAATATGTCAATTCAAGATCTGAAAGATAGTAAAACTATCAATTTAAGGCTTAATTTTTTTTTTATCTATTTAAGGCATTGAAGATAGAATACTATCGATTCAGGGCCTGAAAGATAAAAACTATCAATTTGAGACTCACACATTTTAAAGTCATGTTTGACACTTATATTTCATATCCTTATTCATGTTTTGTTTTTTTATAGAGTTTACGGTTCAGATGGATTTAGGTTCATGGTTCAAGGTTTAGGGTTTATCGTTTAGAGTTTAGTGTTCAGGGTTTAGGGTTTTAGTGCAAAACATTGTCTTAAAATTTATAAGCCTCGAATTGACAGTTTTTATCTTTCAGACCCTGGATTGATAGTTTTCTATCTTCTAGGTCTTAAATCGATAGAAAAAATCTTTCAAACCTTAAATTGATAGATTTACCATCTTTGCCCTGAATTGATTAAACTCCTAAATTTAACTATAAAATTTAATTGGTTTTGTTTTTACTTTTTACTATGCAAATGGGTAGAAACATGGATATTCCCCCACCCCCACTAGCTAGGCCAATATAGCAACTTGATGGCGTTGAAGTTTCTTGTAGGCCCCCTTATAGTCTTTAAACCCTTTTGGGCCCTCTTTCATTTATGACTGACAGCCTTGTCTTTAGATTTTTTTTTATCTCACACCTTATTTACTATTCATTTTTGTCCCAAAAGATTTAAATTTTAAATTTTAATCCCACAATTAAATCTTATTCAATTTTAATTCAAATTTTATAAAAAATTTGTGAAAAACATCATTTTCGATCACATGTAAACATGCCGATAAAAATTAATCATTCTTAAAATTAAAGATTTTAAATTTTTGTTCTGATTTAATTTATTGAATTATTTACACATGTGTATTTTAAATTTTTAATTGATTAAAAAATATTTGAAAAAAGTCAACTTTTATGTCATCGAGGTATATGAAACCCTCAAATTTTACTAGCGCACACGTGATTTATATGTGATCAAACCGATATTGTTCATAATTTTTCAACAAAAAATGAATTAATGTTGGACAATTAATTTAATTATGAGATCAAAATTAAATTGTAAATTTTTTTAAGATGAAAAATAAATATTATATAAATTATGAAACAGAAAAACCCTCTTTTTATCACCCTAGTCTCAACTCCCACGTGCTGTTGCATGAATCAAACATTTTCCTTCAACCACTGTGCCATTTACCTTGCGTAATAAAATTAAATCATGTGCATGCTGTTTATTTCAAAATTATATGTGTCATCTCTTTCGACACTGGAATTAATTATGCAGCGTTTTAAAACCCTGTGCCTTTCTTCTTTTTTTTCGTGTTTAATTTAATTTTCTATAATTTTTTATATTCTTTAAATTTTAGTGAATTTGATCAGTTTGCACAGTACGTTTTGCCCGAGATTGAACGGAATTTCGACCCTCTTTCAATTAGACACATTTGCGTGAGACTATTTCACAATATGACGAAATGATATTTAGACATTAACACTTTAGCATTTTGAGAAGAATATATTTTGATTGTGTTAAATTGTACTCCATCTCATTTATATGAAATAATCTCATACGAATTTTTGTTATTTCAATTACTAATTCCTTAATTTCTGCGTAACGTTAAACCTATCTGGCATTTTTGTGATGAGACATATGCATTAAATATTAGGCAATAAATACATACAGATACAGCTGGTACGTCCACAGCACTATTCCTTCACAAACACATACAGAAGCAAATGAAGACCGCAGCGCTGCGCCTTTTCGAAATTTTGTTGGTTTTAATGGTCGTCGGTTCTGAAGCACAGGCACAAACAAATTCCACAACCGTCACAGATCCTTCTGAAGGTACTACAACATTAATGCCTTTTTTTCTTTACTTTTTGCTTGCATGAATATCAGTTTCACTATTTATTCTTTGTTTAAGACTCTTTTGTAATACCTACTACCTTCGTTTTGTATATTTTTAGAGCACATTTGGGTGAGCTGCCTAATTATATGCTCGTTTAAAACAACAAACACTATGTTCAAGGGAATGATATCATCTGTTTCACATTTTATGTTCCACTATATATTTCATTAATGCAAATAAATAACATGTGGAATGTTTTAAAAAAATTAATGAACCATCATAATTTTGGGTCCAAAGTGACACGGAGAAATAAATATGATGTTTAAGAGCTTATAAAATTTTCCTAAAAAAAAAAAAGAGCTTATGAGTTTTCACAAAGTGTTTGATAAAATAGGATTTTAACAATTTATTAATTAGCTCTTAAATTAAGTTTTTCAAGCTTATAAACTCAAAAAAAAAAAAAATGAAAGAAGAAAAGTCAGCACCCTATTTTTTTTTTCAAAAATTTCTTTTTAGCTGTAAGTATTTAGTTATAATATAAAAAGGAAACAAAATTAGGGTGATATTAAGAGTTATGGATAGGAAAGGTATCTACAGAAAGATTAGATTCATAATACCATGTCCAACTATGGACTTGACAGCCATATAATGAAATATTAACAAACATATATACAACATATTAATTACAAAATATAATTTCACAAAATATCTTGTGAAATTGTTCATAATATAAAATAAATACCATTATATTTATAAATTGATATCGATAACCTTTTAATACTACAATTTTAATTTATAAATATAATTGTATCAATTGATAAATATATTAATGATATTAATTTATAAATATAATAACATTTAAGACAAAAAGGGAAGTGTGTAGGGTGGAGGAGATTATAGACAAAAATTCATATAGATCTGATTAATGTTATATCTGAATTTTATTTTTAATCAAAAAATATGTTAAAATGGATAAAATGTGTGAAGTAAAAGTTATAGCATAGACGTGATTGAGGTGGTGTTTGCAAAAACTTATAAGTGATTATAGTCATTTATAATTATATGCAGAAATAATTTAAAGTATTTTATTTATCTTTTAGTAGTTTAAATAAGCTTTCAGATGCTATAAGTTAGAAGCTTAAAAATGATGATTTTAGTAGCTTATTAGTCTTTTTTAATAAATACTGTCAACTTTTTTTTTATAAACACTATCAATTTTTACTTTTAATCACTTTTTATATAATCACTAATTTTAATCAATTTTTTAAAATCATAAGTTTTTGCAAATTCCCTTATTCATGGAAGGCCGACCTGTGATTATTGGCGGGACAAATTTTGCGCACATAGAAAAAATCCGTCATCAAACAATCACTGAAGAATGATAAAAACTGAAAACACCCAAACAGAAAAAAGGTTTACACCGTTTTGCCTGGGATTAAATGGAGGCCCTCTTTTTCGTTTTATTTTTCCGTCCTAAACCCTTATAATGATGTGCGGCAGCGAGAGCTATAAATGCAATGTTCTCGCGGTGGCGGATTAGGGCGAATGATAAATGGAATATCAGCGGCGATTTATGCACCGGAGTCGCTACTGATGGAACGAGCCCCATGGATAACAACCCCAGCATCAAATGCGACTGCACTTACAATGCCAGCACCCTTTGCCACATTTATTCCTTGTACGTTCAAATTCTGAATAACACAGAATTGCTCTGAATTATTTAGTGACTGAGGTTCAATTGCGTCGGTCATACACTTTTTTACTTTGATTATTTATTCATTTTTGGCAGGAGAGTATATTCAATGTCGGATTCGGATTCATCGTCGAATGTTGTAGGTCCAATACCAGAGGAGCTCTGGAGTTTGACCTACCTCACTAATTTGTATGATTTTACTTCCCTTTTTAGTTTTACTTTGCGTATACTTTAAATGGAGTGAAGAGGGAACACATGTCTTTTGTGAAGGATTGCATGCATAAAGCTCAATTAAAATACAAGATACATAGTATATTGCTGAATACCCCATATATATATTTGTTGTACACGAGGTCAATGCTAATGACGTGCTTTAATTATTGCAGAAATTTGGGGCAAAATTATTTGACAGGTAGACTGTCTCCATTTGTTGGCAATCTAACTCGGTTGCAGTACCTGTAAGTTATCTTATGATTGTAGCATTCATTCTTCATGATTTGAATCACCATGTTTAAGATTTGGGAATTGCATTTAACTAGGGCCTTTGGCATCAATGCTTTGTCGGGGGAGCTTCCGAAGGAACTAGGCAAGCTCACCGATTTAAGATCACTGTAAGATATATGTAATTAGCGTTGTTGTTTTTATCTTCAAGTAATTGGCTTCTTATCCTTCAGTTTTGATCTATAATTGCACTATATGAATTCTTAAGCTCTAAGTATACTTATACATTTATACTTATGCATGTGACTCTCTTTCTTGGGAAAAGAATAATGAGGGCACTTGATATATCTTGCACATTTGCAGGGCAATTAGTACAAATAACTTCTCGGGAACTTTACCATCTGACCTTGGAAATTGCACAATGCTGGAACAAATGTAAGTTCTGATGAAAATCACAAATTGATTTTTTACGTTGTATCGATTTTTTATTATGTGCACATTGCCAGTTGGATGGATAGCTCTGGAGTTAGTGGTGCAATTCCTTCTTCGTTTGCTAGACTACAAAAAATGAAGATTATGTAAGAGCTCTAAGACCACCTGTTTTTTTATTCAACTTAAAAACGTTCCATTGCATCCAATAATTACAGGAGTCAAGATGATGTATAAAATTTCTTGGTATTTCAGGTTTGCCTCAGATACTGCACTCTCAGGCCGAATACCCAATTTCATTGGCAGTTGGTCAAACTTAACCTCTTTGTGAGATAAATATTTCTCTCTCTTTTAATTATCTGTAGAGATTATTGCCTTTTGAATTCAACTCTCCATTTTTTGAGTCGTCTCATGCCAGAAACTTTCATGATGGTACATCTGCTGAAGGCTAGAAGGAACCTCATTACAGGGCCCAATACCATCAACATTTTCTAATTTACGGGATTTGAATGATTTGTAAGTGTTAATCAATCATCTTTAACATTTGAGTATTTAAGATTACATGCTCATATCTTCGAATAGTCAATCTTCTTTATCAGTTACGAATTTATGATCACAGGAGAATAACTGATCTGTCTAATGGGAACTCTTCACTAGACTTTCTCACAAATCTGAAAAGTCTTACTACAATGTGAGTAAATGTCACAAGACTTTCCCATCTACAATGATATAATAATTTATTTGATATCAACTCCAAGCCAACTCTTCTATACATTGCAGAGCTTTGAGGAATAACAACATTTCTGGCTCCATCCCTTCCAATTTCAATGAATATCCAAATTTATCCTTGCTGTAAGTTTCCATGATTAAAAATGACTTTCAACATCTTTAAACTTTAGTACCACCTTATTCTACAAATTTGTTATTGTACACTTACAGGGATTTGAGCTTCAACAATTTCAGTGGACAAATTCCAGATTCCGTTTTCAATATGAGTTCCCTTGTCTACCTGTAATAATTATTCTTATTTTGGTTAACACTCCATAACCCCTCCCACGTACTTTCGACAAACATAATGTCGCTTTCTATCGATGACTGCCCCCTGATTTTCAGGTTTCTTGGCAACAACAAGTTGACTGGTTCTCTGCCTGCAGAGAAGACTTCAACCCTACAGTTTATGTGGGTTATAAATTTTTTATAACTTTTATCTGATATAAAGTCGACATGGCTTAAATATATATGTTCTCTTGCAGAGATGTGTCATACAATGAATTCTCTGGGAGTTTTCCTTCTTGGATCGACCAGCGAAATCTTCAACTGTATGAATAATGTTACATTTTATTGTCACAATTATACAGATTTCTGAAGAAATATTTTGCCTGCCTGAATTTATTTTTGAAAATAACTCAACTTTTTGCAGTAATTTGGTTGCCAACAATTTCACAATAGCAAATACCAATAGCAGGTTGGGTCCTCAGTCCTTATGGAGTTAACTTTAACGCCTTACTTTTCAGGTTTAATAGTTGCATGTTCTGCTAGTTTTTACCATTATAAATGTACATGGTGTTTCTAAAATCTTTCATTCTTCTTTGTACAACGTTCTCAGTGATATGCCTCAACAATCAGTCATAACATTCTGAAAAGATCTTTGAACTATATTATAAGTAATGATGATGAAATAAATATTTGCTCTAAAGATATTAATTGGTTATTATTTGCATATAGATTTTCACATTCTGAGTATAATATCATATATCAAAGTAATTAGCATGAGCTTTGTTCTGTTTTATAGATAAATACTATCAGGGAGAGTTTTTTCAGATTGAGTTTATGACTTTAGGTGGGTCCTTTGCAAAGATTGATAAAAACATTATTGCAGAATAGAGCCTAATCTTTTTAATTAGGTGACTAATATTATTTTGAATACAATTATAAAAACACCATATTCTTGCAAATCTCTGAATAATTGCAGCATTGACATTCTGGCTAACCTAATTCTTGAATTTTCTGTCTGGAACGTCTTACAATTTCAGTGTTCTTTCATCGGGATTGAATTGCCTTCAGCGGAATTTTCCTTGCAGTCGAGGGGATCCGCGGTGTAAGTGACAATTTTTCTGTAAACAGATTTAGATAGTTCCATATCAGGATAATCTTGTTATGGATTTGGTCTTCTTAAATATGCTTCATCAGTAATGGAATGCATGAATGTATTGTAAATGGGAAAATAGTTAAAAACATATTAAAACCTCCAAAAAAGAATGCTGTCGTATAAAGGCTCAGTTATGTGGTTTACTTCATCTTCAGAAAGAACACTAGAGAGAATTGTATTGGTTTAGAAAATTTCCAATTAAAAATGCTACAGTTTCTTACTGGCTATATCAACAATAGAGGAGTAAGTCTCTTATACACCAGTTGTGTGGTGCAACTGTACACAACTAATATTTTTCAGTGAAAGAAACTAATACTTTTAAGTGAAAACAATTAATACCGTTTAAAAATGCACTTGAGTTGCACGGTGCACCCGGTGCATACAAGACTGTCACAATAGAGATATGACTTTGTATCCATTTCTTGCAGATTCCAGCTTTGCAATTAAATGCGGTGGTCAACAAATGCGATCGGCTGCTGGGATTCTGCACGAGGCCGATAACGAGACTCTCGGTCCAGCAGCATATTATGCGACAAGAGAACAGAGATGGGCAGTTAGTAATGTTGGTCTCCCTACTGGTAGCTCAAATCCAGAATATAAAACTAACTTTATACAATATATTCCAAATACAAGGGATCCAGAAATGTTTCAAAGTTCACGAGTTTCTGCTGGATCACTTAGATATTATGGCTTAGGCCTTCAGAATGGAGGCTACAATGTAACCCTCCAGTTTGTAGAGGCAAAAGTTGAAAATCCTCCTGTCTGGAAGAGTCTTGGAAGGCGTATATTTGATATTTATATTCAGGTAAATGATGTTTAAAATTGTAATTTTCATTTGATAATCATGAAATTACTCCCGGTATATAATCAACCCAAGAAGATTTTCCTAGTTATTGCTCAACAAAATGCCTGGTTTAACTAAAGCTACAGTAAAACCTCTATAAATTAATAACTTTGGGACCGGAGGATTTTATTAATTTATAGAGATATTATTATATCGATAAATTAATAATTTATTAATTTAAAGAGGTTTTAACGTATATGCACAGTTGACCTTCAAAGTTCCAAATTCTTTGAATAACTTTAAGTATATATGCATAGTTATTGATGAAAATTAAGTTAAAATACAAATGTACTAGTAGAATTCCATGAATACAAACTCACGTGGAAGTTGGAATGACTTGTTTAAATTAATTGGTTTTGGAAAGTACAAAAATCAATGTCACAAAGTTCAGAGTCTAGAAGAGATAGTGACCGATGTCATTCATAATCCGGAAGATGATGAAGCAGAGGATGATTCAATAGCTTTGGAACCGGTCACTCTAAAATAAGCATTGCAAGCATCAACAACTCTTCATAACTTTTTGTTGCAGTACGAGAAGACAACGCCACAACTATTGGGTGCAGTAAGGAGATTTAAAGATGAGATCAACATAGATTTGAAGTTTAAAAAAAAATAAGTTACAGTAGATTCTTATTTTACTAAGTTGTCTTAAGAATATTCAAGTGCATCATATATATGTATATGAATTATTTTTAATAATTATTAATTTATAGTTTCGTCGGGACCAATATATATACACTGGGATCTCAAAAAAATTATTTTCTTATAATTTTATTGATTGTGTCCCAAATTTATACTGGTCCCAACTTGGAACCGGATAAATTATTAGTTTTAGCGAGGTTATTAATTTATCGAGTATTAATTTAACGAGGTTTTACTGTAATTGTATTTTGTTTTCTGACTTCTAACTTGTGTTATAGTTCTTTCCTTACTGGTCTTATTTTGTCCTTTTATATGGACATACAGTTCAACCATCAATCTGCTTTTTCTAGGGTAATCTTGAGTTTAAAGATTTTGATATTCAAAAAGAGGCTGGAGGCTCATTTAGAGCTTTGACGAAAGATTTTACTGCTCGGGTGACTGATAACCACCTTGAAATCCATCTCTTCTGGGCTGGAAAAGGAACTTGCTGTGTGCCTGCTCAAGGTACATATGGACCTTCTATTTCAGCGATAAGCGTCACCCCTGCAGGTACATATCCGTTGGGGAAGTTTGATATTTGACGAAATATTGGAGTTTGATTCTCAAAATATTATGCCAATTCTGAAAATAATTCTGTCTATAGATTTTATTCCTACGGTTAATAATGAGCCCCCAAACGAAGCTACGAACAAGAAAAATAGGACTGGCATGATCATGGGGATTGTTGTTTCTGTGGGAGCCGTAAGCTTTCTTTTATTACTTGCCATCTGTTACTCGGTCCAGAGAAGAAAACATCAAACAAAATATGAAGATGAAGGTAAGCAAAAAAAAAAATTTATATCCTTTTTTTAGCACAGAGTCTCTTGTATCTTGGTCAGAAATGCCCCTCAGTTTGCATGAATAATTTTTATTTGGAAACAGAAAGCATTTCGTATGTATGTCAGTTCCTACATTGTCACCTCAAGTGAGAATTAAGCGCTTCACAATGTTCCCTAATTTTTCATAGCTGTGATTACCTTCTAAAATCGTAAATGTCTGTCTTAATTCAGACTTCATGGGGATGGAAGCCAAACCATACATTTTTAGCTTTGCAGAACTTAGAGCTGCAACAGATGATTTTAGTACAGTTAACAAGCTTGGAGAGGGAGGATTTGGACCTGTTTACAAGGTAACTTTCTGTTATGATGAAAGCATCATCACAATTGGTCTCTTTAACTTGGTACTAATCATAGAAAACTCAATAAAACATGGGAGATACTTGGAAAGAAAAGATCTTACTAGTTTTTATAAAAGTAATGTTTAATCAAAGCCTTACCTCAACTCGACTTTTCTCTATATAAAGGGGAGACTGGAGGATGGAAGAATAGTTGCCGTGAAGCAATTGTCTGTAGCATCCCATCAAGGAAAGAACCAATTTGTGGCGGAGATCGAAATTATATCTGCTGTGCAACATCGTAACCTAGTGAAATTGTATGGATGCTGCATTGAGGGAGAGAAACGATTACTTGTTTATGAGTATCTTGAAAACAAGAGTCTAGATCTAGCATTATTTGGTAAGAGATGGTGTAATTGTGCATAATATCTCCCTAATACGTCTTATTTTTTACTGAACTTGAATCACTATTACTTGGATGAAGCAGGAAAAGAAAGTCTTAGTCTGGACTGGCCTACACGCTTTGACATATGCTTAGGAGTAGCAAGAGGTCTAGCTTATCTTCATGAGGAATCCCGACTACGCATCATACACAGAGATGTAAAGGCAAGTAACGTCCTGCTCGACTCTCGACTCAATCCAAAAATCTCAGATTTTGGGTTGGCTAAATTGTATGATGACAAAAAGACACATATGAGCACCCGCGTTGCAGGCACAATGTAAGATCTGTCAAATTCAAGTGCTTTCCTTTCGTTGATTATAGTTCCATTATATTATATTTAGTGTAACACTTGGGTGCACCAGTTAAACAACTAATACTGTTCAATGAAAACAACTAATAATGTTCATTAAAAATAACGAATATTGACCAACTAACACCTTTTCTTAAACAAATAATGCCAATAAAAAGATGCACTTGAATTGCACGGTCCAACTGGTGCATATAAGTATTTGTCTTATATTTTTCTCGTGCAGTGGGTATCTTGCTCCAGAATATGCTATGAGAGGTCATCTCACTGAGAAGGCTGATGTATTTGGTTTTGGAGTAGTAGCTTTAGAAATCATCAGTGGAAGGCTAAATGCTGACTCCAGCCAGCCAGAAGATAGGATATATCTACTTGAATGGGTACACATTCTCTTTTATCGTAAATTCAGTATTAATTTCTAATGAACATGTGAAATATATATGTATATACACTGTGTAGGCCTGGCATTGCCATGAAAATAATAGGGACCTGGATCTGGTGGACGAGAAGTTATTGGAATACAACGAGACAGAGGTAGGAAGGGTGATAGGAGTGTCGCTTCTATGTAGCCAAACATCACCAGTGGCCCGACCATCAATGTCTCGTGTGGTGGCCATGCTTTTGGGAGATGCTGAGATTCCGGTTGTGACTTCAAAGCCTGGATATTTAACCGAATGGAACTTCAGTGATGATACAAGCACCTTTGTAACCAATATCGATATTCCAAGTTCGAGTAGCTACAACTCAATGTCCACCCCTTTGCACCACCATTCACCCGTTCCCGCCTCTGAACCCATGCTTCGAGTGGTCGGTGAAGGGGGAAATTACATTGGCACCCAGGAAATTACAAGCAATTTGTAGTTTCAATAAACGAGCAATTTCTTTTGGACGTGGCTATTGGTGGCATCCAGGAAATTACACTGTACATCCACTTTGTAGCTTTATTTGATTGCAAGAATAGCTTAAATTGTTTTACATATGAGTGTATTAAGCTAAAATGTTTTTCTGCCTTTGTGAGAGCTTGTTTCAATATAATGGTAAAGACAAAAATTCGTATGAGATGATATCATGCATGAGACATAATTATGCTCAAAGTGTTAAAGCGTCAATGCCCAAATAATGCTCCGTCCCTCAGTGAGATCGTCTCACGTGTGTGCTTCGATAAAGACAAAAACCCGTATGAGACGGTCTCATACATGAGATGGGGTTTAACCCACCCACTTCCCTTCAAATGTTAAAGCGTCATTGCCCAAATTATGTTCCGTCTCACATGATACCGTCTCACGTAATTGTGTTGTTAATGTAAATGAGGAGTTGTGAAGACAATATGATAGGCTGCAAGGAGTTTACATTTTTTTTTAATGTTTAATTAAACTCATTTAAATTCGATTCTGAGTTTACGCAAACTGTTTGATGATTACGCAAACTCATTTAATTCTTTATGCTGAATTAAAATACATAAAAGAAAGGCAATAAAATGGTTAAAAACAGAGAAATATAAAACAAAATGAGCCAAAAACACATTAAACATGCAAATCAACATTATTTTTTGAACATGAATTCAATCAACCAATTTCACTTCTGCATATGAAGTTGTTGGGATATTTTAGTTTTGATAAATTATGCCAAAACATTATCAACTTGTGTTATTTAAATTAATCTACATATAACAAGTTGAGGGGGAACGAGAGAACAAGTTAAGAAGAAAAATCGTAAATCACAAAATCGAAGAAATCGAAATCGAAGAAGAAGAAGAAATCGGTTTAAATCGCAGATTTAATCATTTTGAATCGATTGAAGATCGATCTTCGAATCGATGCAAAGATTGATATCTTTAATCGATTCAAGATCGAGTATCGAATCGATTCAAGATCGATGTCGAATCGATGAAGATCGATGTTGAATCGATGTTGATCGATATTGAACTGCCGAATCGATTCAAGATCGATTCAAGATCGATGCAAGATCGATGCCGAAAGAGATCGATATAAAGTTTAATCGATGAAGATCGATATGCCGAATCGATGCAAGATTAATGTCGAATCGATGCAAAGATCGACATGCCGAATCGATGCGTACCAAACCAGACTGTACTGCAGACCAAATGCCGGAATCAAATTTCAAAGAGATCAGAATATGCATACCAGATCCGAATAGCCGACGATCCGCTAGACACACAAAAGCAAATTACGGACAATAAGAAGATAACAACACATATACGAATGTGACATAAAGCCGCAAACAAAGGTCTGATAGACAAAGAAAAAGGAAGACTATTAGTATGGATTTGAATATTACTCTCAGCGGTAATATTCAAATCCACACTATAAATACATTGCACTATCTTCAAAAGAAGATGATGGAGTTCTTTGCAAAGTGAAGATTAAGCCAAATATTCAAGCATCTCCATTCAAGAACACGCAGAGCATTACATATTCAAATTTACCCAAGAGTGTTCTTCAATAGATCTAAGCACAAATGCAATATCCTCAGCTTGAGAGATTTTCCCATCCTTAGCATTGAGGCTAAACAAATGTAAGGGAAAATCTCAACCTAGTTGAAACCAAACAAACCTTACCCAAATCGATCGGTTAAGTTTGTAGGTGAGTGTGAACTTCGGTAAACATCTAGCAATCCCGAAAGGGAGGGTAAGCGATCCCATGAGGTGATAAGTCCCGTTTGAGTGAGAACTCGGTAAACATCTAAGCAATCCCGAAAGGGAGGGTAGGCGATCCCTTAGAGGGTGATAAGTCCCGTTTGAGTGAGAACTTCGGTAAACATCTCTGTTGGTTAAGTTGGTGCCCCATGAAGGGAAGAGTGGATGTAGGGCGAGTTGTCCGAACCACTATAAAAATATCGTGTGTTCTTATTTGCTTTCATATTAAGCGTCATATACATACTTTAGCAAATCTGCATAACACATTCGAAAATTTTAAAGTCACCTCCCATTGAGATTTTACGAGTTTTAAATCGGGTTTTTCGGGACCAACAAGTGTGGTATCGGAAGCGAGGAGTTCAAAAGTTCACTAGATTTTTAATGTGAACACTGAATCGATTTTTTTTTATTAAAACCCATTTAGTTTAAAATGCATAAATTTTAAAATTCATGGAGGTTGACAATCATCTTCTCTTTTTTTAAAATGAAATCAAATGTTCTTCATCATTTCACTTGTTTAACTAACATTATTTTTTCTCGATATTTTTTATTGTTAGTTAGTTTTGGCATCATTATCAAAAAAGAAATTGTTGGGATATTTTAGTTTTGATAAATTATCTTAAAAACATTATCAACTTGTGTTATTTAAATTAATCTCCATGATAACAAGTTGAGGGGGACGAGAGAACAAGTTAAGAAGAAAAATCGAAATCGGAAGAAGAAAAATCGAAATCGAGAAGAAGAAATCGGTTTACGGCTGGCATCGATTTAAAAAGCTTCTTGTCTTGATTCTGAGCTTTCATGCGATTCTATCTTGATATCTTTGAATCGATTCGATCTTGATCTTTGGCGGCCGAATCGATGCAACATCGATATGTTGAATCGATTCAAGATCGATTTTAATCGGACCGAATCGAAGAGACGATTCAATCGATGAAGATTGAGGCGCCGAATCGATTCAAGATCGACAAGCCGAATCGATGCAGAAATCGATGAAGATCGGAGACAAATCCGATTCAAGATCGAGATTAACCGATGAATCGACAGTAAAGATTAATGTCAATCGAAACGGCGTGTCGAATCGATCAAGATTAATGCACGCATCGGCAAGATCGACATTTCAATAAAATTTCAAATCAGACGAAATTTAAAGATACAGAATATGAATATACCAGATCAATAATTGAGATCCAAGTAGACACACAAAAGCAAAATGACAATAAGAAGATAACAACACATATATGAATGTGACATAAAGTTCTACGCAAACAACACTGCATAGGACAAAAGAAAAGTTGAAGATATTAGTATGGATTTGAATATTACTTCCAACCAGAATATTCACACTATAA
This sequence comes from Stenogyne calaminthoides, assembly GCA_037126765.1. Taxonomy (NCBI): domain Eukaryota; kingdom Viridiplantae; phylum Streptophyta; class Magnoliopsida; order Lamiales; family Lamiaceae; genus Stenogyne; species Stenogyne calaminthoides. The sequence continues at coordinate 3,684,698 of JBBCBC010000036.1, read as the reverse complement.
ATACATTTAACCACTATCTTCATAAATAATTTAGATTTATCTTGAAGTTTCTTCAAAAAAATAAGAAAGTTCTAAATATTCAAGCCATTTCCATTCGAAAATACGTAACATTACATATCCAAATTTAATGAAGAGTGTTCTTCAATAGATCTAAGACAAATGTAATATCCTGGAGCTGCAGAGATTTTTCCCATTCTTAGTATTGAGGCTAAACAAATGTAAGGGAAAATCTCAACTTAGTTGAAAACAAACAAACCTTACCCAAATCCCGGTCGGTTAAGTTTAGAGGTGAAAGAACATCTCGAACATCTAAAGATCCCGAAAGGAGGGTAGGCGATCCCGTGAGGGTGATAAGTTCCGTTTGAGTGAGAACTCCCCAGAAACATCTAAGCAATCCCGAAAGGGAGGGTAGACAATCCCTTAGAGGGTGATAAGTCTCGTTTGAGTGAGAACTTCCAAACATCTCGTTGGTTAAGTTGGTGCCCGTGAAGGGAAGAGAGTGGATGTAGGGATTTGTGTTGTCCTAACCACTATATAAAAATACGTGTGTTATTTTTTCTTTTCATATTAATCGCCATACATACTTTAGTAAATCTGCATAACACATTCGAAAATTTTAAAGTCACCTCCCATTGAGATTTTACGAGTTTTAAATCGAATTTTTCGGGACCAACAGAAGTATCCTACAAGAGCAAAACAAAAAGTTGTGCAACTTCCCACCAAAAAAACACACAAAATAATACGCAGATGTAGCATCATCTGCTTCTCAAAACATCAAACCCACAAATCTAACCGCACAAAACAACCCTAGTAAGCCCCAAAACCCCACAAGAAACAGAGAAGAAAAACAGTGTCACAAAATCCCGACCCGACCACCTCGAGCCTCAAGCTCTTAGCCCGTCGCAGCGCATCCACCTCCTTCAAAAGATCAAACTCCTCCCCCTTCCTCTTCAATTCCTCCACACACTTCCCCAGCAGCTTCGAATCCTCCTTTTCGCGGTCCAACATCTTCTCCAAATGGCACTCCACGTCGCTCTTGTACCGTATCGCCCATATGAACCCGAGCGAACAGAGCAAGGAACAGAGAGACGGGACCCACGATCGGCCGCAGAGGTGGGGCCCGCCCGCGGCGAAGAGGAGGAGGAGGGCGGTGGCGTGGAAGACGAAGAAGAGGCAGTAGAGGTGGGTGATCTGGTGGCGCGTCGAGTCGATTTGGGTCTCTTTGAGGGAGAGACGGTTGAGGATCAGGTCCTGCTCTTTCAGCCATTGCTTCAGGAGGAGCTTGTGGGTCGGGTTTTCGGCGATCTGGTGGAGCGGCTGCACGGATTTTGGTTCCATGATTACGGATGATCTGACTGTGTTGTGATCGGACATTTTATTGATGGGTTTTTTGGGTTAATTTGGAGAGGGGGGGAGGAGATTTGGGGAAAGTAGTAATGAGGGGAGCGTTTCTTTGTATCCAACGGTCGAGTTTTTTTATATTTTGAATTTTGGCAACGGTCGGATGCTGACGTGGCAGGTCGGTGATTTTTATTCTGTATTGGTCTACTGAAATTCGCTGTCATTTATTTTAATGGTGCAAAAAATTTAGAGGTTAATTGAAAAGGAAAGGAATCACCAACTTTACTCTGAATTAAAAAATTTACAAAAAAATTTGAAATATTTACAAATTTCTTCACCAGCTTTCGATTTTTTTTTTCTCACTATTTATAAGGTCTAAAACATTTTTGCTTAATTCCAATTTCACTAAAATACAAATTCAAATACACATTTTTATAATACACTAGGTGTTCATGAATCGATTACTCAATTGATGGATATAAAAATGACATTTCGAATGAAAGCCAGATGAAAACTTTTCGTTCGATTTTTATTAATTTTTTTTGGGTTAACGGATTTATGATATTTGGATATACTATCATATTAGTAATTTTTTTACCATTTTGATGATATTTAAATGAGTGTTTTTTTTTTGGGGGGTTTTACTTAAATGTGCATTAGTTCCTTTTCTACTTCACATCATGTTGTGTCAACAATAATAACAACATAAATATGACTTTACTATGAGATTGAAAGTGGAAACATAAATCAATAACAAATGGTGATTTTACTTTTTTTTTGTTGAATTCAGGGCCTTTGTGATAGTATCCTTGCATATTTTGCTATTTCCATACACATCTAAAATCACACTATATATAGTCTATACCTAAACATCATCTTACATCTCTAATTTTATTATACAAATCATGGACCATAATCCATGAAACAAATCAACACACAAAGAGAACTTCAAATTTCCATGTTTACATTTCATCAAACATGACTTAACTTGGAAACCTTAACCTTCAACCCCTGCTTCATATGAAGTATAACCGAAGCTCGCGGCATTATCGGATGCCCTTCCACCACCTTAATCCGAAATTGACTAATCACGGCCGCAGCCACAATCTTCATCTGAATAAACGACATTTCCTTCCCCAAACAGCTCCTCGGCCCCGCATTAAACGCTGTAAACTTGAACGACGGCTCCACCTTAATCCGTCCTGTTGGGTTATGGAGCCTGAGTGAAACGGGATCTGCAGGCGCGAGGGAAAGACCGGTCTCGAGGTCGAGCACTAGAGCTCGATTGAGCGCCCCCAACAGTCGGCTGGATGGGGGCCATGCGGAAGACGAATAGTTGATTGATCGCAGAACCGGTCGACCAAATGGTGGGTCGGCGGCGGTTCCTTGAGAGACGGTTGATTCAGGTCCTTCTTTCAGCCATTGCTTCAGGAGGAGCTTTCAATACTCTTTGAGGGTTTTTTGGTTCCATGATGGATGATCCAAACCTGTGATCGGTTTTTTTTTTTTTGGGTTATAAATACCCTGCGTTTCTTTGTATCCAACGGTCGATTTTTATTTTGGCAACGGTACTTGCACTTTTATTCTTATAAATTCGCTGTCATTTATTTTAATGGTGCAAAAAAATTTAGTTAGAAAAGGAAAGGAATCTCTCTCTGAATTAAAAAATTTAAAAAGAAATCTTTACTTTCTTCACCAGTAGTGCCCTATTTATAAGGTCGTAATCATTCACTAAAATACAAGAATACACATTTTTTATAATACACTAGGTAACCAAATTGTTTGTTCCTTAATTCGATTGTTTCCATTATTTTCTCCTATAATTGCTTGCTTTAATTCCTAACAACCGATATATCGAGCATCCGGTTAAAGGGATCTGTGAGAGCAATTATGATGGTGTGTCAAGGAAATCGTCTGACATTGAGAAGTTTGATGAAACGGATTTCAATTTGTCGTTTTTTATGGGGCGGGTACAACCATTTTGAACGTCTAAAACACACAAGGTCTATACCTCATCATCTTACATCTCTAATTTATGGTTGGTCGGCCATGAACAAATCAACACACAAAGAGAACTTCGACCAAAACATGCCCCTTAACCTTCAACCCCTGTCGTATAACCGGGTTCGCGGCATTATCGGATGCCCTTCCACCACCTTAATCCGGAGTATCACGGCCGCAGCCACAATCTTCATCACGAATAAACGACATTTCTTCCCCCAAACAGCTTAGGATTAGGTGGTTGGATCAAGATAATCAAGATGAAGAGGGCGCGTTGACGCGTCGGGCACTAGAGATCGTTGTATCGGGTTGGATGCAAGATCAAGATGGGCGTTAAGCGCCTGCTGAGATCGTTCTTATCGAGTTCTTGCAAGATCAAGATGGGCGTTTGAGGTTTCAGAAATGCACGAGATCGTCTGCGGGAATCGGTGGGTAGAATGATTCAAGGGAATGTTGTGGGGCGTTGTTTGGTTCTGTTTCCATTATTTCCTATAATTTCTCCTATAATTGCCTAACATGCAAATCAAAACGTTGAGGGCATTGCTTGGATCGAATGGGCGTGAGGGTCCGAGTTGCGGTCTTGTGGGCGCAGGTGATCTGCAGTTCGAGAAGGATGTTGTGGGGCGTTGCTTGGATCAAGTGTGGATTCAAGATCGAACGTTGAGGGACATTGCTCGAAGTCGTGGTTTCTTGCCGATGAGAGATTGGGAAGACGCGAGTTCTGATTGGAGTCGGGTCTCTCCGGGTGGGAGATTGTTGGGTGGTGGAGTCGAGTTGCGGAATGAGTCCGGGGAGGACAGACGCGTTCGATCTAGTTGAGGTTGTGCACTTCCGCTCTCGGATTATCGCCGGCTCGAAGTTACGCTTGAGTGGGGAGATTGTTGGGTTATGGAGCCCGAGTGAAAGCGGGATCACAGACGCGGAGGCGGTTGACCGACTTCCGCTTCGAGGTCGAGCAGATAGTGCTAGTGGTCGATCGGCCCACCTATCGGCGCCATGAGGGCGCTCGAGCTAGATAGTTGATCGAGCAGAATCGCTCGACCAAATGCCCTGGTCGAGCGATTCCGGAAGCCAGACGCGGGATTAGGGCTTCGGCCCAGTTTCAATACTCTTTTAGGGTTTCGGCCAGGATGGGCCAAACCTAGGTTTCTTGTATAAATACCCCCCTGACTCCCCCATTGTATCTTGCACTACTTGCACTATCTTATACGATATAGTAGATCTCTCCTGGCTTGGTAGTGCCCCCAGATGTAGTCATTCCTGACGAACTGGGTAACCAAATTGTTTGTTCCTTAATTCGTTGTTTCCATTATTTTCTCCTATAATTGCTTGCTTTAATTCCTAACACGTCCCACCTCAGAAATCCATCTCTCGGGCTTAAACTCAAGGCAATCTTTGCCCCATATCCATTCCATCCGCCCCATCGAGTAAAAAGACAGCACTGTCCTCGTATTTGGGCCAATCCGATGCCCACTCGGAAGAACATCGTGATGGACCTGGGCTTTGTGTTGGAACGGAACGGGAGGGAAGAGCCGCAGCGATTCGCACAGAGCACCCTGCAGATAAACCAGCTTCTTCAGCTCCTCCATGTTGCTGTATTTCCAGGTTTGCCCTTGCAAATTTGCGGACATCTCGTCGCGGATCGTTTCTTCTTCGGATGGATTCGTCACCAGGAGCCAGAAGAACCACGTCAGAGCCGCGCTGATCGTGTCTTTACCTGTAAGAGTTGGTCTTGTGTCAAACAGTTTTACCGTGCAACTACTTCGCAAGTGTTACTTTATTAAAAACTACTGATACTTTTTCATGAAACAACTAATACCTTTTAATGAAACAACTAATACTGTTAAAAAATTTACACAAAATGCAAAAGAACCACTTCAGAGCCGCGCTAATTGTGTCTTTACCTGCAAGCGTTTGTGTTTTGTAAAATGGTTTTACGGTGCCACTGATTTGAAACTAACACTATATAGTATAACAACTAATACTTTAATTGAAACAACTAATACCTTTTAGTGAAAAAACTAATACTGTTGGAAAAATGTAAAGGAAATGCAAGCAAGTTCATGTTAAAATTGGTTTATTTAAGACTTCGCCTACCTGCAAAGATTAAATTCAACATCGTGTCTCTCCAAACCTCCTCCGAAACATCACACGCTTCTTCGCCTTTTTCCGCAACTGCCCTCATGTAACACGTCAGTATGTCGAAATCGTCCTTCCCATTCATAACCTTAAAGTTCTCGCGCTTAATCGAGATGCAGTAGCTTAGAAAACGATCAACAATCTCCTTCGCCCGTTTCAAATTCCTCTCTTTTCCAATGTTGAGCAAATATTGTACCTTCCATGTGCATTCAGGGAGTATGTGCCTATACAAGATTGCTTCCTCTGCATCTTCAAACGCTTTCTCGTACGGCAAATGAGGCAAATTGTGGCACAACGAGCCCGGATCGTGCCCTAACACCTCAATGCAAGAACAATCAAACGCAAAGCGTTTGAACAAATCCTGCATATCAACTTCTGTCCCCATTTCCGAACAAAGATCCAGAATCGGGAACAGCCCTGTTACCGCTTTATTCCAGCTAGTCTTGGCGACGAATTCTTGGAAACAGGGCTGGTTCATCAATGACTTAGATGCCCTTCTCTGGTTTTCCCACGATTCGGACTCTGCAATGAAGATCCCGTCGCCTAAAACATCGAACATCTTCTTCAAAGCGTGGCCTTTTGGGAAATTGGGAAAGTTTTTGGTGAGTATGTAATGAATGTTGGCTGGATCGCAGGTGATCAGCATGTCCATGTTTGTAAACCAAAGTCCATTGAACAAGTATGTGCCACAACTCTGCCCCAGACTGTCGGTCAGGATTCCGTGGACGCGGCCCACGTTTACGAGCATTCCGGGCATCATGCCCAAGATTGGCCAATTGGTGGGTACTAAGTTTTTGTCTCGTCTTGAATGGAGTATTTTGCAGCATGCAATTGTTATGAAAAGAATGATGAACAATATGCCTGTGTACATAGCTTATTTAGATAGTTATTATTGATGATGTGGGCTTGTTGTAACTAGATTTGCATTGAATTTAGCAGCAAATTGTGGTTTGAAATGGAGAAATGTTTTACATGAAAGTGGGACTTATCTTTTTTGTTGATATATAATTTGGGAAGTGATCATTGTTTGTAATTTTGGATTATTGCAATTGGTATCAGCAATTTGCCATGAACTAAAATCATTAGGAAGCGTGCACGATAAATGGCAAGTACAATTTGAATGATTGTTTTCTGGTGCATAAACCGTTGGAATTAATCTCGTTTTTCATTTCTACACGATTTAATTATGTAAGTAGTGACACTATATGTTCAAGATGGCAGCTTAACCCACCCGGCGTTGACCCGATTCGACCCCGGTGTAAATGGGCCAAAACAGAAAGAGCAGTTGCATGAGGGGTCATCCTTAAAAGAAATAGTTAGCCCATTAAACAATAATAGCCCACTAAAAACCCAAAACGTTATAAGCTCCGAGATCATCTAACAGAGCCCAACAATTCATAATTAATTCAAGACAAAAAGTTCTGACTACATTCATGATATGAACTCAGATCAAACTCGACACATACATTATAAATGAGTCATGTATAATTCGCGTCTCTCTCTCTCTTCTCCTCTCATCCCCTCACGTGAAAACCGTTTTTTTTTATCGGTCAAAGTTAGTTGTTAGTAGTTAGTACTCCAAACACCCAAATACTACATGAAATCACCAATCCATCTTATAACTCTCATAACTCCAAATTCGTTCCCAGAGAATCAAACCTGGGTGTCCCACTCAAATGAGGAGCCCAGTGGCCAGGTGGGCTAAGCCACCTGGTTAAAATAAAAATAAAAACCGTCTCTTTCTCTTTCTTCACCAATACTTATAAAAACTATTACTGTTATATTAAAAAACTATCACTGCTACTTAGAAAAAATTATCACTGTCACTGTATGCGAAACTAAGTTTCACTGTTATACACTTAATTATCATTGTTACGCAAAAGAACTATCACTGTCGTTGAGCAATGGTGCGGCCGCGCGAGAATAAATGAAATGAATTGAGGCAGCGAAAGGGAGACGTGATCGTTGGTGTCGCTAAGTGAAAATGGGAGGGAATGGATTGGGGGCGAAAATTCGGATCAACCTATCTCTCAAAATGTATCTTCTGAGTTGAGAGCCTTTGATTCATTTCCAAGTTGAAAGCCTTTTGTTTAATGTATCTTTTGAGCTGAGAGCTTTGATTTTATTTTTCATCGTGTTGTCTTGTGAAGACAATTTTTATTGTCAAGTTATAACAACATAGGCCACGGAAAAAAAGTCGGAGAAAGTGGTACTGACTGCATCGTGAGTGTGGTGGATCGACGAGTGGAATAATTAGTATTAGGGGATGCTGCCAATAATTATATGATGAAGATAGCTTGTAAAATTATACTAAAACAGTTTAGTGATGATTTATCTTATTCGTAAAAAAGCCAATGATTTGGCTAATCATTTTATTAAGGCGTTAGGATTATTTTCAAGTCCCGATTATTGGGTCGAGCCTTCAATTATTGTTGATGACCTTCTCGATATTTATTGTTTTTGCATTTAAGTTATAAGAGTTTTTCAATTATTTTTTTTTAAAAAAAACCTCATACTTGGTCATTAAATTCAATCTCATCAAATAATTCAAATGTTCTGGTAAAAATAATTAAATCTCACAAATAAATTTAGCTGATAGACGTTCGTCGGAAAATATGCTATTTAAAAAGAGCTTTGATTTGATACATCATTCAATTTGAAGTTGGGGTGAATGAATAATTGAGTTTCAAAAGTTGAGTTGTTGTTTAGTAAAAAAAAAAACAAGGTGTTACGAAATAAATCATATATTGAATGTCCTTTGAAAGTTACAAGCAAGACAAATAGAGTTACAAGCAAATTACAAGAAATTCTTTATTGTCCTATTAATTCACATTTATGTATTCATCCACCTTCATTTGTACACAACACACAACTAATAATTAGTAAAACTATTCTGGTTTGGTATCGCCCCCTAATGTAGTCATTCTTGACGAACTGTAAATAAATTGCGTTCTTTATTTATTTTATAACACGTTATCAACACGATTGTTCTACCCATTAGTTTCAGAATTTCGAAGTCTCCCTTTCGAATTTCTTCGCCTTAATCGGTAAGTTGTTATACTCACTATATTACATTATTTTTGTCTTATAAAATTTGAGAATACAAATTTATGGTGTTGATTGTTTAGAGAATTTTTATTTGGGGTTTGATATTTTAATGATTTTTTGTTTAAATTATGAAAGTTTTAACTAAGTAAAAGAAACATGTGATTTTGTGTAATATGTTGCTTTAAAGAAAAATCATTGGCACGATTTTGTAGATTCAAGTAAAATGAATTTCGATATATTGATATGGAGTGCGATTGATTTGTTGAAAAACTATATTCAAGTTAAATATGTATGCTAACTAGTTTCAATGATTCATGGATTATGGGCTTCAATAGAGATCCCTCTTAAATACGTTTTATTGGTGCTAATTAAATTACTAATTTATTAGCCAGTCTCTAAGAATTTGGATTTTATACATGTTTTGCTTGTTTGGACAATTTATGTTTTTATATGGATATCAATCATGCAATCATTGTGATTACTTACTTATTTATATGCATTTTTGTACTCATAATCTTTAAGTATGGAACTCCTTAAGTTTGAACAATTTTCATGTATGGATATGATACTTTATGTTTTCTTGTTATACTAGTTTGGCCAAATTACGAGATCTGATAATAACCATTGATTTTTCACAATAGCACTTATGTGTTGGCAATTTTATTAAATTGTTCACGTACATTGGTGTTGCTTGACTATTCTTTTCCCGTTTCTATTTAATGTTATGATAATTCTATGAGTTGGATTAATTTAGCGGATAATTATCAGTATTATTTTATGTTGCATTTCATTGGAAATATTGATTTTATATAAAGCCTATAAGTGTTGTTATAAATTCGAAATATGTATCTGAACAACAAATATATTGAGATGATTGTTTGAATTTACTCAAAGGAAGTAAAGACTGAATTTTTATTCTGATGTATTGGGTGATTATTTTGGTCTTGCAACTGTTGAAAAAAGTTTTGTATATATTATTAAGAACAATTTATCAAGGTTGTCATTATTGATAATAACTTTTGATTTGGACGTTCAAAATTGAGATTCATCGTGAAGCTATGGGTCTTGGAAATATTATTGTTGATAAAAATATATTATCGAATCAAGACCGTGTTAAAATCAATAATTTCCTTTCTTATCATAAGGATGAAAGATTAAAATTAAATATTTGAAAATAAAATATCAACTAAGTGTTGTGGATTGATTTAAAAGAAAGATACAACCACCTAAAGATGGTCGTCCTTCTAAAAGCCCGGTACAATTGATTTCACCCATGTCTACAAGATTTTAAATTTTTTTTATAATGAAATATAATTCAATTGTGTTCATAACTACTTCTCAATTTTATGTGGTTAAAACCCAAATTATGATGATATGCTTGAGAAGACATTCTCTACTCGAATATGCTCCTGCATTAGCAATATCGAAAAAAAAATGAAGAAATATTATGAACTAATTGCTTGTCTAAAGTTTGGTCAAATAAAATAATGTATTATTGTTGAATATTATTAGTCCCAACCCACTAGTTCTAGTCCATTCCCTGAAGCGAATGCGACTCATCTCAAAATTATGGATGTGGTTGTGGGTGGATGCGGTCGTGATAGATATACTCCACATAATTATATAAACAACAATCGTGATAAAAGATGGAGAAAATAAAAAGTATGCGGATAAATGTTACCGTTGTGGCATTGAAGGCCATTGACCCATTATATATCAAATAACAAATCATCTTGTAAAATAGTGTCAAACATCCTTGAAAATGAAGGATGAAAATGTTGAAACGAATTGATGAGAATAATGTTTATAATGGTGATGATAAAATTTCATTCTTCCTGAAGAAGCAATGAATATGAAATATATGAGATTAAATTATGATGATGATGTTTGTCTAATTGATAATGCTATACACACTATATTTAATAATATAAGATACTTTTCTCATTTGGAAGAGGGGGAGACAAATAATATTATAAGTAACAGTGCAAATTTGATTGGAGACTCTAAAAGAGTCACTATATTTTCTCTGAAGGAATTAAACTCATTGTAAATGCACTAATGTCTCTCCAGTCTCGAAAAATCTATTGAGTTTTAAGGATATTCACATAAATGGGTATCATATCGAAATACTCTAAATGAGAAAAATATTGAATGTTTATTGATTAAAAAAAATATATCAATTCTCGAAAGAAGTGTGTATTAGATAAATTGTATTCACTCTCATTTCATCTATATTGCAGAAAAATACATAAAATTGATATATATATATATATCACCTATTATACAAGAATTTTACTAATCGCAATGATTTTAATGACTCCAGAAATATTACTAAATCAAATATTCTTGGAGAATATATGTTCCGATTGAGATTGATGTCCCTGAAGGATATTCAATTGAAACAATCGAGTCAATGAATGTCATAAATATACTCCCCTTTAGTGTGGGAAATAACCAATCATTTCTCCTCTGCGAATTTTAAGTTGTGCAGTACATATATCACCATCATAACGAACCTAACAACCCAGATTGACTAACTGTACATTTAATGAAGATCATTTCTCGACATTAGGGGGAGATAATAATCCAAAACTAAATGAATGCCGAAAAATTTCCCTGAAGGAAAAATATCTTCACTACTTAGACTCACACACTAGTGAATCTGAACTATAAATTCAAATGATAATTAACTTGCAATTAGCAAGTTTCTGCCAGATATATTTACTAAAGGAATGACTAAATCACAAATGTTTGATATATATGATTTACAAAGTATAGAGGTCCTAGGGAAATTGGATATATATGTTAATATGACTACACGCTAGAAGCGTGAAGGACCTCTTAACACAAAAAAAAATCCGCAGTAAACTAAAGCTAGCTAAAGTATTCAGTCATCCACAAAATCTTCTGAAGAGATCTGAAGACGGAAATCCTAGTAACAATGCACGTGCACAAAATAATCAAAATACTAGGATTGTGGAACAACTAGATCAAAATATTTTGAGAAATGATGAGGATCTGGTTTATATGAATTTTACAAATACAAAGAGAAGTATCAATATTGTCGGCAACATATTCACCTCCACAATTACTATTACAAATAAAAATCTGGATCCAATACTGGCCTAAGTCAATAACTGAGTGCCTTTGACTGAGTAAAATAAAAAGAAGTAATTGTGGTCGAGCTAGACTCGCTAAATAAAAGAAAAGTTTTATATATATACTCGGATGTATGTATTTGTACAAAAATGAAATAAGAATAATGAGGTGATGAAATACAAAGCGAGATTAGTAGTTCAAGGGTTTTCGCAGAGACTTAATATCGATTTATTCTCTTATTATGTATGGAATAAAGTTCCACCACTTAATATCTCTAGCAACAAATATGAATTGAAAAATGCAGTTATTGGACGTTGTATCTTCATATTGGTCATTGAATGTCAATATATATATAAAAAGTCTTGACATGTCCGAAGCATGTAAATTAAATCCAAAAGAAATTTATTCTTTCAAATCGCAAATGTCCTTGTATAGGCTCAAACGATTTGGACGTATGTGACAGCCTAGTTAAAGAAGGCTATATCATTGACTCAAATAAGTCCATATATTTTTATAAAGAAAATGAGTTAAAATTTGTGATCATTGCAGTATATGTTGATGATCTCAATTTTGATTGGAACCCCCGAAGAGATCCAAGATACATTTACATAAAGAAACAATTTGAGATCAAAGATTTTGCAATTATTAAGACCTGCCTTAGTTTATAAATTGGACATCTAGAATACGAAAGATTTGTCTATCAATCTACGTATACCCAGAAGGTATTAAAATAACTTTAAATGAAAAATGCACATCCATTGGTCTTCCGGATGGTTGATCCTAATACTGATCCTTTTAGATCGTGAAAGAAAAGTGAAGAGATACTTGGTCTTGAAGTACCATATCTCAGTACAATTGGTGGATTAATATATCTTGCTAATTATATGATATTTGGTCATGAAGTACCATATTCAGTATAATTTGTGGATTAATATATCTTGCTAATTGTACAAAATAAAATATATTTCACTGATATTTCACGGTGAGATTGATGTGCAATAGAATTGATCAAGTGAAAAGTAAGCATATTTACTTATTAAGGCATAACCGATTGCAACATTTGAGAATATATAAAGCATACTGGAATACGTCGATTAAAAGATCTCAAATGATGTTTAATTCAGGGGGAGAATTAATACAATAGGTAACATGTACTCTTCTCCCTTCACTAGGTTTTTGTCCCACTGGATTTTTCCCAATAAAATTTTCAACGAGGCATAATTACGGACATTCAAAGGGGGAGTGTTATGAAATAAATCATATATTGAATGTCATTTGGAAGTTACAAGCAAGACAAATGGAGTTACAAGCAAATTACAAAAAATTCTTTATTGTCCTATTAATTCACATTTATGTATTCATCCATGAGGTTCCATATAAATAGGTGGTATGTCACCTTCATTTGTACACAACACACAACTAATAATTAGTAAAACTATTCTGGCTTGGTATCGCCCCCAGATGTAGTCATTCTTGACGAACTGCGTAAATAAATTGCGTTCTTTATTTATTTTATAACACAAGGAGCTTTGTTCAATGAACTGAAGGAGAAGCATTTTTTTTACTGAAATGCTAAAATTCCTTAGGATATTAGAAAACAAAAAAAATCTCAGAAATGTTTAACAGAGTTTGCCAGCATGCCCATCCAGGTCTTAGGCTCATCAACTAATACTTTGTGCAATTAATTAATTTAAATGGGGTAGTCAGTTACGTTAATGTCTCTATAGTAGCTCCACGAACCACTTTGATTATGATCTCCATAAGTGAGTTTATTATTGGACCATATCTAAAGTGAAGTAGTAATCCTCACAGCTCACACAGGCCCACCAAATTTAAAGAAAAAATAGATAGAAATATGACACGGTACGGAATTTGAGATGGTAGATATCTAAAGTGAAGTAGTAATCCTCACAGCTCACACAGGCCCACCAAATTTAAAGAAAAAATAGATAGAAATATGACACGGTACGGAATTTGAGATGGTAGATACGTGATGACATAAGACTAGGGGTTGTAAGCGAGTCGAGGCAAGTAGTATCAAGCTCGAACTCGACTCTATTAAAAAACTCAAAACTCGACTAGCTCGATCAATCTCAATTCTTTTGAACTCAAGCTCGACTCGATGAAAAAGTTAAAATACTCTAGCTCGGCTTAACTACTTACATAATAATAATTATATATTTTTATTTTATTTATAATTAAAATATATTAAATAATTAAAATAAGAAAATTATATGAAAATATTAGACTGTTTCAGATTAATGGAGTTGGAACGGGTCTTCATATGACTCATTTGCAACCAAAGTGATGTATCACATCTCCTGTCAAAAAAAGAGTGATGTATCACATCATCTCTCAATCGGAGTTTTCTAGGGAGGAGGAGTTTCCATGGTTAAAATTATGGTGGAAAGCTATTCCATTATGGGTGTCCGTTTTTTCTTGAAAATCCCTACGAGAAAGAATTCCAACTAAAGTTAATTTAGTGAAGAGGGGCGTGATGGTTGGGTCTTCAATCCTATGAAAGTGTTGCTCGAGTGGTCCGGAGAGCACAAATCACCTTCTGATCACTTGTCCCTCAGCTCTATTGGTTTGGGAAGTTATTTGTGTTTGGCTTGATAAACCGATTCCGTACTCGAATTTTATTAGAAATTATTTCATGGAATTTGTGTTTTTTGAGACTAAGGTTTCAAGAAAAAAGTTTTTGAGCTTACTTTGCCAATGCACGGTTTGAAAGCACAGAAATAACCTTATCTTCAAAGAGAATATATATTTACACTCTGGAAAAGCTCATCGACGACATCAGGTTTAGTGCTTGGAAGTGGATTCGCTCATATTATCCTCACTCATTTATATCTACTACGGCTGTTTGGGATAGTAATTCATTAGATAGCTTACCATTTAAACTGTAATTCCTGCTTCCTAGGCTACTATTTGTATTCGTTTGGGTTTGATTACCCTTGAACTCATTGAATAAGATTCATCTTTACTTTAAACAAAAAATAAATTCTAGAATTGATTGAACTTAATGACAAAAACTCGGATGAGACGGGATACAATTTAACACAAATCACACTTACTCCTTCCAAAGTATTAAAGCGTCAATACTCAAATTATACGCCGTCTCTTCGTGAGACGATTTCACGCTAGTGCGCCTCGAACTTAATTAATTAGAAGGGAGGGTGCCCCTATCATGGCCGGAACTAGAAAAGTTGCTCATTCTACACGTCTTACAATTGAGTAGCCCAAGATAATTAATTAAGGGGTAATCATGTACTCATGATGACAGTGACTATGGATGAAGGATTCAATTCCCATTAATTGGTTGAACACGTGGCCTAACAATTACCATTGATCAAATGAATTCATTAAAATAACTTTATTTCTGCTAGTACGATTGAGGACATGATCTTCACTCAAAATATAGCAATCATACTTTCAGTTTTCACCATTAACAACACATTAATTCCTTTTGGATAATCTAACCTTCAACCCATGCCTGGCTTGAAGTATAATCGAATCACGAGGCGCAACCCGATGACCCTCCACAAGTTGAACGTCGTAACGATACACAATAGCAGCAGCCACCAATTTCATCTGAAAGAAAGCCATTTCTTTACCCAAACACGTCCTCGGCCCCGCGTTAAACGCTGGGAACTTGTAAGACGGTTCGTGCTTAATCCCTCCGCTCGGCGTAATCCACCTCTCGGGCTTGAACTCCAAGCAGTCTTTTTTCCCACACGTTCTCCATTCTCCCCACCGAATAAAACGAAAAAAATAACCTTCGCGTTCTGAACTAGGTGATGCCCGCTCGGAAGAACATCCGGTCGAATTGGAGCTTTATGCTCCAAAGAGACCGGAGGAAATAGCCTCAGAGACTCACACAACGCCCCGTGGAGGTACCGTAGCTTGCACGACTCTTCCACATTAAAGAACCTCCATTTCTCATCCCCCTTCATCTTCAATTCCGTTTCGATCTCTTGCAGGATCTTGAATTCTGTTTCAGGGTTAGTCGCGATTAGCCAGAGCAGCCACGCGAGGCACGTGCTCGTGGTGTCTCTACCCGCGAGCATCAAATTCAACGCCGTGTCCTTCAAGTAGTCCCTCAAATCACCGCGAGAGCTTACATTCTTCTCTTCGTACACCTTTCTGAAAGCGCTCAACATGTGGACATCGTTTTCTTCTACCTCCTTCAAGCTAACGAGCGGGTAGATGAAGTCGTCGAAGGCCTTGGCTGCTTCTTTAAGCTTCTTCTCTCCGCCGACGTTCAGCCATTTCTGAAGCTTCCAGATGCGCTCAGGAATGACGTGCCTGTGCAGCAGAGGCTCCGTCAAGTTGCTGAAAGCCTTTTCGCAAGGAAGGTACGGCAATTCAACAGACAAGCTGCACGGATCGTAGTCCAAAACCAGCTTACAGATATTATCAAAACTGAATCTCTGGAAAATATCCTGGAAATCAACATATTTCCCCTGTTTACAAAAATAATCAAAAACAGGGAGAAGCCCTGTTTCCACCTTGTGCCAAACAACCCCTTCCAACGAAGCCGAAAACTTAGCATGATTCAGCTGCAACAGAGTCGTCCTCCTGTGAATTTCCCACAACTCAAAATCAGCACCGAAAATCCCGTCTCCCAAAATTTCGAAAATTTTCCTGAATTCAGGGCCTTTCGGGTAATTGGAGAAATTCTTGCTGAAAACATGGTGGATATTAGCAGGATCACTTGTGACCACCATGTTTATGTTGCAAAACCAGGGGCCTTTGACTACGTATGTGCCTCCACATTCTGTTAAAATTTCAGTTGCATAATCATGTAATCTGCGCAGGTTCTGAAAAATTGCAGGCAGCATTCCGACGACAGGCCAGTTCGTCGGCTCAGGCCTCTTCTTTCCCCTTCTGCTTAGCAAGTACAGAAGGTAGAGTATCGGAGGGATGCTTAAGAAAAGTTCGGGATATTCGAAAATGGCCATTTTGTTAAGAATGATAGTTTTACTATATTTTGGTGCTATATATTTTCTGTATGATAGGTGATATTAAAGAATCATCACATTATTAATAGAGGTAATCTGGGAAAACAAATGAACACACATCACATGGAATTGACAATTCATATATACGCATATAACATCACTGCTTAAGAAAAAAAAATTCAAGGGCATATGTGGCTTTGCCAATTTCTTAAATCACACATGCACGTAATAACGACAGATTCCGCCATGCATTTGTATATATCCCAAAAATTATTATATTATGATATTTTAAGAAAATATTAAATAAAATTTTTGCAACCGATAAAAATCCATATAAGACGATTTAATATGGAGTGGGTCTTTAGTGAACCAAATTGCACCGTGCACTCATACAATTGAATGGTCTATTTAAAAAAAAATACTTAAACCATTAAATATATTATATATGTTTTGTGGGTATATGGATAGAGTTGGGACGAGTGCACGGATCTTAAATATAATTGCACATGAGACTTTGTCTAATACATGACACAAAATACAATTTTACACAAATCAATACCTATTCTTTTTAAGTTGCTAAATCATATGCTTAAATTATGCTCATTTAAATATGAGTAGATACTTTTGACTTTTAGCGTTCAAAGTAATACTTTAAATGAAGTATTTGCGTTCTTTTCCCCCATGCAGCATACATGCAATGTTGTCTGTCTTGCGAGTTTCATTGATTTCTATATTTAACATATATATTTTTTTATTTGGAAAGTCCAATTATGCAAAAAAAATCTTTTTTCAAACAATTATTTTTTAAAGGTACGCTAGTCGCTAGTACTGAATGTGAAATCATGATGAAATTAAACCAACCACCAAATTGGCCATATATTGATGAAATTAAATCCCATCAAATCGGCAATCCATGTATATTTTTGTATTTATTGGTGTTTCACATTTCTAAAATTTTAACACATGGACATATGGTATGGTGATTTGTTGGATATTTTTAATTATTTCACGTGTCATTCATCCATATTATGAAATACAAAGTTGAACACTCGGTAAGAGGGAAGATTTTACAAACCATATTGTATCTTTACTCGAATTCATTTTACTTTATTCTTTAACTTTATTAAATTTGATCCTTTCATTATAAATATTGGTCCTTTTTATCGAAAAATTTAAAATTTGGCTAAAAAATTGCCCTTTTCTTATTATGGTCAAGTCGATTATCACCACTCTCTCATCTAGGAAACAAAATTCTCAAACGATTTCATGTTTTTTGATTAGAAATCGTCATATATATAGTTGAATCACAAAATTTATCTCGCTCATGTCGCATATTTTAAGTAATTCTGGCAACGAGACGAGGGTCGAGAGGCCTATACAATTCTCTTCTTCTTGTTGAATACATCATTTAATTATCTCTTTAAGTAACTTTTCCGACTGAAATTTTAATTTTTCAATGAAAATGGCCAAAATCGATTTAAAAAAGACCAAAATTTGTAAATTGAAAAAAATGACTAGAACTGAATTCAAGCAAAAATATAGGACGATTTGTGAAATTAACTCCTCGTCAAGACATAAGGATATAATTTGGTGGATCATATATCATGTATATCTATTTCCATTTTCTCAGTTAATTTATCTATGTTTTCCGAATATATGACGTTGTTTGACAATTGAAAATGGGTAATGTCTATTCACCTGAATAACATAAATTTTATATTTACGATAAATTGTGATGAAATTAATTTATATTTAGCAGGGTATTAGGGAAGGAATCGTAAACCTAAGTCATTCAAAAAGACTAGTGACATAACATATCTATTAATTTAATGCTGTTGACCCAAGATGCTATAATATCATTACTTGTATTGGGCATAGCTGCATATTTCATTATATAGCTCCTAAAACCTCCTATTAAATTTAGTTTTACACTGTAAATTCATTTTCTTTAAACAAATACATAAAATTTAGAGTTTGAATAAAAAATAGTTTCATAACTTTGACCTCAAATAGATTTAGTCTCATAAATTTTTTTATCGCCGATTTAATCTTAATAACTTTGACAATGTCCAATTTTAGTGAGAAAAAAAAATCATAAATGGTCCTATAACTTTGTCCGAATCCACAAATGATCCTGTAAGTTTTTACTTTATCAATTTTGATCATTTTAGTTTCAACTTTTGTCCTTTTCGCCGGATAATTTAAAATATGATCGGAAAATTGATCTAACTTTTTATTCTAGTCACGTCAACAGTCGCCACCACTCTCATTTGAACTGTCGTTCATCAAGGAAGAAAAACCCTTAATTAATTTTATGTTTTGATTACACCTTCTCCCGTGAATTGCAACTTCAAAATCACGAATTTTATTCATTATCGTAGCTAATTTCGAGTGATTTACGTTGAAGCGAGGGTTGAAACCTATACTATTCTCTTCCTCTCACTAAATCCGTCATTTTAATATTTTTCTCGAAGTATTTTGTATACTACATCATATTGCCGGATAAAATTTTCAATTTTTCTGCGAAAATGACTAGAATTGAAAATAAAAGGACCAAAATTGATAATATAAAAACTTGCATGATCATTTGTGGATTCGGACAAAGTTACATGACCATTTATGATTTTTTCTAAATTTTAGTCTCAAATCTGTCAGATCAACATCGTTTTGCCGTTTCAATTTGGGGCTTTCAACTAGGCTGCCACGTGTAATTATTTAATTTTATTTTTTACAGCTATAATTTCAGGGCATATAATAAAAAAATTGAAATTAAAATAGAATTGACGGCAATAATTAAACAAACACACTTAAAAATGGCAGTCCAGTCACAACATTCGCCGGAAAGCCTCAAATTGAAACAATAAAACAACGTTGTTCCGTTCGATTTGAGACTAAAATTGAACATTGTCAAAATTATTGGGACTAAATCGACGACAAAAAACTTATGGGACTAGGGAGGTGCTTGCAAGAAATTATTAGTGATTATAGTTATCTAGAATTGTATGCAGGAGTAATTTAGAGTGTTTTATTTCTCTTTTATTAGATGAAATAAACTCTTAAAAGCTATAAGTTAACTTTTTTTTGCAAACAATTAATTTTTCTTTGAATTTTCTTACAAACACTGTCAATTTCTACTATTAAATCAAGACAAATACTTGTATGAGTCGGTCTCATACATGAGACGGGGTACAACTTAGCACAAATCACACCCACTCATTCCAAAGTGTTAAAGCGTGTTGTGTTCGATATAGTAACTCAGGCTTAATCGAACACGTAAGAGCGACACGTGTATTATTTAAATATTACATGCCCAAGGGACAAGTATTCGTCACTCAGGTCAGGAAAAAATGAATCAGATGAGCTAAAGTCAAGAAGGCCATGAGCAAATCTGAGGACTCAGGCGGCCAAAATACTTAGAGAATCCTGGAAAGACCTCAGATATCCTGAGGGTCAGCATGTTCACACCTCAGATATCCTGAGGGTCAGTATGTTCGAAGACCTCAGATATCCTGAGGGTCAGTATGTTCGCACCTCAGATATCCTGAGGGTCAGTATGTTCGCACCTCATATATCCTGAGGGTCAGTATGTTCGCACCTCAGATATCCTGAGGATCAGTATGTCCGCAGACCTCAGGTATCCCGAAGGGTCAGAGTGCTCGACACTCAGATATCCCGAAGACCCGAACATCCTGAAGGCTCAGTGTGCTCGAGGAGGACAATGATCCAAAGATAAAAGCCGACATGGTTAAAGGGGGTGAACAAAACGTCCCAACCGGTAAAAAGATTAATTTGGACGACCAAAAGTGTTTTACAAGCAAGTAAAGTTCCAAGATCAACCAAGAAGACGTTGAAAACGTTAAGCGAAGATTACGTGAGTTCTTGCATGGTCCGAAGTCTCCAGCTCATGCTTGCCGGAGTGCTATAAAGGGAAGAAAAAAGAAGAAGAAAAAGGTTCATAAATTTTCCCCAGAAAAAGAGACACCCACACAAGAAATTCTCCAGAGAGGTGAGGAATGAAAAATCGCAGTGATTATCCACACATACAAGAAACCCTAGCACTCATATGCAAACTCTTGATTATCTTCATCCTGTAATGATTCATCTTCATAAGGTGTATCAAATATTATGCGTGTAAAGCTTCGCAATACCACATCCGGCTTGGTATGCCCCAGAGTAGTCATTTCTTTGATTTAACCGGGTCAACAAATTCATCTTATTTACAATTTATTTTACACGTGCATGTTTTGTTTGTGAGTCGTTCCCAAATTAGCCACATAATACTCTTTTCAGAAAAACGACTCGCGACAAACCGGCACTAGAAGGAGGGTGCTTCACCCAAAAACCAACCCATATCTAACTCTTTAGAGAAATGAGGCGTAAAAAAATAAATAAAATGCCTCAATCTAGGAACACACAAATGGAGAGGTCGGGACAAAGCCGACCACCGACGGAAAAGAGGCTCGGCGCCTCGTTCATAAAGATCGGGGAGCGGAGATTACAAATCTCGAGAAATTGTGAATGATTAGGCCACATAACCGTACCCATCACTTTCTTTGCTGCGAGCGCAAAAGAGAGGGGCGAGAAAATTCGCCAAATTAGAAACTCAAGATCGTGGAAGAGCGACGCCACGTAAACTCGATAGTGAGCAAGTTAAAAAAGAGAATTGCCAAGCGCAAGTAAAAAAAGCCGATACACGTCGATGACGAACAACCTCAAGGATCTAGACCATCGTTTGACGCGTTTGAGGCTCTCCGCCAAAGACCGAATCGGCAATAATAGGCGATAGGATCCGGGAAAGGAACAACCAATAAAAATGCCCTCACCTTCGGATCTCCATGATCATCCGCATCTTAACAAAAAAAATCGGCGGGAACAAAATTGTCTATCCATCATCGATTGGGTAGTCAAGCACAAACTTGGAAGGGGGATCGCCCCATCACGAGCATGACCCATGGGTCCTCATGATGGGGAAACAGACCCCAATCTAAGTCTGTCAATCCCATAAAATTTGGAGGAAATACAAAAGGCCATCGAGGATTTACAGCCAACCTCGCCGCGACCAAAAACCCGACCTCGAAAAAAACACGATACCTGTTCGCCATTCACACCGGCGATCATGGCGGCAAAATACAAGAGAAAGTGGCGGTCCCGACCGCCAATTCCCATATTTGATTTTGAGTCGGACCCTCATGTCCATCTCAAAGAAGTATTCGGATTTTATGATGATCGCGATGGGGCCACAGACGAACGCAACGGTCTGCGATCATTCCCCATGACTTTGGGTGATCGGGCACATAGATGGTTTTCTACCTTGCCACCAAGCGTCTATCACATCTTTTCGCCCAATTGGGACAACAATTTCGTCCCCACTTTTCATCCATGTGTGCTCGCCAAATAGCCAAAACAAAGGTTGGGCGCATTTCTCCCAACTAAAAGGTGAGTCGACGAGCATACATAGAAAGATTTGATAAATGTCCGTATGATGGGGCCCCGGTTGAAGAAGATGCCAAAATCCTTGCGGTGGTCGGGGCCCGACTCTAAATCTTTTTGATATGTGGAAGGCCATGCACCAAGACCGGCCGAACACATATTCGAGTTCCGAGGCGGCGGCCAAAATCATAGCTATGCAAGATTTGCTCGTCCAATCACGATTGGGTCAGGAACCAACAACTAGAAAAGTTTTCGGGAAGAAAGTGATGAATCAAGGGGGGTACAAACCCCCAAGCTCTTTCAAACCATTTGAAGAAAGAGCGGAAGCAAATGCCCTACGAAGTCTTTTGGGCATTTCAGCGGAGACAATCTTTAACCAAATCAGAGATCGGGACATGTTGGAAAGGCCGAGAAGAATTATAATGGATAAACATCGGCTCAACGCTTCCAAATATTGTAACTACCACGAGTACATCGGGCACAACACTGAAGAGTGTCACGATTTACTCATGAACTTTGAAGCTATACGAAGATAATCGTCTTACCCAATTCTTAAAAGAGCCGGTGAGCAGAGACTCCCGAACTGAAAAAATGGAAGATCGAAGGGGTAAGCGAAAAGCCAAACAAACATCTAACAGTGATCCCGAAGAATCACGAAAAAGGACTGAAAGACCCAAAAGAGGGCCTCCTACTGTGGGAAGAGATCGAGAAAGTCAAGAGATTCATATGATACGTCCTGAATATGGTCCAGTGGGTGGATGTTACCAGGCACCAACATTGTCGAACAGACGTAAAAAGATGGAGATGCGTGCCATGCAAAACATCCATCAAGTGAAGGTGGCGAGCACATCATCTAGCTCGCCACCCTCACACCAAATCATGTTTTCAGAGGACGATCTCGACGGAATCATAACTCCCCACAATGACTCGCTTAACCATCGGTGCTTCGTCTCGCCGGGTTGAAGGTGCACCGCCTCCTAGTTGACATTTGGAGCTTATCACGAACATTTTGTTCATCAATACCCTTCGCCCGGATGGAAAAACAAGTTGGAGACTTGAGCAAAGGTATATCGAACCATGTAATAATACCATAATGGGTTTTGGGGAATCAGAATCTTGAATACCTATGGCATGATTAGGTTAGGAGTCGAGTTAGAATCAACTCAGAATCCGGACATCCGACGAACTAGAATGCTAGATTTTGTAATCGTCGATGCTCCATCTACTTATAACGGGTTCCTAGATCGCCCGTTTATTCAGGAATTTACTACGACATTATATTGTGTTAAATTTCCGACCTGAAGAGGGAACGAGAAGTAAAAGGAGATCGGAAGAAAGCTTCGAGATTGTTTGCTATCTTGTGCACCATAAAAACAAAGCATCGTCAATATGATGGAGCGAACATGGAAGATTGGTGAGCCAAGCCAATGAGCAAATACCTCGCCCGAAAGATCTTCCGAGCGAACATAAGTTCGACGAAAGCATAGCTTCTTCGCCATGAAAGAACGTATATGAAACAAAAACTCCGAGGTGACAACTAATTCCCCGGATCTCCTAGATCAAATGAATATTGATCAGCCGAACAAGCAAGCGGACCTAGAGCCTCGCATAGGCTTTGAACCCATGGAGGTTGATGGCGAGCACCGGGGTCCATCCAAGACCCTTGGTGGAAGCAAAAGAGAAAGCAACAACACCGCCGAGCACCGAGTCCATCAAAATCGAATTCTAAACACCGAAGTTAGAAGTGTTCATTGGTTCGAATTACGAACCAATTCGAACGAAATTATTGCTCATCTTCAAGCAAACTTGGATGTTCGCATGGTCGCATCGAAGACATGGTTGGCATTGATCCAAAGCATGCATGCCACTCCCTCAACCTTGATCCAATACAAACTCCGCTTATCCGAAAACGCAGAAAGTTTAGTCCGGAAAAATATCGGCAATGAATGGTGAAATCAAAAAGTTGCTCGACAACAAACCGATTCGAGAGGTAAATGCCCAAAGATGGCTTATAACCCCCGTTTCGTCCGCAAGTCTAATGGATCTTGGAGGTCGTGTATTGATTTCACAGTTTAAACAAGGCATGTCCGAAAGATAACTTCCCGATGCCGCATATCGATTATTTGGTTGATAATCTGAAAGAGCCATGAACTCATGACTTTTATGGATGCATTTCTTTGGTTATCGCCAAATACCTATGCACCGGACGATCAAAAGAATACGGCATTCTGCGCAGTGAAAAGAACATGTCTTTGTTGCAACGCATGCCGCTCGGATTAAAGAATGCCGAGCAACATATCAACGTTTGGTGAACAAAATGTTAAACGAACACATCGGCCGAACAATTGAGGTATATATTGATGATATTGTGGTTAAGAGTGAACATAAGGAAGACCACATCACCCACCTCGCACAAACGTTCGATATACTCGGGAAGTACAATATGAAGCTAAATCCAAAAAATGTAGCTTTGGGGTTCACTTTCGGGAAAATTCCCGGACATATGGTAAGTCAACGAGGATCGAAGCAAACCCAACAAAGATTCAAGCCATGCTCGATATGCAAGCTCCCAGAAATGTGAAAGAGGTCCAAAAGCTAACCGGACGTTTAGCTTCCGTAAGCCGGTTTATATCACTTAACCGGAGACAAATGCAAACCTTTCTTCGATACATTGAAGAAAGGGGAAATTCCATGGACGAACATTGCCAAAATGCATTCGAATCATTGAAGCAAAGATTTTGCGGATACTCGAACACTTGTCTAAGCATCTCGAAAGCGAACAACTCTATCTCGTATCTTCTTTGCATCCGAGCATACGATCAAGGTCTTGTGCTCGTCTGAAAGCGAAGAAAGCAATGCACTTGCCCATTTACTATGTAAGCCAGAAGTGCTTAAGGAAAGCCGAAACTCCGATACCCACCATTGGAAAAATTAGCATATGCCCTCGTTATGAGTGTTCAAAAATTACGACCATATTTTTTCGACCACCGGTCGAGGTGCCGACCACTTTCCCATTCGCCCAAGTCCTCCACCGACCCGGATCTTTGCCGCAGACTACTAAAGTGGGCGGTAGAGTTAGGACAATTCGGCATTACGTTATTTCCGCTTGAACAATGAATGAAGTACAGAGCTATGGCGATTTCATGGTCGAGTTGACATACCCTCAAATGCTCGAAAAGAGCTATCGACCAACCATGGAATATGTATGTTGATGGCTCGTCAACAAGTTTAAAAGTCGGCAGTAGTTCTCATCGGCCCAACCGGACAAACATTCTATGAGACATCCGTTTTGATTTCCGGCTACAAATAATGAAGTCGAATATGAAGCTTTGATCGCTGGACTACAGATGGCAATGACAATGGGAATCCAGAGGCTGATGATCTATAGCGATTCTCAGATAATCGTTTATCAAGTAACAAATAGTCTGAGGCCCGAGAAGCAATGTACACAATATCAACAACTAGCAAAAAAATTGCTTGAGCATTTTGAACAAGTTTTAATTGAACAATTGCCACGATTAGGTAATTCATTCGATGCTTTTGGCACGCCCTAGCAATAGCGAAGGAGTAACGAACACAACGGACATTGTGGTCGCGTCACAACTTGTTCGCCATCGGTTCGAGTTATGCTCGCCCAAATAACAAACGAACAAGAGACTTGGATGACTCCAATCCTGAGTTACCTACAAAAGGGACTTCTCCCTGACAATAAGGCACAAGCTACTCGCCTCAGATTACAATCTGCTCGTTATACTATCATAGACGAGCATTTGTACAAAAGAAAGCTTCACTTCCACTTTTGAAATGTATTACTCCCCGAAAGGTCGTGTATACGGAACAAATCCATGAAGGAGTATCGCGAAATCATACAGGTGGGCTCGTTACGCACACAAAATAATCGAACAAAGGTTATTATTGGCCAACCCTCAAAAAAGGATTAAGCTCCACGTATGCTCGTTATGCCACAGATGCTAGGTACATGCTCCACTTATTCATAGCCCACCTGAAGAATTAGTGTCAATTTATAGCCCATGGTCATTTGCTAAATGGGGGATCGATTTGATCGGCCCATTTCCTACTGGCACGTCGGGAGTAAGATATGCTGTGGTTGTCGTGGATTACTATACTAAATGGGCTAAGCCGAGGCCATTGTCAAGATTACCGAACAAAGAATGTGGAACTTTGTTTGGAAGAATATCATTTGTCAATTTGGGCTTCACCACTCATTAGTAACTGATAACGGCAAGCAGTTCGAAGGAAGTGAATTCAGACAAAATTATGCTCGCTGGGGGATAAAAAAGCATTACTCAACTCCGTACTATCCCCAGTCAAACGGACAAGTTGAGGCCGTTAATAAAATCATCAAAACATACCCTCAAGGCGGACTTGATAATTTCAAAGGGTGCATGGGTCAAGAGTTACTGAAATATTATGGGCCTATCGAACAACTTTGAACATCAACTGCGGAGACCCCGTTTGCCTTGGCATTTGGTGCGGAAGCTGTTATACCCGCAGAAATCAAGATTCCAAGTCATCGAACAATGACTTTCGGAGAGCATATTAATGACCCGGTAGCTGCATGCTGTACTGAACTGTTGGAAGAAAAGAAGGACGGAGGTTGATTTCAAAGAATGCCATGTACAAAAAGAGATCGGAGAAGTTTTACAACTCCAAAGTCCGAATCGGCGGTTCAATGTGGGTGAGCTGGGTTTTAAAGGCGAAAGCAACGGGGTATCAAGTGGTGTGTTCCTACGAAAGCATGGGAAGGTCCGTTTCGAAATTTGAAACGTTTGCTAAACGGGGCCTATGATTTGGAAGACCTGAATGGAATCCCATTGTCCTACTCGTGGAATGCGTCAAATTTGAAAAAATACTATCAATAATAGCGAGCATAGAGTCGGCCGAACAAAATCGCCCACACCGCTGAAGCGAGCATAGTGTTCGGCCGAACAAAATCGCCCACACAGCTTTAGCGAGCATAGTGTTGGCCAAACAAAATCGTCCACACAGCTGAAATCATAGCTGGCCGAACATAATGGCCGATGTAGCCATTCAGTTCAAACGGGTAGGACAATCTTTAAAGAAGAGTACATTATGTTCGACACATATCTTCAGGGAAGAAATGCTGGACAACACTATTGATAGACAGAAGATACGTGTCAGAACGAGCTATCAACAGAAGATACGTATCGGAACAAATTGACAAGTGGTGGCAACCATGCAGGGATGAGTCAATCTTTGAGCAAGAGCTGTCAAAAAGCTAAACAGATGTCAAAAGGGGGAGCAAAAAGTAAGAGAGCTAGCACCCATTGCTTATGCCAAAGACTAGCTTGGGATAATTCTATAAATAGGGCATACTAATAGTCAAAAAAGCAGAGAAAAAAACATATGAAGAAGAAAAAGGAAAAATACTACGATTCTCGGGAAGGAAGTTTCGGTTTAGTATGCCCCCAGACGAGAAGAATTCGGCTTCTCGATTCAAAGAATCATTCAAATTTGAATCGAACATCCGGCCTGACGATCTGAGTCTTTTACCCGTGATGACTTTATGACCTGAGTTGAAGCTGAATTCGCGGACTCAAGATGCTCGGCAGAGTCATGGTTGCCAATTCCATCGTTACTCATTTAGCTAGGCAATAGTAAGTCGTTAGTCCCCTATGCATCCCCAAAATCTCCTCCGGGGCGGAGGGATGTCATAGTGTCCGCTCAAAACAAGATGCGGACGCAGATGCTTAGGCATCTACCGAAGGGACAGAATGGTGCGAAAAAAAAATTTTGCTCGCACCTACTTTTTAAAAGCGGCGAGGAATCGCGCCCACATGTTTCATGCCCGCACCTCACGATAATCACAACTTGTCCGGGAGGGACAAAAGTTTATCTTCTTCTTTGCTTGAGCATGTTACGAAGAAAGAAGGGTAGACAGATGATGTGCCACATCCTTGTCAACATCAATTCTCATGACAAGGTGAGGCGGTTAAATTGGTTCACTCAAGACAAGGTTTAAATTCAAAACCCTAGTACCGATAACAATAGTTGTGTAATAGATAGTCTTCTTCGGATATGAAGGATGTAATAGAATACAAAGTGTTGCAAAAAAGAAAAAAAAAGATATATGTACTTTTGTTCGCTAAGATTTTCTAGTTCAAGCCCATTTGAGGTCGCACCTAAGCCGGACGGCCCGAACAAAGACGAACGAGCCCAAGTCTATGTTCACCGACGAACGAGTTCAGACTCGATTCCCGAAAAAAAAGTGAGTAATGGGTACGCAGTCGCAAAAGACGACTCATACTTACAGATACCCGTAGCAAAAGCGGGTGATGAGTGTGGGGTCGCAGCTAAATAAGACGGACCTAGTACGAAGTGATCGCACCTAAATAAGACGATCACAAGACCAAGAAAGGGGTTCATAAAGTAACCCATCCGGGTCGCACCTAAATAAGACGATCAACCGATTGCAACGACAATAAGACAATCAAAACCGAAAAAAAGTCGTCGAGCGGCATAGGCAAACCCAATGTTCAATTCATTCGAGAAGAAAAAGGCGGGAAAGCAACAAAGCGAACACAAAGCAACCAAGCAAACATCAAGCAACACAAGTATCAATTTTCATCCTCGACAATTATCAAACAATCAGGTTAGAAGAGTTGGTTCAATATGTAACCCATCCATTCAGTTGTAAATATGTTCAACAAAAGACAAGAAGTCACAAAAAAAATACAAGTATTAAAGACATTGTTCGAACAGAAGCGAAAGAAGACAAAAATTACACAACATATGTTAAACAAAACAAAAAATAACATCAAGGAGCAAATTCATAATTGGGGGTAGACGGAGAGAGATGTCGAACAAATTATGCTCAAATTTCCCAAAGAACAACTCCTTCAAGATGGTCCGGTACCAAATGCTCGCCAAAGGTACCGCTTCGGCCACGGGAGGTCCCCTTTGCTTCGCCTTGACTGACGGGTCCCAGACTTTTCAAGATTTTGGCCAAAGAACCTCAGGCAGTATTCATGTTCGAGCCCTTCCTCATCCGTAATCGGATCATCAACTTTGATCCTTCGGGAAGAACTGAGAAATCACACACGATCATTTAAATCGACATTGGAAGGTTATGTCCCGATGGATTGTCGACGTGCATCTTGAAAACCGGCTACAAGAGGGGCAATTTGTTCATTTTAAGGCATGGCGACCGGACCGATAGCATCGGCGAAGGCACAAATATATCGAGAAGTCGGACATAGAATCCACGACTCATCATCGTGCGCTTTTGAATTTTCGAGACCCAAAAAGAGTGTTGGTCTCCTCAAAGAATGATGAGTTGTTGGCGAAAGTGCATCCCTCTCATTTTCCATGGCCTCGACACCATTTCGAAGTCTACGGCTCAATATTCATATCCTCTTGTGCTCTTCAGATATCTTGCACCCACTCCCCGAGAGTGAATCAATTCCTCCTTTCGGTCGGGGCGAGCATCTTGAGCCAGCGGCATCTTCCCCGAAATCGTGAAAGCATTTTCCCGAGCCTTGCGAGCATCCTCCCGAGCCCGGTGAGCATCAACATGCCAAAGAAGATTGCCCCCGAGCCAACCTCACCATCCCGAGTCCTATTTCGGCCCCTTTTTTTCTTCGAAGTTTCCGATCAAAAGCCAAGTAGTTGGCATGGAGGTTGACGGACCGAGCATAAGCTTTCAAGAACGACCATAGATTGGCCCCAAGCACCCACCCCCAGACGTAAATTTTCCGGAGGAGCGGGACCTGTAGTGGACTCTTCCAAATCGGTAGTCCATGCCCGAACGAGAGTCCGCAAGCTTTTCAACATGCTCGTGAATGCCCTAACCTTCATTGACGCAACAGTAGAAGTAGTTCTTGATTGGGCATCAAAGGCGACAACCCCGCTTCAACCTACATATATATTCTGACAAGAGAATATAAAAAGGGCGAACAAAATAACCAAAACCCAGCAGTCGAACAAAATGTACCTGCCACACGAAATGGATCCCATCCCAAGAATGATCTATCCTCGGGGATCGGAGCTCGGGATCTAACGGAGTCCATGATCGGGTCCGGCGGAGAGGTGGAGAAGATGTGCCAACCTCCATTTCAAACAACTGTGAAACCAGTACCAACCACGGAGGCGGCCGCTCTGATCGCCTCGGCCGACAAAGGGTGTCCGAGTCACCCCGACGGCATTAGTACACGCCCCGAGCACTGTTCGGCGGGCGTGTTTCGTCTGAAGTTTGTTCGCCGGCCCGCAGACGCCCGATCTCCACCTCGGTCTTTCGGCGACAGGAGCTTGTTCGCCAACCCTTTGCTCGGCCGAACGAGTACTCCTTTTGCGGCTTGATTCCCGGACCGAAGATCGATTAGCAATTTCGCCTCCCCCCTACTGCTCACGAGCCTCCCACTCACCGAATCCGAGCAAGCTCTTGTGGCCTTTTTTTTCTCCGAGCCATCTCAAGATGTTCAGATGTACTCACAAAGAATGGTCACAAATGGGGAAAGCTATAAACAAAATAATTCAAAGACGAATGTATGATAATAACGGCGAATGGCACAAAACATACAAATACAAGAGGCAATCCTTACCAAAAGGGATTAACAAAGAACAAGATGATGAGGAGGCACGAACAAACCTCCTTTCTTTCTCTCGATCACAGATTCGAGTTCTCACAGACGCTTCGAACGAGACTCCAGTCAATTTGCCAAACACCGCCGAAATAGCCGTCCGCTTGTCTCCTTATCCCCGCCGCAGCCTAGAATCCTGAAATAAAAAAGCGAAGTTAAAATCGGTTCAAATCGAAGAACGAAAAGACACAAAATCACTTACTTGATGCGCTCCAAGTCGGGGGATGTCTAAACGAGCGTTTGGTTCGCTTCGAGGTTCGGCTTTTTCTAATCGCCCCAACGAACCAAAAACTTTTCCTTCCAATCACCGATTTTGTTCGCACGTCCTCAATAATTTTGCACTTGCATTAGCTTGCATGAAAAACCACCCGTGTTCACCCTCGGACGGGTCAAGTGCACCAATCAAGTAAGCTCATTTCTTGAGGGATAGTATCTTGCTTCATTTTGCGAACAAAGTCGAAACTCATGATCATATGCCACCCGTTTGGCTTTAAGCCGTATAATGGTGATGTTCCACCCACGAGCAAGCGGGTGATGGCCGGATGGAGGGAAATCGAAGGCCAACTTCCATCGTGTCTAAATTTACAACCACAACCCTCGGGGGTTGGTCGACCCGCCATCGAACCTCGGGCGCCTGTAAGAAGACATCTTTTGGAGTTTCATAAATCCAATGCAACCGAGTGAGCCTATCAAGATCAATTATGCTCGCTTATCTTGCTCATTGGTACTCATTCTCAACCCCAATCCTATGAGGTTGTTTTCGGCCAATCAAAACTATAACGAGCGTTATACTCGTTATCGTTGACTACGAGGACACCAACAGGTATATCAAGCTCGAGAATTTTGCTTTCGCCAACTACCCCTATGTTCGATTCAAATATGTTTACAAATACCAAAATTTCCCCCCCTCAATATTGTCATTCCTATCTACATTAACATTGTCAATGACCTAGACCCAATTTGAATTTAGGGCAAAAATTGTCACCGAATTGTCCAAGAATCATTACGGACCAAGTCCCTATCCAATTCATGTGGGGCTTCGTCGAAATCGGAGAAAGAACGGCAAATGGTTGCCGAATTTGCCAATGAATTCTGAACCCGAGACATTAAATCTCGACGCATTTCGCCGCCACTGGGATTCTAAGAGGGGAAGAAGAGGAACTATGGTGGTCTCGATTCTAAGGAAACGAAGAGTTCGAGCAAAGAGGCCATAATCACAATTATAAAAAGAATGCAAATCTAAGTTACTGAGTAAAATTCTTCACGGAATGATGAAACCTCGCCGGAAATTTTCGGACACAAAAAGATTGAAAAGACAGAGGAAAAAAAAAAAAGGGTTTAAATGGAGAAACAAGGTATATATAAATATTGGTTTCGATTTGAAAAATCCGCACGTAATCTGAAACGACATCGAATATGGCCCAATAAGATTTTAATGCGGGCCCCATGTTGAATACAAAGCGACCCGCCGACCGGGGGTATTGTTGTGTTCGATATAGTAACTCAGCTTAATCGAACACGTAGAGCGACACGTGTATTATTTAAATATTACATGCCCAAGGGACAAGTATTCGCCACTCAGTCGAAAAAAAAACCGATGAGCTAAAGTCAAGAAGGCCATGAGCAACGTCGAGGGACTCGCGCTGCCAAAATACTCAGAGAATCTCGGAAAGACCTCGATATCCCGAGGGTCAAGATGTTCACACTTCGATATCCCGAGGGTCAAGATGTTCAAGACCCCGGATATCCCGAGGGTCAAGATGTTCGCACCTCGAGATATCCCGAGGGTCAAGATGTTCGCACCTCGTATCCCGAGGGTCAAGATGTTCGCGACCTCGATATCCCGAGGGTCAAGATGTTCGCGCCTCGATATCCCCGGCGGGTCAAGATGTTCGCACCTCGATATCCCGAGATCAAGATGTCCGCAGACCTCGTATCCCAAGGGTCGAGTGCTCGACACTCGATATCCCGGACCCCGAACATCCCGGGCGCTCAATGTGCTCGGAGGAGGACAATGATCCAAAGATAAAACCGATATGGTTAAAGGGCGAACAAAACGCCCAACCGAGTAAAAGATTAATTTGACGACCAAAAAGAGTGTTTTACAAGCAAGTAAAGTTCCAAGATCAACCAAGAAGACGGTTGAAAACGTGGCAAAGATTACGTGAGTTATTGCATGGCCCAAGTCTCGGCTCATGCTTCCCAACCCAAAATATGCTTGCCGGAGTGCTATAAAGGAAGAAAAAGAAGAAGAAAAAGGTTCGAAATTTTCCCCGGAAAAGAGACACCCACACAAGAAATTCTCCGGAGAGGTGAGGAATGAAAAAAAATCCGAGTGATTATCCACACATACAAGAAACCCTAGCACTCATATGCAAACTCTCCAGATTATCTTCATCTGTAATGATTCATCTTCATAAGGTGTATCAAATATTGTACGTGTAAAGCTCGCAATACCACATCCTGGCTTGGTATGCCCCGAGTAGTCATTTCCCGATTTAACCGAAATCAACAAATTCATCTTATTTACAATTTATTTTACACGTGCATGTTTTGTTTGTGAGTCGTTCCCAAATTAGCCACATAATACTCTTCGTAAAAAATGACTCGCGACAAAGCGTCAATGTCCAACTTATGCACTGTCTCACCATGCAAGTGTGCTTCATTAATCAATTTTCTCATACTCACTAATTTTATTCACTTCATCAAATTATATTATTTTGCAAACACTCCCTAAATCTATTTGAAGTCAAAGTTATAGATCATTCAAATTGTAAAACTTATAATTCTTCCGTCTACCAAATTTATTCTCATTTTCCTTATTTGTTTGTCCACCAAATTTATTCTCATACCTTTTATGGAAACATACATTTTATCTTTATCCTCCAAATACACTTACAAACAATCATTTTATTTATAAGTGGACCCGACAATATACTATAATACTTTTACTTTATCTATTTTTATTTTGTTTAAATTCCATGCCTAAAAAAATGGGTATTAATAATGTGGACAGGTGGAATATAAAGAAACCTAAATTAAATATCTGAACCTATAGCCAATTAACAAGAGTTGGAAAAATATAGTAGACCTGCATTTTGTTTCCGTACACGCATTTAAGTAATTGATTTATACAGATTCTTGTCCATGTCAATTTATTATTTCAGTTCCCGACTTGAAGGGACTGAGCGACTATTTAGGTCCAGCTTGATATGACTAATAAATGGGTAATGAGTATTATTGAGGGGTCAATCATTAAGGATTATTAATTATATTATTATTGTTTAATTAATTAGAACATCAATAATGAGTATCATGTGAGGTGGGTTAATGAGTTGGAGTAATTAATTGTTGACTTCTATTCTCATTACTTATGTATCAAAACTACTAAGCAACATCAATAGAAGTCATTTCCATTACCTACTTCCATTACCCTCAACCAAACGGACCCTTAATTATTTTGGCGATATTGTAATTTGTAATGAAAAAGGAAAAAAGAAAAGAGAGATATATATTCTACAAGACAAAACACTACAAAAAAATAGAGAATTGACTACAGAATATTCCAAAAAATAGAAGATTGCCTAGGAAATATTTCAATTTACCTAGGCATTTTCATTTATAGCTAAATTTTTGCCTAGGAAATATTTCAATTTACCTAGGCATTTTCATTTATAGGTAAATTTTTGCCTACGGAATGTAATTCGTAGATAAATTTATTTGTAAGTCATTTTTAAACCATAAATACTTAGGAAATTCTTTTTTGTAGTTAATTAGTTTGCCTACGGAAATTAGGAATGTGTAGGTAATTTCATGGTAGGTAATTAGTTTGCCTAGGAAATTATTTTGTATAGTTAACTTTTCATAGATTATTTTAAAAATTGGTAGGCAAATCCTAGACAATAATCACTTTTAAGGACCAAATTATTTTTGTAGGAAAATTTCGTAGGCATTTAAAATTTTGATAGACAATTCATCATTTTCTTGTAGTGAAAATTCGTATGAGACGATTTATGCATAAGACGAAGTATACCCGATACAAATTAATATCCACATCTTTTAAAATATTAAAGCATTATTGTCCACATTATGCACCGTACGTTTTTTCGTAAACCCGTCTTATGCAAGTGTGTCTCATTCTCAAAACATTAATCGAAAGTTTAAAAAAAAGGAAAAAAGAGTGAGTCGACTCTCATTTGCATTGGGTGCACCGTGCACTCCATAATGAATTTTAGAATCATACAACTTGTTGTACTGAAATATGCAACTTGTTTATATTAAATTGTACAATTATTAATATGAAAAATAAGTTCCACAATTCAGTATAAAAAACTACATAATTTTAAAATATAGGCATAATGCATTAAAAGGCCCTTAAATTATCAACTTTTGTTTCGAAAGGCCCATGAACTATTTTTAATTTTAACATTCTATTAACAAGTACTCCCTCCGTCCCAATCATAATGACATTTTTACTGTTCATAAGGATTTAGTGGAATAGTGATAAAGTGGTGGGGTAGGAAGAGTTGTTTATTAGTATTTTATATGATAAAGTATAAAGTGATGAGTAATTGGGGGTAGAAAGTGTTGTTTATTAATATTTTATGTGATAAAGTGATAAAGTAATAAAGTGTGTAAATAACTTTACCATTATGATTGAGACGAAAATATGGGGTACTTTACCATTATGATTGGGACGGAGGGAGTAATATGTTCGTATTATTTTAATAATTTCATATTCAAATGTCATTTTATATTGTAATTTTCC
Organism: Stenogyne calaminthoides; assembly: GCA_037126765.1. Taxonomy (NCBI): domain Eukaryota; kingdom Viridiplantae; phylum Streptophyta; class Magnoliopsida; order Lamiales; family Lamiaceae; genus Stenogyne; species Stenogyne calaminthoides. Next base: position 3,649,287 of record JBBCBC010000036.1, on the reverse strand, counting down.
ATTAGGAAATCTCCAATTCTCAAAGAAGGTGTCGTGCATATATATGTTCCTCGCCTTCTTTTCCGGCACAGTTTTACGCTTCCAACGCTTCATGAAACTCACAGTAAATTGTGGTAGGTTTCCTTTAAGATGAATGAGAAAAAAAAATGTATCAAGATTTAGAAATATTATTCAAAAGGATGCAGAAGAACACAATCATATATGTGTATATGTCTGTACATAGTTTTTGTGTGGCTGAATTAATTAATTATTCAAAAACCCTTATAATTAATTAATTATGACTAATTTCAGATTATAGAAAAGAGAGGATGAATCAAATTATGATTAATTGCAAGTTCAATTGGCTGATTCTCAATCGCTCATCGTCATTGCTTTCAATACACTAATATGTCGACGTCGCCGGAGTAGAAGAGGCGGTGGCCGGAGGAAAAGGCGGCGATGGAGTGGGTGGAGTTGGGCATTTTCGGCCCTGTAAATCTGTAGTCGCCGTTTAGTTTCAGCGAAACAAAAATTTGACAAATTTTGAGAAAAAAAGATTATTTACCTATATATGTGCCTATTTTAATCCTACTTGTCATATTAAACACACAACCACTCGCATAAACCAACGTTTCAAAAATACTTGTTAACGGATTGTTAAATAAGGACCTCGTGAGACATAATTTATATAGTTTGAGAATTTTTTAAAATAAAAAATAGTTTAGAGATCTTTCAAAATAAAAATTGATAGTTTAAAATTTTTTTTATATATTATTCTAAAATATATTATAAAGTGGACGGTGGATTAATGCACTGTGCGTGCGTACAAAGCTTAGCCAAATAAAAAAATGGAGAGAAGGAATTAATGGTAAATCTACCAACTGTTTTACATGTCCGCTTCATCAATCAATCAATATTTATCGGCTCTTGTCATGACTCATGAAGCAAAAGCATGAGCATCGCAATTCACAACAACAAGATGCTCCCACCATTTAATTTCTTGTGCCCTGGTGCACCGTACATAGTTTTTGTGTGGTTGAATTAATTTGTTTATTTAATTTCCTAATAGAAACGTGCAATATGTGTTCGTGAAACAAGTTGCATATTTAAGTGTAAATAATTTGTATATTTCAAAAAATACACTATAAAATGTACGGTGCACTAGGGCATAAAAGAGATAGTCTTAAAATTTTTAACACTAATTAATATACTTCTCAATATAAATATATATAGTATAATAATAAAAAAAAATTGTGTGCCCCCCCCCCCCCCCCCACACACACCCACCCCACCCCAACTGCTGTTGTTGATCCGTCTCTGGCAACAACTAGGGGTTGAAGTTACATGAACCCTTACATTTCAAAATTTTATGAAGTTGATGGTAGTTTGGTGCTACTACCAATTATATAGATTTATTTTTATATAAAATATTCTTTTTTTAATTTATATTCCCTCTATCCCATAAAAATTATGTTTACTTTTTGGGCACAACCATTTAAAAAAAGGTGAATAAAGTAGACAAAGTAAGGGTATTTATAAATAAAATGATTGTTTGTAAGTAAAATACAATGACAATGATTGAATGATAAAGATAAAACGTATATTTCCATAGAAGATATAGGAATGGATTTGGACAAACAAATTAGACATGTGAGAATAAATTTGATGGATAGATGGAGTAATTGGTCTAACTTTAGGCACTATGCCATTTTCGCCGATAGATAGCGATTTTTGACCGCTATTAAAAGGGTTAAAAAAACGCTATTAAACCTGGTGATATCGTAGGGTGTGCTAATAGATAGCGGTTTTTACCCGCTATCGTATGTAAATATTCCGCTGTTGTAAGTCGTAATTATTAAAAAGGAAACGCTTACGATAGCAGTTTTTGAAGAGCTACAAGAGCGGTTAATAATCGCTATTATATATACTTATTATAGCGATTTTTAACCATTATCATAAATAAAACCCGCTATTGTAACTCTTTTTAACCTGCTAGTATTTGCTTATTATAGCGGTTTTCAGGCCCTATTAGGGCGGTTATTAACCGCTTTCGTATGTTATTATTATAGCTGTTTTGGGACCCTATTAGGGTGGTTATTTACCTATTTTTATAGTTGTTTTTTTTGTTTATTCAATAGCAAAATTTTTAAATTTTAAATAAAAGTTTAAATTTCATAAAAATATCAATAAAATTGAAATTGTACTTCAATTGTAATTTAAAATGCATTAAAAAATTACATTAAATTCATAAATGCATTACATTCATAATTCAACTAACATGTCCAAAATAAGATAAACAAGATAAGACATCAATTGCAGTCTTTGAGTAGCATTTTTTACAATCTTTTTTAACAAATTCGCCTCCAATTCTTTGGTTCACAATTGAAAGACAAGGCTCGCAGTCACCAAGCTTCACATCCAAAGAGGTTTAAATATCTGTAAAAACAATTAAAAAAGCATAAGCAGTCTTGAATAGTATCAAATTATCATTTTCAAAGACTTGCAAACACTTAGAAAAATCGATTCTTTGTGAAAAGACTAAATAGAGAGTTGTCAAACACGGACGATGGTAACAAAAAAACCCCAAACATCCCTTCTCTCGCTCAAGTATGTGCGCCATGCGCATGAAGCCCACTCTTCTCGCACTTCATCAATTTCAGCTTTCGAGTAAGTTTTTTGCATGAACTATAAAGTACAAACATCCATTATTGAGGCAAAAATAATTCTAATTAATTAATAAATAATGAATCACATAGAAATATTACCATTGCTTGCATCGAGGATGTTTCAACATAGCCTTGAAAGTTTACAATTTCTCTCATGTAGCGTAGGACATAGAAACCACAATCGAGATGCATCAAAGTTGTTTAGGAGCCTATATTATAAAAACAAAGCCCATTATAAAGTATATATTTTCTCACAAAAACACACTATGAACTAAACACTTGTAATGTTGTCATACCTTGATTTTATTCCATTGAATAGCTTTTCCCCTCCTTCCAACTGACGCATTAAACATGTGTAAGGACCTTTATATATTCAAAATTAGCAAAAATCATTGATCATGTATACAAGAGTTTTATTAATAAAATGTTGTATATTGAAGATAACTCACTGCTCGACAACTAGTTTCCACCGTGTATCAATATCACCAAATAAGGAGTCCAACAAATAAATCTCCGACTTGTGTGGGTCGATGACCGTTAATATCCAATGATACCTACATATATATATATATATATATATATTTCTCAATTTCTAAGACTCGAATGAGAAAGTGATATTGAAAATCATACTTACTTTACATTGCATGGCACCACCAAAAGTTGATTAATATGTGTACTAACAAACTTGTCCACAAGAGATTGTGCCCTTTTCGTAATTTGGTTATCTTCATATGATTTATCATTCCTCATTGATGGCACATATGCTACGCCATACAGATCAACAAATTTGAACTTATCATCCTTCATTTTCCCATACAAATGCCTACATGAATAAGAAACACAATATTTATTATGCAAACGAAATAATCTTTGATGTTAAACATATTAAAAATTAAATTAATGGATTGCTTACCAGATATAAACAGCTATACAAGTGTACGAGATTGGTTCCAACTTCCAACAGACAGAATGGGTCAAACACAACATTGTCTAAGGGAAACTCTATCAACCTGGAGGCAGCCATCTTAATCTTACAATAACAATACAACAAGTATAGGTGTTGTGGCACAATTGAAGGATCTAATGAAGGATTCTTAGTTTCACACTTCTTTTTGTTTTTCGTGCCACTCTAAAAATTCTACTATGGCGTGTGAATGACATTTTTCTACTATGCTTCAGCCTCTGTGCACAAGTGTTCTCACCACAAACAGGACATGCATAATATCCTTTCACAACACATCCTGCAAGATTTCCATAAGCAGGAAAATCATTAATTGTCCACAACAAGACGGCTCTAAGGAGAAAGCTTTCATCCCTGTAGGAATCATATGCATCTACTCCTATCCACAGAGTTTTTAAGTCATCGATCAAAGGTGCCAAATAAACATCGATATCATTCCCTGGCTGCTTAGGACCAGCAAATCAACAAAGTGAGCATCATGAATTTCCTCTTCATACACAACCACGGAGGAAGATTATATGTGACCAATATAATTGGCCAACAACTATATGTAGAAGTCATAGTACTATATGGGTTGATCCCATCTGCTGATAAGGCCAATCTTAGATTTCTAGACTCGAAAGCAAAATCTGGCCACTGATGGTCCATTAACTTCCAAGAGAGTGAATCGGCAGGGTGACGCAAATTACCATCACAAACCCTCTTATCAGTGCCAAGTTAACTCTTTTGCAATATCCTTGTTCCGAAACATTCTTTGAAATATAGGAATAGGTGGAAAGTACCACAACACCTTCGCAGGAACATTATCATTTATCTTAGAGTTCCTGCCGACCTTCCACCTTGACATGTAGGACAACTTTTAAGATCCTTATACTCTTTACCATATATGACACAATCATTTGGGCATGCATCAATTTTCTCATATCGCATACCCAATGCAACCAAACTCTTCTTCGCTTTTCTCATAGATGGAGGCAACTCAATGTTGTCTGGGAGCATATCTTTGAATAATCTAAGTAAGTCATTCATACCCCTATCACTCCAATTATATTTTGCTTTCAAGTTATACAACTTCACAATTGCAGACAACTTTGTGAATTTAGTGCATCCGGGATATAAAGGCTTCTCAGCATCTTCAAGTAATGCTTAGAACTCCTTTGAATTATCTGTGTTTTCAAATGCATCATACACCATATCATCTAAGGGTTCTCCTGCAAAATAATCACGTTTATCTTGCTCTTCTTCATTGTTATCATGCATTGGAGACTCTTCCACGAAACTCTCTCCATGCCATATCCATATCGTATATGTTCTATCCACACCTTTAGACAACAAATGAGCCCTTACACAATCAAATTTAAGCTTCTTCATATTCCCACGTCGTGCACATGGACATGATATTGCATTAAGATCGATAGTATTTTGCTTTGCAAATTGCATGAATAACTCTACTCCAGACCGGTACTCACGTGACAACCTATTCTTTAACATCCATTCTTTGTCCATCTTATAAGAAAACATAATTTTGAAAATAAGGTGGCCAGTGATGATACTTCAAATGAATAGTATTTAATTAGGGGAAGATACTTGTTTGTTAGTATATATTCAATAAATTCAGGGCAAAAGATCACACAACATCTACTTTATCACAAGAAAAGACATTCAACTAATCATTACACAAAGAAATTTCTGCTTTAAAATCACAGTTTATGCAAAAAATCAGACCCTTTATGATATTTGTTCCATTATAATTACCTTCAAAGCTTTTGTCCAAGCTTCAAGCTTCTTTGTAGAACTGATCAGAATGTAGCCTACAATACAACACTCCCTCAAACACGGACTAGCCAAGTACCTACACATTGCAAGTATTAAAATAGCATAAAGATGATATCATCAAAATTTCAAAAAAGAAAGTAAAAGTTCAGAATAAGAACCCTAAGTGCACTCCAACATTTGCTAAAATTCAATAAAGGATCAGACTTAAATTCTGTTCTACTAAAATTGCAGCAAAAGTGCAGCAAAAGCAGAGAAAAACTTAAATTCTTAACTTAATTTGAACAATCAAAATGAAGGATCAGACTTATTTTCTGTTCTACTATTGATTCTTCAATAAAGTTTGAGTAGGCAAAACACAAAATAGAGGATCAGATACTCAAGAATATATCTTTTTTTTATTAATTAATTTATCCATTTTTTACATTAATTAATGGTGAACTACCTTTTCCAGAAAGGATCCAATGCAGCCACTCTATTTAATTGTCTCATCAATCGAACAAACCATAAAGAATCAATAAAAGATTAACTTAGGAATAGATGCAATTGTTAACAAATTACCTATTTATTTTACCCTATAAATTCAAAAATAAACACTCATTCTACAACCAAAAAATGTCTGAGCAAAAAGTTGTTACCTTCAATATGAAAGTTGTGATAAACAAACAGAAAACAGGGGTTCTATTTTCAGAAATTGACAATGACTTTGCAGATGTATTGTTTAGCTTCTTCATACTACCATTGGGAAATATAGTGCAAGTATTTGAGAAGCATTATTGCAGCATTTGCTAAAGTTAATATGGAAGACTGTTTTATTAGTACCACAACTTTCCAACATTTGCTAAAGCTGGTTAGTGTCCTATATATGTGAAAAGCAGCAAAAGCTGAAGCTTTTGCTAATTTTGAACTTTAAATATAGACAAGATTGCTTCAAGAAATTAAGATAAAAAAATCAGCTTATAAAAAGTTGCAGAAACATACATGATTAATTTCATTGCAACAATCAAATACAACTCATAAAGCAATGAGGAGAAAATGCTATTCAAACCCCCCAAACAAATTGACACTTGTAGCAAAAATAAAACACCTGACCAAAAAGTAAGATCATCAACATTAGATATATAAGTTATTAAATTCAGTTTTAAATACCTTGAAAGAATGGAACCCAAAGTTAAAAATCAAGTGCTTCGTTAAAAGCTGGAACACTAAGTAGAATTACAAAAGCATATGCATTACCAATGTGCAGAAGGCAATCTTTATCAAAAAGTTAGTGGGAACACACATTAAACAAAAATAAAAGCCTAAATTTATGCTTCTGAGCCCAACCCATTATATTATACAGGAAATCCCAAAGATTGGTGCTTATTCCAGCTTACGGAAAGTCGAAAATAAAATTTATTAGAGATGAGCTTAAAAACAGAATTCCTCCCTGAAGCACCACTTAAACGTGAAAAGAACATGGGAAAAAGAAATCTATATTTTCATTGAGGCATTATATCAAACAGGTTATCTACATATCTTATCATCTATATTTTCATTGAGGCATTATATCAAACAGGTTATCTACATGTTTATCATCACCATTACAACTAATAGAGTGACTATCCAAAGGCCAATTGAGAAGCAAACTACAAGTTCAAAATAGAGAAATGCTATAAGAAATCATCAACCCATATCTATACATTCAATGTTTGTATGAAACATCAAACCCACAAGGCCAAAACCAAGTACAGAAATTTTCCAAACTAAACATAAAAACTGAAACAATTAACCAGATTCTAACCGTGCATGTGAGGGGGAGTATGAATCTGGCGAGGCGGTCCTCCATTGTGGGGAGCGTGGCTAAGACGGGTGTTTAGAAACTGGTGGCCGGATTTTGCAGTCTCGACGGATTTGACGGCGCCGATGTAGGAGGAGAAGGAGCGCGGCGGTGAGTGGGCGAGGAAGACGGCGGCGGGTGGACGAGGAAGAGGACGACGGCGGTGGGTGAGCGAGGAGGAGAGCGGCAAAAAAATTCGGAAGGGTATTGTGGGCGCCGAAGGGTTTTGGAAGAAAAAATTTTCTGGAACTTTTTAATAATATTTCGATGGAATTTTTTATTTTTTTTAATAATAAAAAGAGTTTTAATAGCGGTTAATAGAACGAGTTTTAATAGCGGGTAAAACCCGCTGTGAAATTAACTTTTAATAGCGGGTAAGACCCGCTATCTTATATAAATACAATAGCGGTTTTTAAAACTATAATAGCGGTTAAAACCCGCTATCTATCGACGCATTTTTGAGAACCGTAACAATAGCGGTCATTAAAAAACTGTTATATATCCGCATATCCCATATATCTTTTATAGCGGTTAAATTTTTAATAGCGGTTTTTTAATTTATAATTGCGATTTTTAAAATAGCCATCAAAAAAGTCCAATTTTAAATGTCAAAATTGGCATAGTGAGGTTAAGTCTTTGTATCCAAAGTCTCTGGTGCACTTTCATAATACATTTTAAATCATGCAATTTTTTTATACTTGAAAAGTCGCAATATGTTTATTCTGAACCGTGCAACTATTAATATGGAAAAAAAGTAGTTGCATGAGGGGGTGACTTATATTAATATTAATCAAGTTAGTTTTTATATGCATCAGGTACACCGTTCATTTCATAGTATATTTTAGAAATTTGCGATGTTTTACAATGAAACGTACAACTATATTTTATGAACACAAGTAGCAAGTTTTAGTATAGTAAATTGCAAGTTTAATAAATATATTATGGAGTTCATAATTGCATGAGAGACCCATTTATTAATCAATTATTTAAGAACAAAATCGAGTAATATTCCTTTAAACCAAATCTATACATGAATTCTAACACTGTAATGTACAAACATATTATTGTTATGCATAAATACTATCACTTTTATTTTTTAAATAATAATAATATTTATGCATAATAGTAATAATGTGTATACGTAATATTAAAAAAAAAATTGCATATACAAAAGACATTATCGGTTTTGATTTTAAGAAATCTTTTGCTTATTTTGTCAATCCAGTTTTAAGAATTCCACCATAAAAAAAAATTCTTCCTCGTTTTCCTAAAATTGATCGTTTAAACAAAAAAGTTGACCCTCATCCCCACACAACCAAACTCATCCTACATTCCTAGCCGAAATTTGGAAGACGATTACTGGTTAGGCCCATTGGATAAAGGCTACGGTTATTGACACCTACAGTTTTAATAAGTACACCGCCCATGCAATTTTTTCAAAAAAACAGTTAAATGAAAAGTCAAAAATACCCTTTTTACTGGTATACCCTTATATCACATTAATAAGCACACCCCCAGTCAAAACACCGAAATTGGTATATAAGTATGTTGACTAGAAGAGAAAGAATTCTTGATTTAAAAAAAAAAATCACTCAATCAAAAACCTGATGACCTATTGTGAAATCAGCGCATTGCCGAGTCAATGCCAAATCTTTTTTTTTTCAGATTCAAAATGTTTAGAAAATTATTTTCCAAAAAAAGTAAATAGTTAGAAAAAAAATTCGAAAAAAACAACACGAAAAATAGCAGATCAAAATTTCTATAGAGAAGAAAAGTTAAAAAAAAAATTACAGATCCAAGATTTGTTTCAAATAAAAGCATAAAAATCGGAAAAAAGAAAACAATAACTTGTTTCAGATTTATTTCTAATAACATTTTCGAAAAAAATCAAATATTTTGAAAAATAAATTCCAAAAGAAATCAAAATTTCGAAAAAAAAATTCAAAAATCGTTATCTTTTTCGAAAAACCAGATTCAAAATCTACATTTTTTTTAATTTTTTGTATAGTAACCAACAAGAATTGAAGAAAAAAAAGAGGAGCAAAAAGAGTGAACCAGAAGATTTTAATTGGGGTGGAGGCCGACATCGGGGTGAATCACTGAGTTTCCAGACGTCCGGAAAGGGGCGCAGCCGTTGGCGGTGGCGTCAGGATAGGAAGGAGATATGTTCTTTTGCAGACGGGGATGTCGGAGAGGATGAAACTTGAGAAGAAGAAGGGATGGCGGGGTTGCGGTGGAGGCCTCGAGAGAAAAGTTAGGGTTTTTTAAGTGGGGGTAAAAATAGTTTTTTTGGGGAGGGTGTACTAATCTTTCAAGTGGTGTACTGATTCGGGCGGTGTACTTACAAATTCAGGCGGTGCATATATGATATAACCGTGGCCTTGGATAAATTGTGTCGGCCCATTAAGATCCAGTCTTTCCCCAACACCGTTTGAATTGACAAATTTTAAGTGAAATATGGTGAAATAGATTATAATATGAGTTTAAATTAGGGGCATGTTTGACACAATTTATAAGCTCTTTAAATAGCTTATAAGTTGTTTAGAAATTTATAAGCTTTTTAATTTTTATTTGGTAAAATAAAATGTTTAAAATCTTATAAAATTTCAAAAAAGGTTTTTTAAAGCTTATAAGCTCCAAAAAAATAAATTGGGATATCCCAACTTATTTTACAAAAATTATATAAGCTCTACCCTATCTCAACCCATCTCGGTCCAAACTCGGCCCTAATTGAACACAACCCTGGCCTTTTTTTTCCAAAAATAAAAAACAACATATTTTCAAAAAAATAATATTTTTGTAAAACAATAAAATAATAATAATAATTTTATTATTTCAAGAAAAGTTATATTTTTAAAAAATTATTAAAGAACTTATAAGTTTTTTTAATCAAACATTTTAACAATTTGTAAGCTACTTAAAAATTACAGTTTTTAAACTTTTAAAACAACTTATAAGATGTTAGAGCTTATAAGATGTTTAAAATAAGTTTAGTCAAACGGGCCATTACACCTTCACGTTCATCTTAATTAATCTTTTCAATAACATTCTTTTATTAATATAAAATTTTTGCGAGATACTATATACTACAAGAAAATAAAAAATTGCCTATGAAATTTTCCAAATGACTGCGGAGTTTTCTATGGACAATTTCTTAGAATTTTAGTAGACAATCATATTATCTATAAACAAACTGCACCACTTTCACCGTACACCCTTATTGCTATTGTTGGTAAAGATCAACACTTTAAATGTAAAGTATTGACCCTTACCAATAATAGTAATAGTGATGTACTGTGAAAGTGGTGCACACAATATTTTGCCTATTAAAAATTGTTTGTTTTTCATTATGATAAATTTTGCAAAATAATTTGGATAATCTCACGTTACAAGAAAATAAAAAATTGACTATATTATTTTTCACCAAGGCTATGGAATTTTCAATAAATTTTTAAATATTGATGATTGTCTATATCTTATCTATAAAATCTTCTAAATATGTAGAGATATTCATACAGACAAATTGTTTACGAAAATTAATTACAAACAAATTTATTTATTTATTTTTGGAAAAAGGCAAATTATTATAAAGAAAAAGGAATGGAGCGTCAGGAATGCCCCGAGAAAATACGAAAACCTGGATCATATGCGCGCCAAGAGAAGCTCACTAATTGCTACACCACAACCTGTGTTGCAAGGGTGTGTGTTGCACGTGTATGGGTGAGGAGGTGCAGATGCGATACGATTCGGGTGTGGGAATTCGTAGATTTTCAAAATTTTAGGATACGATACGTCGACGATACGTCAATTTATTTTTATTTAATTATATATCATCTTTAATAATATCAAAAAATTTACAACAATTATATATAACACCTGTAATAATATCAAGAGTATTTAAAACACTTGTACTAATATCAAGAAATGCATCCCATAAGCAACAAAACAACAATTAAATCAATTATCATTAACCTACCCAAGTCATAAATCATAATAAAAAATTCAATCTAAACGAAGTACCACGTTGTCAAAACAAGTTACATTAAATAACATAGATTGATTGAAAAGCATAAGTTGCAACTAACAAGTGGCAAGTCTAATCTAGATTGATCGAATGATCATCATTGTTGGGTGTCTCTCCTTTAAATTAATTTAGTAAATTTTAGAGTGTGTCCTTCAAATTATTAGTAAGTTTTAAAATTTTACAAAAAAACCCCAAAAATTTAACAAATTTGACAAAAAAATCTTGATACGTATCCGATAAGCATATCATCGGAACAGGATACGTGTATCCGATTTAAAAAAAATAAAAAAAATTGGGATACACCACGTGGCGTATCAGGTGCGAATCTTAGACGAATCTCACCCAAATCGCACCCGCGGCGAATTCGATACTGCATACTGCTGATTTTTTAAGAATCCGTGCATTAGAAACCACAGCTAGCTAGCATTGCTATGGCATCAAGAATTGAAACAAGTATGCATTTTGTTTTAATACTATTCCTTCCAACGTTTTATAAAATTATTATCCTTAAAACGCAACCTCTTACGTTATGTGCCCGGAAGACTAATTTCTTTTAGATAAGACGACTCTCAATCCATGCTTGGCTTGTAGTATGATGTAGAAACGAGGACAGACAGGATGACCCTCCACAAGTTGAATATTGTAACGGTACATGATTGCCGCAGCCACCATTTTCATCTGAACGAAAGCCATCTCTTTACCCAAACAGGTTCTCGGCCCTGCGTGAAACGCTGCGAACTTGTACGACGGCTCGTGCTTGAACTCTCCCGTCGGCGTAATCCATCTGTCGGGTTTGAACTCAAAGCAGTCTTTCCCCCACACGCTCTCCATTCTTCCCTCCGAATACACCGACATTATCACCTTCCTACCTTTACGCACGTGATGACCGCTCGGAAGAACATCCGATTGAGCCGCAGCTTTGTGCTCCAGAGCCGGCGGAGGGAATAGCCAGAGAGACTCGCAAAGAGCTCCGTGCAGGTACATTAGCTTGCGCGACTCTTCTCCGGTGAAGAACCTCCATTTATTATGCAATTGTGTTTCAATCTCTTGCCGAATCTTGAATTCTGTTTCGGGGTTTGTAGCAATTAGCCAGAAAAACCATGTGAGACAAGTGCTTATTGTGTCTTTACCAGCAAACATAAGGCTTAACGCGGTGTCCCTCAAAAACACTCGTAAACCCTCTGAAGAACCCATCTTTCTCTCTTCGTAAACCTTTTGTAGGTTTCGACAAGATTTAAATCATTCTCCACTTCTCTGTTCTCTCTGTTCTGCAAGTTTACATCCACATTCTGGTAGATGAACTCGTCCAGAGCCTCCCAAGCTTCCATTAACTTCTTCTCGCTGCCGATTTTGAGCCATTTTTGCAGTTTCCAAATGCTTTCGGGGATTATATGCCTGTAGAAAAGAGATTCATTGAGAGAATTGAAAGCCTTCTCACTAGGAACATGAGGCAATTCAACTGACAAACTGCAGGGGTCACAGTCCAAAACCAGTTTGCAAATGCTATCAAATGTGAACCTCTGTAAAACATCTTGCAAGTCGAAATCAGTTCCGAGAGTACAGAAATAATCAAGAACCGGGGAGAGGCCCGTTTCCACCTTGTGCCAAACAGCGGCCTCCATTGATTTGGCAAATTCAGGATGAGTGAGATGTGAAAGAGTTGTTCTCCTGTGAATTCGCCACATTTCAAAAATCAGAACCGAAAACCCCATCTCCGAAGATATCGAAAATCTTGTTGAAATCAGGGCCCTTTGGATAGTTGGCAAAGTTTTTTGCTTAAAATATAGTCGATATTTGCAGGATCAGAGGTTATGAGCATGTCCAAGTTAGAAAAGCAGGGGCCTTTAAATTCAAAAAAGTGCCCCCACATTCACTTAAAATCTGAGTTATACAATCATGAATTCGATGCAGATTCTGAACAACGATCGGCAGCATCCCGACCAGAGGCCAGTTCGTCGGCTCTGACCGTCTTTTCCCACTTCTACACACCAAGTACAACAGGTAGAAGATAAAAGGGCAATCAAGAAAAAACTCGGATATGCAAAGATGGTCATAATGTAGTGAAACAAGGTTTGTTTTTCCATTTACTCCTTCATGCATATGTACTGTTTTAATATGTATATACACAAGATGACAACTCATCTGAAGGTAATTAAACCGGGAGCAGCTCATTTGAGAACTTCGATGTATATTCACAGAATACCAAATTTAATGCAAAGATAAGATTTTATGATTCCAATATATTCTCTCATTAATTAATGGACGCATGATCTATCGAGGCCAAATTGAAGTGGCATGGGTTTAATCAGGGGTTAGCACTATTCGGTACTAAAAATCGAAAAATCGAGTCAAACAAAACCAAAATATAAATTCGGTTCAGTTAATTTGATATTCGGTTCGATTTCGATTTTCAATTTTAATTTTCTTTTGTTTTCGGTCTCAAATTTTAAGATAAAATTACCGAAAATCGAATCAAAATAATGCATTCTAATCCTGTCTCAAGTTCATTTACTTATTTTCTAATCTAAATAATACAATATATGTTGATCATTAAATTGTGTGGTAGAGTAATACTATGAACCTTGTGTTATGTTATCTAATTTTTTAATTATTGTTATGAAAAATGGACATGTGTCTTTAAAAATGGTTTAATTTAAAATATAAAATAACTTCAATTTTTTACCGAAACTCGGTTCGGTTTAGATCGATTTTGTAGCCAAACGGTTCGGTTTCGATTTATTACAATAAATATTTTGGTTATTTCGGGTTTGGTTCGCAAATCGAATGCTCACCCCTAGGGTTAATGATATACTCCCTCCGCCTATGAAATTATATTTGATGTTTTTGGGCTAAAATGTCACTAAACACACCCCAAAATTCTCTAAACATGCCTCATTTGTTAAGCATATCTCAATAAAATTTAAAATTAACATGCATTACTAAACACACCTCATTTCTTTCTTATTATATCCTTCTCTCAAATATAAAAAATTACTCCCTCCGGCCCCCGCAATAACGCAGTACAATTTTTTTTTTTCCGTCTCCTTAATAACGTGCACATTTCCCCGCCGTCCGCCTCGAACCGCCGACCTCGGCCCTTGGTCGAAGCGGTTACGCTTAATCACATACATTGCTCCCTCATGGCGCTGATAGGGGGCGCCGACCGAGCACACCTGCGCCGACCTCGAAGGCCGGGTCGAGCGCCTCTGCTCCCCATCCCGTTCACTCAGTTCCATAATCCAACAATCTCCCACTGAGATCAACCTTGTTCGTTCGCATTTATTTTTCATACATCTCAGTCAATATCTCCAGCATCTCCTTTGTGGTTTTTGCTTTCACCGTATGTAGGGCGATGTTCCTGGATAACGACAGACGAACCACACCCATCGCCTTCCTATCCAGCAACTTCCACTCGTCGTCCTTCATCTCTTCAGATTTTTCACCCAACGGTTGATACAGATCTTTACCGTACAGGTAATCTTCGATCTGCAATTTTCAGAATCATGGTCCCAGGCAAAACGGTGTGGAGTAGTCTCTGGTGTTAAATAAATAAGACGGTGAAGCCTTGGTCCCAGGCAAAACGGTGTGGAGTAGTCTCCTGTGTTAAACAAATAAGACGGTGAAGCCTTGGTTAAAAACGGGGAGTCTCTATGGACTAGGCAGTGTTGACCTAGATAGAGTGGGTCGTTTTAGGGGAGGCTCGGTGGTCTTTGTTTGAGGAGGGTCCTAAAAGTGGTATCAGAGCCATGGTCCCAGGCAAAACAGTGTGGAGTAGTCTCCGGTGTTAAACAAATAAGACGGTGAAACCTTGGTTAAATACGGGGGGTCTCTATGGACTAGGCGGTGTTGACCTGGATAGAGCGGGTCTTTTGAGGGGAGGCTCGGTGGTCTTTGTTTGAGGGGAGGATTGTTGGGGTTCAAACAATATCCCACATTGAAATAATATGAGAGGATCATGGGGTTTATTAGGATGGACACAATCTCAATTGGAATGAGGCCTTTTGGGAGATGTCCAAATATAAATTCGTGCGGGCTCGGGCCAAAGCGGACAATATCATGCCAATGTGGGGATTTGGGTCCATCCAGGGTCTATAACAGTGTTATTTTCGTACAAAGAGGCAAATACAATGAGTCAAGGTATTTAAATGAGACATGGGCCAAAGCCCTAATTCACGCC
Organism: Stenogyne calaminthoides; assembly: GCA_037126765.1. NCBI lineage: Eukaryota > Viridiplantae > Streptophyta > Magnoliopsida > Lamiales > Lamiaceae > Stenogyne > Stenogyne calaminthoides. The sequence continues at coordinate 3,633,888 of JBBCBC010000036.1, read as the reverse complement.
AAGACAATCACAGAACCCGCTCGACCACGGGCCTTGGTCGAGTGGTTCGCCGATCGATCGCCCGGAAATAGCCCAATGCTCGGTCTCCCGTCAAGGCCGACCTCCTTTGTCGAGCGTATGCTCCACCTAACACCATGGTCGAGCCTGCCTTGCTAGATCCCTTCTCCGACTCAGTTCCACAACCCAACAATCTCCCACCTTGAGATCGACACCGAGCGAAGTGCACAATCTCAACTAGGTCGAACGTCTTGTCCTTCCTGGACTCATTCCGAACGTCTTGTCCTCCCTGGACTCATTCCGAACGTCTTGTCCTCCCTGGACTCATTCCGCTCAGACCCCAAACAGGTTATCTACATGTTTATCATCACCATTACAACTAATAGAGTGACTATCCAAAGGCCAATTGAGAAGCAAACTACAAGTTCAAAATAGAGAAATGCTATAAAAAATCATCAACCCATATCTATACATTCAATGTTTGTATGAAACATCAAACCCACAAGGCCAAAACCAAGTACAGAAATTTTCCAAACTAAACATAAAAACTGAAACAATTAACCAGATTCTAACCGTGCATGTGAGGGGGAGTATGAATCTGGCGAGGCGGTCCTCCATTGTGGGGAGCGTGGCTAAGACGGGTGTTTAGAAACTGGTGGCCGGATTTTGCAGTCTCGACGGATTTGACGGCGCCGATGTAGGAGGAGAAGGAGCGCGGCGGTGAGTGGGCGAGGAAGACGGCGGCGGGTGGACGAGGAAGAGGACGACGGCGGTGGGTGAGCGAGGAGGGGAGCGGCAAAAAAATTCGGAAGGGTATTGTGGGCGCCGAAGGGTTTTGGAAGAAAAAATTTTCTGGAACTTTTTAATAATATTTCGATGGAATTTTTTATTTTTTTTAATAATAAAAAGAGTTTTAATAGCGGTTAATAGAACGAGTTTTAATAGCGGGTAAAACCCGCTGTGAAATTAACTTTTAATAGCGGGTAAGACCCGCTATCTTATATAAATACAATAGCGGTTTTTAAAACTATAATAGCGGTTAAAACCCGCTATCTATCGACGCATTTTGAGAACCAGAACAATAGCGGTCATTAAAAACTGTTATATATCCGCATATCCCATATATCTTTTATAGCGGTTAAATTTTTAATAGCGGTTTTTTAATTTATAATTGCGATTTTTAAAATAGCCACTGTAAAAAGTCCAATTTTAAATGTCAAAATTGACATAGTGAGGTTAAGTCTTGTATGCATCCAGTGCACCATGCACTCATAATACATTTTAGAATCATGCAATTTTTTATAATTGAAAATGCAATATATGTTTATTCTGAACCGCAAATTATTAATATGGAAAAAAAGTAGTTGCACGAGGGGGTGACTTATATTAATATTAACCAAGTTAGCTTTTATATGCATCAGGTACACCGTTCATTTCATAGTATATTTTAGAAATTTGCGATGTTTTACAATGAAACGTACAACTATATTTTATGAACACAAGTAGCAAGTTTTAGTATAGTAAATTGCAAGTTTAATAAATATATTATGGAGTTCATGGTGCACAGGAGACCCATTTATTAATCAATTATTTAAGAACAAAATCGAGTAATATTCCTTTAAACTAAATCTATACATGAATTATAACACTGTAATGCACAAACATATCATTGTTATGCATAAATATTATCACTTTTATTTTTTAAATAATAATAATATTTATGCATAATAAGAATAATGCCAGATATCGTAATATTAAAAAAAAAAAATTGCATATACAAAAGACATTATCGGTTTTGATTTTAAGAAATCTTTTGCTTATTTTGTCAATCCAGTTTTAAGAATTCCACCATAAAAAAAAATTCTTCCTCGTTTTCCTAAAATTGATCGTTTAAACAAAAAAGTTGACCCTCATCCCCACACAACCAAACTCATCCTACATTCCTAGCCGAAATTTGGAAGACGATTACTGGTTAGGCCCATTGGATAAAGGCTACGGTTATTGACACCTACAGTTTTAATAAGTACACCGCCCATGCAATTTTTTCAAAAAAACAGTTAAATGAAAAGTCAAAAATACCCTTTTTACTGTTATACACTTATACCCTTATATCACATTAATAAGCACACCCCCAGTCAAAACACCGAAATTGGTATATAAGTATGTTGACTAGAAGAGAAAGAATTCATGATTTTAAAAAAAAATCACTCAATCAAAAACCTGATGACCTATTGTGAAATCAGCGCATTGCCGAGTCAATGCCAAATCTTTTTTTTTTCAGATTCAAAATGTTTAGAAAATTATTTTCCAAAAAAAGTAAATAGTTAGAAAAAAAAATTCGAAAAAAACAACACGAAAAATAGCAGATCAAAATTTCTATAGAGAAGACAAGTTAAAAAAAATTACAGATCCAAGATTTGTTTCAAATAAAAGCATAAAAATCGGAAAAAAGAAAACAATAACTTGTTTCAGATTTATTTCTAATAACATTTTCGAAAAAAATCAAATATTTTGAAAAATAAATTCCAAAAGAAATCAAAATTTCGAAAAAAAAATTCAAAAATCGTTATCTTTTTCGAAAAACCAGATTCAAAATCTTCATTTTTTTTAATTTTTTGCATAGTAACCAACAAGAATTGAAGAAAAAAAAGAGGAGCAAAAAGAGTGAACCAGAAGATTTTAATTGGGGTGGAGGCCGACATCGGGGTGAATCACTGAGTTTCCAGACGTTCGGAAAGGGGCGCAGCCGTTGGCGGTGGCGTTAGGATAGGAAGGAGATATGTTCTTTTGCAGACGGGGATGTCGGAGAGGATGAAACTTGAGAAGAAGAAGGGAGGGCGGGGTTGCAGTGGAGGCCTTGAGAGAAAAGTTAGGGTTTTTTAAGTGGGGGTAAAAATGGTTTTTTGGGGAGGGTGTACTAATCTTTCAAGTGGTGTACTGATTCGGGCGGTGTACTTACAAATTTAGGCGGTGCATATAACCGTGGCCTTGGATAAATTGTGTCGGCCCATTAAGATCCAGTCTTTCCCCAACACCGTTTGAATTGACAAATTTTAAGTGAAATATGGTGAAATAGATTATAATATGAGTTTAAATTAGGGGCATGTTTCACACAACTTATAAGCTCTTTAAATAGCTTATAAGTTGTTTAGAAATTTATAAGCTTTTTAATTTTTATTTGGTAAAATAAAATATTTAAAACTTTATAAAATTTCAAAAAAGGTTTTTTAAAGTTTATAAGCTCCAAAAAAATAAATTGGGATATCCCAACTTATTTTACAAAAATTATATAAGCTCTACCCTATCTCAACCCATCTCGGTCCAAACCCGGCCCTAATTGAACAAAACCCTGGCCTTTTTTTTCCGAAAATAAAAAACAACATATTTTCAAAAAATAATATTTTTGTAAAACAATAAAATAATAATAATAATTTTATTATTTCAAGAAAAGTTATATTTTTAAAAAATTATTAAAGAACTTATAAGTTTTTTTAATCAAACATTTTAACAATTTGTAAGCTACTTAAAAATTACAGTTTTTAAGCTTTTAAAACAACTTATAAGATGTTAGAGCTTATAAGATGTTTAAAATAAATTTAGTCAAACGGGCCATTACACCTTCCCGTTCATCTTAATTAATCTTTTCAATAACATTCTTTTATTAATATAAATTTTTTGTGAGATACTATATACTACAAGAAAATAAAAAATTGCCTATGAAATTTTCCAAATGACTGCGGAGTTTTCTATGGACAATTTTTTAGAATTTTAGTAGACAATCATATTATCTATAAACAAACTGCACCACTTTCATCGTACACCCTTATTGCTATTGTTGGTAAAGATCAACACTTTAAATGTAAAGTATTGACCTTTACCAACAATAGTAATAGTGATGTACTGTGAAAGTGGTGCACACAATATTTTGCCTATTAAAAATTGTTTATTTTTCGTTATGATAAATTTTGCAAAATAATTTGGACAATCTCACGTTTCAAGAAAATAAAAAATTGACTATATTATTTTTCACCAAGGCTATGGAATTTTCAATAAATTTTTAAATATTGATGATTATCTATATCTTATCTATAAAATCTTCTAAATATGTAGAGATATTCATACAGACAAATTGTTTACGAAAATTAATTACAAACAAATTTATTTATTTATTTATTTATTTTTAGAAAAAGGCAAATTATTATAAAGAAAAAGGAATGGAGCGTCAGGAATGCCCCGAAAAAATGGATACACAAAAAGAATATAGAGTTCCTGCCAAACAACTAACAAAAGCATCTATTGAGTTCTCCCATCCACTCATTCAACGAGTTCCAACTATTAATCCTGTTATTTGTCTTTAACCAAAAAAATGAAGAGGTACAAATCTTCGAAAGAATATCAAGATCCTCCACTTTGGCGCTTTTGAAAATCACTTAATTCCGCATCATCCAAATTTGCCACACTGTTGCATGCTAGATTAACGATCGTTCTTCTCTTTTCCTCGGATCCGCGATGCTTCGGTGTGTTGAAAAGCGTTCCATTTTACAGCCCAAATTTAGTCCAACACTTCCCAACAAACAAATTTATCTATGAATTACACTTAATTTCGATTATAGTTCAATTTTGGTAGAATTATGTTCAGCTTGGTTGAATTCTAAAATTTTGATTTGACAATGTTGTTAGGATATTAAAGTTTATTTTAGTGAGGAATTGTTAAAGGGATTTATCAAACACATAAATTAACGATGAATTTGACATGAGATCATCCAAATAGTTTTGCAAAATTTATCATAATAAAAAGTACTCAAAAAAAAAAACATTAAATAAAAATGTCTATTTCAATTCCAATTGAATAAAAGTAAAAAATATGATATAAACAAGAACATTATCATAATACATTTTTCTGCCTGATAAAAAAAAATTACATCTTGGCTCGTCCAATGTCAACATTTCCAGCGAAACTTAAAATTTTTTGGATGAAAATGATTAGAATTGGATACCATGTAGCTAAAATTGATAAAATAAAAAGAAGTTTTTTTTTTCCCTTTTTTGGGAATAGCACAAAGTTACAGAACGATAAATAAAATTGTCTCAACGGATAAACTTCAAAATACGAAAACCTGGATCATATGCGCGCCAAGACAAGCTCACTAATTGCTACACCACAGCCTGTGTTGCAAGGGTGTGTGTTGCACGTGTATGGGTGAGAAGGTGCAGATGCGATACGATTCGGGTGTGGGAATTCGTAGATTTTCAAAATTTTAGGATACGATACGTCGACGATACGTCAATTTATTTTTATTTAATTATATATATCATCTTTAATAATATCAAAAAATTTACAACAATTATATATAACACCTGTAATAATATCAAGAGTATTTAAAACACTTGTACTAATATCAAGAAATGCATCCCATAAGCAACAAAACAACAATTAAATCAATTATCATTAACCTACCCAAGTCATAAATCATAATAAAAGATTCAATCGAAACGAAGTACCACATTGTCAAAATAAGTTACATTAAATAACAAAGATTGATTGAAAAGCATAAGTTGCAACTAACAAGTGGCAAGTCTAATCTAGATTGATCGAATGATCATCATTGTTGGGTGTCTCTCCTTCAAATTAATTTAGTAAATTTTAGAGTGTGTTCTTCAAATTATTAGTAAGTTTTAAAATTTTACAAAAAAACCCCAAAAATTTAACAAATTTGACAAAAAAATCTTGATACGTATCCGATAAGCATATCATCGGAACAGGATACGCGTATCCGATTTAAAAAAAATTGGGATACACCACGTGGCGTATCAGGTGCGAATCTTAGACGAATCTCACCCAAATCGCACCCGCGGCGAATTCGATACTGCATACTGCTGATTTTTTAAGAATCCGTGCATTAGAAACCACAGCTAGCTAGCATTGCTATGGCATCAAGAATTGAAACAAGTATGCATTTTGTTTTAATACTATTCCTTCCAACGTTTTATAAAATTATTATCCTTAAAACGTAACCTCTTACGTTATGTGCCCGGAAGACTAATTTCTTTTAGATAAGACGACTCTCAATCCATGCTTGGCTTGTAGTATGATGGAGAAACGAGGGCAGACAGGATGACCCTCCACAAGTTGAATATTGTAACGGTACATGATTGCCGCAGCCACCATTTTCATCTGAACGAAAGCCATCTCTTTACCCAAACAGGTTCTCGGCCCTGCGTGAAACGCTGCGAACTTGTACGACGGCTCGTGCTTGAACTCTCCCGTCGGCGTAATCCATCTGTCGGGTTTGAACTCAAAGCAGTCTTTCCCCACACGCTCCCATTCTTCCCTCCGAATACACCGACATTATCACCTTCCTACCTTTACGCACGTGATGACCGCTCGGAAGAACATCCGATTGAGCCGCAGCTTTGTGCTCCAGAGCCGGCGGAGGGAATAGCCGGAGAGACTCGCAAAGAGCTCCGTGCAGGTACATTAGCTTGCGCGACTCTTCTCCGGTGAAGAACCTCCATTTATTATGCAATTGTGTTTCAATCTCTTGCCGAATCTTGAATTCTGTTTCGGGGTTTGTAGCAATTAGCCAGAAAAACCATGTGAGACAAGTGCTTATTGTGTCTTTACCAGCAAACATAAGGCTTAACGCGGTGTCCCTCAAAAACACTCGTAAACCCTCTGAAGAACCCATCTTTCTCTCTTCGTAAACCTTTTTGTAGGTTTCGACAAGATTTAAATCATTCTCCACTTCTCTGTTCTCTCTGTTCTGCAAGTTTACATCCACATTCTGGTAGATGAACTCGTCCAGAGCCTCCCAAGCTTCCATTAACTTCTTCTCGCTGCCGATTTTGAGCCATTTTTGCAGTTTCCAAATGCTTTCGGGGATTATATGCCTGTAGAAAAGAGATTCATTGAGAGAATTGAAAGCCTTCTCACTAGGAACATGAGGCAATTCAACTGACAAACTGCAGGGGTCACAGTCCAAAACCAGTTTGCAAATGCTATCAAATGTGAACCTCTGTAAAACATCTTGCAAGTCGAAATCAGTTCCGAGAGTACAGAAATAATCAAGAACCGGGGAGAGGCCCGTTTCCACCTTGTGCCAAACAGCGGCCTCCATTGATTTGGCAAATTCAGGATGAGTGAGATGTGAAAGAGTTGTTCTCCTGTGAATTCGCCACATTTCAAAATCAGAACCGAAAACCCCATCTCCGAAGATATCGAAAATCTTGTTGAAATCAGGGCCCTTTGGATAGTTGGCAAAGTTTTTGCTTAAAATATAGTCGATATTTGCAGGATCAGAGGTTATGAGCATGTCCAAGTTAGAAAAGCAGGGGCCTTTAAATTCAAAAGTGCCCCCACATTCACTTAAAATCTGAGTTATACAATCATGAATTCGATGCAGATTCTGAACAACGATCGGCAGCATCCCGACCAGAGGCCAGTTCGTCGGCTCTGACCGTCTTTTCCCACTTCTACACACCAAGTACAACAGGTAGAAGATAAAAGGGGCAATCAAGAAAAACTCGGGATATGCAAAGATGGTCATAATGTAGTGAAACAAGGTTTGTTTTTCCATTTACTCCTTCATGCATATGTACTGTTTTAATATGTATATACACAAGATGACAACTCATCTGAAGGTAATTGAACCGGGAGCAGCTCATTTGAGAACTTCGATGTATATTCACAGAATACCAAATTTAATGCAAAGATAAGATTTTATGATTCCAATATATTCTCTCATTAATTAATGGACGCATGATCTATCGAGGCCAAATTGAAGTGGCATGGGTTTAATCAGGGGTTAGCACTATTCGGTACTAAAAATCGAAAAATTGAGTCAAACAGAACCAAAATATAAATTCGGTTCAGTTAATTTGATATTCGGTTAGATTTTGATTTTCAATTTTAATTTTCTTTTGTTTTCGGTCTCAAATTTTAAGGTAAAATTACCGAAAATCGAATCAAAATAATGCATTCTAATCCTGTCTCAAGTTCATTTACTTATTTTCTAATCTAAATAATACAATATATATACACAATATATGTTGATCATTAAATTGTGTGGTAGAGTAATACTATGAACCTTGTGTTATGTTATCTAATTTTTTAATTATTGTTATGAAAAATGGACATGTGTCTTTAAAAATGATTTAATTTAAAATATAAAATAACTTCAATTTTTTACCGAAACTCGGTTCGGTTTAGATCGATTTTGTAGCCAAACGATTCGGTTTCGATTTATTACAATAAATATTTTGGTTATTTCGGTTTGGTTCGGTAACCGAATGCTCACCCCTAGGGTTAATGATATACTCCCTCCATCTATGAAATTTATATTTGATGTTTTGGGCTAAAATGTCACTAAACACACCCCAAAATTCTCTAAACATGCCTCATTTGTTAAGCATATCTCAATAAAATTTAAAAATTAACATGCATTACTAAACACACCTCATTTCTTTCTTATTATATCCTTCTCTGTCAATATAAAAAATTACTCCATCCGTCCCGCAATAATGTGTACAATTTCTTTTTTTTAGTCTGTCCCGGAATAACGTGCACATTTCCCTCCGTCCAGGCCTCGGAACCGCTCGACCTCAGCCCTTGGTCGAGCGGTTCTGCTCAATCACATACATTGCTCGAGCGCCCTCATGGCGCTGGATAGGGGGGCGCTCGACCGAGCACACCTGCTCGACCTCGAGCGCTGGTCGAGCGCCTCCTGCGCCCTGCATCCCGTTTCACTCAGGCTCCATAACCCAACAATCTCCCACCTGGAGACTGAACCTTGTTCGCTGCAGACGGTTTTTCATACATCTCAGTCAATATCTCTAGCATCTCCTTTGTGGTTTTTGCTTTCACCGTATGTAAGGCGACGTTCCTGGATAACGACAGACGAACCACACTCATCGCCTTCCTATCCAGCAACTTCCACTCGTCGTCCTTCATCTCTTCAGATTTTTCACCCAACGGTTGATACAGATCTTTACCGTACAGGTAATCTTCGATCTGCAATTTTCAGAATCATGGTCCCAGACAAAACGGTGTGGAGTAGTCTCCGGTGTTAAATAAATAAGACGGTGAAGCCTTGGTCCCAGGCAAAACGGTGTGGAGTAGTCTCCGGTGTTAAACAAATAAGACGGTGAAGCCTTGGTTAAAAACGTGGAGTCTCTATGGACTAGGTAGTGTTGACCTAGATAGAGTGGGTCGTTTTAGGGGAGGCTCGGTGGTCTTTGTTTGAGGAGGGTCCTAACAGTGGTATCAGAGCCATGGTCCCAGGCAAAACGGTGTGGAGTAGTCTCCGGTGTTAAACAAATAAGACGGTGAAGCCTTGGTTAAATACGGGGGGTCTCTATGGACTAGGCGGTGTTGACCTAGATAGAGCGGGTCGTTTGAGGGGAGGCTCGGTGGTCTTTGTTTGAGGGGAGGATTGTTGGGGTTCAAAAAATATCCCACATTGAAATAATATGAGAGGATCATGGGGTTTATTAGGATGGACACAATCTCAATTGGAATGAGGCCTTTTGGGAGATGTCAAAATTTAAATCCATGCGGGCTCGGGCCAAAGCGGACAATATCATACCAATGCGGGGATTTGGGTCCATCCAGGGTCTATAACAGTGTTATTTTCGTACAAAGAGGCAAATACAATGAGTCAAGGTATTTAAATGAGACATGGGCCAAAGCCCTAATTCACGCCAAGACAATCACAGAACCCCGCCGACCACGGGCCTTGGTCGAGCGGTTCTGCTCAATCAGATCGCCAGCGAGTGCCTCCAATGCTCTGGTCTCCCGTCGCGCTCGACCTCCTTTGGTCGAGCAGAAGTGCTCCACCTAACACCATGGTCGAGCGCCTCGCCCTTGCTAGATCCCTTCTCCGACTCAGGCTCCACAACCCAACAATCTCCCACCTTGAGACTGACACTGGAGCGGAAGTGCACAATCTCAACTAGGTCGAACGTCTTGTCCTTCCTGGACTCATTCCGAACGTCTTGTCCTCCCTGGACTCATTCCGAACGTCTTGTCCTCCCTGGACTCATTCCGCAACTCAGACCCCAACAATCCCAACAATTTCGTCTCATCTAAAAGCTCGAGCTTATAGAGAGGGTTGGGAATAATCTATTTATTTAATTTCTCCCAACAGTTGGAACCGGCATAAAGCTTGGCTCGGAAAAATTCAAACAACTGGTGAGCTAGACTTTCAGCAAAAATATCCGTTATCTTAAGCTAGGATGTGGGACAAATAGCGTGGAGAATTTGCCAGAAGAAACTAGTTCACGAACTAAATCATAGTTTATATCGATGTGCTTTGCCCGTTTAAGATTAATAGGACAGTGAATCCCTAACCTCATTTTACGGCATGAAAGACTGAAAGTGATCAACGGTTGGTTGCTAAAGAAGTTGACTAACCGAGTTGATAACATAAGAGCTCTGCAATACATGCACCAACCAAGGAACGCTATATAGTGGCATCAGTATAGGTAACCTCAAAAAATAATTCAGGCGTCAAAGATTCTTATAAATGGCAAATTCCTTGTGAAGCAGGGAAATATATAATTAATACAAGCAAAAGTTGATACACAATAATACAAACGTATCATTATTTAATTAACTGGGAGTAGAGCTGATTGGAGAGATCAATTTCTCCTGGATAAGACGACTCTCAATCCACGCTTGGCTTGTATTATGATGGACAAACGGGGAGAGACGGGATGAGTCTCCACAAGATGAACATTGTAACGATATATGATTGCTGCAGCCACCATTTTCATCCGAACGAAAGAAATCTCTTTCCCCAAACACGCCCTCAACGCCACAAACTTGTACGACGGGACTTGCCTAATCCCTCCAGTCGGCGCAATCCATCGCTCGGGCTTGAACTCTAATCAGTCTTTCCCCCACACGCTCTCCATTCTTCCCACCGAATACATGGACATTATCACCTTCGCACCCTTGCGTACATGATGACCGCTCGGAAGAACATCTGATCGAGTCGCGGATCTGTGCTGCAGAGCCCCCGGAGGGAAAAGACGGAGAGACTCGCATAGAGCTCCGTGGAGGTATATCAGCTTCTGCGTTTCCTCTCCGGTGAAGAAAATCCAATTCTTGTCAATTTCTTCCCGAATCTTGATTTCTGTTTCAGGGTTTGTCGCGATTAGCCAGAAAAGCCACGTGAGGCACGTGTTTGTGGTGTCTTTACCGGCTAAAATAAAGCTCAAAGCTGTGTCTCTCAAGAACACTCTTAAATCCGCTGGAGGCCAAGCTTTTCCTCTTCTCGTAAACCTTTTTGTAGGTTTCGACAAGACTGAAATCATTCTCCACCACTCTGTTTCCTCTGTTTTCTCTGTTCTGCAAGCTAACATGCACATGCTGGTAGATGAACTCGTCCAAAGCCTCCCAAGCTTCCATTATCTTCTTCTCGCCGCCGATTTTGAGCCATTTTTGCAGTTTCCAAATGCTTTCAGGGATTATATGCCTGTACAGAAGTGATTCATACAGAGAATCAAAAGCCTTCTCGCTAGGAACATGAGGCAATTCACCTGACAAACTGCATGGATCGAATTCCAAAGCCAGTTTGCAAATGTTATCGAAAGTGAACCTGTGGAAAATATCTTGCAAATCAAAATCAGTTCCCAGATGGCAGAAATTATCAAGAACTGGCAACAGGCCCGTTTCTACCTTGTGCCGAACAGTGCTCTCCACTGATTTGGCAAATTCGGGATTCGTCAGATACGAGAGAAGCGTTCTCCTGTGAATTTCCCACAATTCAAAATCAGAATTGAAACTCCCATCTCCGAAGGTTTCGAAGATCTTGTTGAATTCAGGGCCCTTTGGAAAGTTGGAGAAGTTTTTGCTTGTAATGTAGTCGATATTTGCAGGATCAGAGGTTACGAGCATGTCCAAGTTACAAAAGCAGGGGCCTTTAAACTCATAAGTGCCCCCACATGCAATTAAAATCTCAGTTATACAATCATGTATTCGGTGCAGATTCTGAACAACGATCGGAAGCATCCCGACCAGAGGCCAGTTCGTCGGCTTTGACCCCTTTTTCCCCCTTCTACTCACAAAGTACAACAGGGAAAAGATCAAAGGGAAAATCAACAAAAACTCAGGATGTGCAAAGATGCTCATAATGTAGTGAAAAAAATATATATAGTATTTTGTTTTCTTAGGATTATAGCATGTGTTTTGCAATTTTTCTTGCATGTATCGTGTTATATATATATATATATATATATATATATATATATATATAACAAGATAACTAAGTGTATGTTTGTTTCAAGATTATAGTGGTCGTGGTCAATCCTATATTTTGAAGTACTAGGATTTCAAAATTATCATAAATAGTTAAAATGTATTTTGTTTAGAAATATTATAGGATAGGATGGTCAAAAAGTTAATTGATGTATAATTATATTATTATGGATAGTGACAGATCCCGAATATAAATTTTGAGGGGACGACAGTTGATTATGAGTGTATTGAGAGAATAAAAAGGTAGATGATGTAAGTGCATTTAGAAAGTAAAAAGGACAGTAGTTGGTGGTGATAAAGTACAATAGTATTTCAAAATCCTTACTTTAAATCTCAAACGTAATGGAGATTTGAGGTTGTAAAATCAAAAGTCCGGACTAATAGTCGCGAAACGAATATAAGGGCTTGTTTTGGAATTCTATTAGACAGTGTAAATGGAATTCTTTCTATTACACAGTGTAAAATCACATTTTTTTGGAGTTGGTATGACACAATAAGTGTGTGTTTTCAAGCACAAGTGGAGCCTAAGAAGCACTTCTTTAAGCCTAAAGTTGGGCCACACCAACTTTGAAAATAAGTGCTTATTTACTATTGAGGTGAGTTTCAAAACACTCCCTAATTTTCATAAGAAAAGTGATTCTAGTATCCATATTGAGGTGGTGTTTTCAAACACTTTTAGAATAGTGAGAAGTGCCTTTTTTTTTCTTTAAAGTTGGTAAGACCCAACTTTGAAAAAAAAAAGAGTACTTCTAAGGTTCCAAAAGAGTTTGAAAACACTACCTGAGTTTGCAAACACAACCTAAGAATCGTACTTATGGGCAGTTCTGGGGTTTTGCCACAATTGGGGAGAAATATTTTATAAAGCAAGGGGTATATTTTATAATTCAAGGGAGTCAAAATGATAATATTATACGAATTGAAAATTTAAATAAACAAATTTCTTTATATAAGGTAAAAAGAGAAAGTCTCAAGGGTTTTATAGACCGAGTTCGATGATTTCAGAGTTTTAAAGTTCTTTGTGAAAGTTCTTCGCGGAGATCAATCAAAAATGGTCTTTAATTCGAGAACAAATTGTTAAGCCCCTCCGACATACTTCAAGCTCATGAAGTTCTTTGTGGATCCAGTAGCATTATTCTTTAAGTTCAGAAACGTTCATCGCAAAGATCTTCAGAAACTAACATTTAATTCAAAATAGGCATTACGCCCTTGAATTAACATTATAAAGCTCATATTTCAAGCTCAGACAAGAACTGGTTGCAGAGCGGGCTGCAAATAACTTTAAATGTCAGTTAAATTCGAAGAGAGAAACAGAGGAACTCTTAAAATTATACTTAAATATTCATTTTGATTCGTGAAAATTATGTTTATAATTTTATTTCGTGTTTATTTATTTTAAATACGAAATTTCTGGTTACAAGGTCATGTTGTTCTGTGTCGACATGAAGTTTTTGTGTACGAGCAGAGACAGACACATACGTCCTTGGGGCACGTGCCCCCAAAAAATTAATTATTTTTTTTACTATATTCATATAAGTATATAACATATATTATAATGTGATATTTCTTATGTGTCATACATTGACTAGTTGATTTGGCAACGCATTTACTACATTAAGTTATAGGTATTGTGTTTGCACAAAAACTTGATTGATATGTTCAATTAGTTCAAATAGAAGAGATATTTATTTTTTACGGGTCAGATCCAAAGTTATTTCAGATCCGGCGCTGCTCATTTTCTTCTTCCTCGTGATCTTAGGGTTCTTCTTTCTCGCGATTTTAGATTTTACTGTGATACGGTTTTTTCTTCTCTTCTTTTGTTCTTCCTTTTCTTTTCTTTCTCTTCCTTATTTAAATTCTTCCATATTCTTCTCCCTTTTTTCAGTTTTCTCATCCTGGCAAATTTGTAGGTCCTTCCATTCGTTTTCCTCTTAATTTTCTGGCGCAATTTTTCAGATGCTTCTGCACTCTTTTCACGTTGTTTCTGTAAATCTGTAATTTTGGACTGAAGATTTTTTTCGCCTTTGTACTGGTTTTTGCTCATGCAGTAACACTCTTTCGCTCATAGTGTAACAGTCTTTTGTTCATGTAGTAACACATCAAGTTGTTCTTTAAATCTGTAATTTTGGACTGGGGATTCCTTTTCGCGCTTGTACTGGTTTTGTTCATGTGGTAACACTCTTTTGTTCATAGGGTAACACTTTTTTGTTCATGTAGTAACACACAAAAATAACTCGAAAAAAAATTGGACTGAAGATTTTTTTTTCGCGCTTGTACTGATTTTTGTTCATATAGTAACATTATTTTGCTCATAGGGTAACACTCTTTTGTCCATGTAGTAACACATCAATTTGTTCTTTAAAACTGCAATTTTGGACTGGGAATTTCTTTTCGCGCTTGTACTGATTTTGTTCATGTGGTAACACGTTTTTCTTCATAGCGTAACACTTTTTGTTCATGTAGTAACACACAAAATTAACTTGAAAAAAAAATTAAAAATTATGTGCTCAATAACCTGCAACCAAATACACTAAAAATAGACTAGAACCATTAGGCTACAATAATTATGAATAAAAATATTTTTGCATAAAATATAAAACGTAAATAGCTAAGTGGCACGCCTAACCCGCTTTCGATCCGCCCGCCCTTACGCCCGCCCGCCCGCCCTTCTTCCAATTCACATGACCAAAGGAATTTTAGTCTATTTTGTTTTAATTGTGTAGTATTGCACATAATACTAGTGTGCAATATTTCACACAAGACTTACTCTTCTGTTTGAACTTTGAACCCCAACCGTTTCTTAAACTTATTTTATTGGTGTCCTCATTTATTTTCTATTTCTTTTTTTTATTAATTTTATTTTGTATAATTAATGAAATTTCAACTTTTATTTTCTATTTTAATTATTTTGTTCATTTTATTGATATAATTATTGGAATAGTCGTCATACTAATTTTTTTATTATATAAAACTTAAAAATCTAAATTTGTTTTTCCCTCATATCGTAGGATCTATTCTAACCACTTTTTCAGGCTCTAACAAATACGTCCCAAAATTTCGATCCAACTTTTCATTACCTCATTTCATATTACATTTTATATTTATATGTTTTTGTGCTCCCACTATAAAAAATTTCTAGATTCGTACTTGTGTACGAGTCGTGTTAACAAGATTCTTATCATATCGTATTTGTATTTAATATTATTGTGTCGCGTCCTTATCATGTCGACAACGAAAACACAAATTAGACTAAGGATTAACGCAATTGCTTCATGTACGCCATGTTTGTTTCGATTAATTAACGTCGAATTAGACTAAGGATTAATGCAATTGCTTCGCACTACAAAAAAATAGTGCATTGCCTACAAAATTTTTCAATATGCTTATGAAATTTTTAACAAAAAATAATTTCATCCTTAAATAGTAAGGATTGTTAATGACTTGCCTGCAATTTTTTTTACTTAAACAAGTCATTCTAAACTATAAATATAATTGCCTAGGGAATTATTTGTCTATGTAAGTTTGTCTACGGAAATTACAAATGTGTAGGCAGTTTGTTCATAGGTAATTTATTTATTTACTAAATTTAAAAAAAAATATATAAGCAAGTCGTAGGCAATCCTCACTATTTACGAATCATATTATTTTTGTTGGAAAATTTCATAGCCATATGAAAATTTTTGTAGGCAATTTTTTATTTTTTTTAGTGTCGTGTACGTCAAGTTTGTTATGATTAATTAATGTCTCATGCATTTATTTGAGTAGGTATACTAATACTAAGAATTCACGTAATTGCTTCATATATATGTGTAGGGTACATATGATCAAGTTTGTTTTGATTAATTGATGTCTCATATATTTTTATTTTAGTAGGTAATAATACTAAGGATTCATGTGCTCGCTTCAGATATTGAGGGTGTGATCAAGTTTGTTTTGATTAATTAATTAATGTCTTATATAGTCATACATTTACTTACTTTAGTAGGTAATAATACCAAGTAAGTAATTTTTCTGCAATTGCTTCATGCATTTCGGGTAGATCAAGGTTAGTTTGATTAATTAGTGGCTCATATAATTAGGGGGTGTTTGGTTTATGGGACTAGATTGATTAGGTGTGATAGGAATGAATAAAATTGGATTGATTTGACTGGATTTGTTGAATTGAGATATGCGTTTGGATTGTAGGATTATATTGAGGGATTAGATGGGATACCTATTGAAATGTCATAAACACCCTTAAATTGAATTGAAAGAACTACACTTTATTCTTGTGAATCTATTCAAAAAATAGAAGGACAATTTGTAATATTGCATTTGAGATATGCTCTATCCCACCTTTCACATGGGATTGACATATCCCTCCATGAAGGGATTTTGTACATTTTCTACCCGGGCTTGAAGTATATCATAGGCTCTCATCCCGCAAACCAAACGATAGATTAGTTGGGATTAGAATCCTAATTATGGCTTATCCCGATCAATCCTGCGAACCAAACGGGGCCTCAGGGTATTCATTGAATAGGGTTTTTTTTAACGAATAGGAAATTTTCTAATTGTCCCAAATATAAATGGATCGAGAATAAAGCAAAATTAATAATGAAATGTTTTAGGTAAAGTCTTATGTACCAGTGCACCGTGCATTTTATAGTGTATTATAAAATCATGCAACTTGTTATATCGAAATATGCAACTTATTTATATTGAACCGTATAATTATTAATATTTCAGTGTAAATATATTGTGTGTTTCAATGTAAACAAGTTGCATATTTTAGTTCAATAAATTACATGATTCTAAAATATATTATGAAGTGCATGGTATACCTAGTGCACATGAGACTCACTCTTTTTATTTGTTTATAAATTTCTATTATGCTTCATTTGCTTAATCTAAAAAATTATTTACACCAAGTGAATGTGCAACTCAAATTTACACTATGCTTCATTGGAATGATTAATCTTATGATGATATTGACAAGTGATGTGGCATAAATATCACATGTTTTAAGATGATGACACATGTATAAAAACTACAAGATTGTGCCATCCGGAGTGATTCGCCGAGGGACCCGATTCGGGTGAAAATTACATGATTTTATTGCGCATTTATTGTCTATTTTTAATTTAATTTCATGCTTTTATAACTTAATTTTGGCTAATTACACTTTGGAGAAAGGACGTGTTTTGTTATTTTTGTGGGAAAATGAGTATTTTTTTTATATATAAATCATGTGCCTAATTTTTGGTGAAGCCAAACGAGAGAAGAAATCAAGAAAAAAAATGTTATAATGGGTCAATTTGATTCAAAAAATAGAAGCCCATTCGTAGGCTTAATTTCTGGCCCATTTTCGGCCAATAATTGCAGGCCCAATCAAGCAGAAAATAAAAATTATTTGGGTCCAAATATTTGAAAATTCAGCAGCCCAATGTGATTAATTTTTCGGTGCAAAATCGCACCGCAAAGTCGGTGCAAATTCAAATTTTCGTTGCAAACTGCACCGACCGCACCGCATAGTTGCAATTGTAATTTAAATATGATATCTTATATCTCTAACCCTCATTCTTCAACTAAGTCCACAAGGTAATAAATCATGTTCATGATTTTTATAGTTTGTATTATTAATTTTTATAGATAACAAACTTATAGTTATATTTATATTATTTTCAACATCTTTCAACATGTTTTTTAAAGAGTTGGACCTCTACAAATTAATCATGTTATAGTGTTTTCCTGTCAAAAAAAAATCATGTTATAGTGTTTAAAGATATTATTTCATTTTTCATTTCAATATAAACTTTTCAACTTAAACAATTTTATAGAACATTATTTAATCAAATGTGTTGTCAATAATTTAAATAGACATTAATATCTTCTACTAATATTTATGTTCCTTTAAAACCGCCAAACCGCAAATAACCGACCGAACCGACCGAAAACCGCAAAACCGCACCATGGACACCCCTAATTGCAGTAGCTCACCATTTGAGCCATGTTGCTGTGAGATATGAAAATTGAGGATACGACTTTTTGACCAAAGAAGCGAAAAACAAGCAGCTGCAATTCAAAAGGCATGCGACCCCCACTTAATTAAAGTTACTAGTCAATTCCAATCAGCGTTTTTATTTCGAGTTAGGGCAGAGGACTTTTATCATTTTCCCACACTTTTTAGGCACCCCCCATTTCCTCTTTCGAGACATTAAATAGGGTTTTCATTTCTTGACACTTGGGAGCTGATTTGGGGCATTAATTTGGGATTTTCCACTTCCACCACCTATGATAGTTTAATTGCTCTTTCTTTTTTATTTAATTGTTATTTTATTTTTATTGTAATTGAGATATTATATGAATTTTCTAGAACCATATTTGATTCTAGTGCATTGTTTATTTAAATTTGAAGTTTATGGACTATTTTCTTGGTGTTTGTGTGGATTACTCTTATTAGTGTGCTTAATTTTTATTTGAAAGCATATTATTATCGGTCATGATAACGTATTTTATCTATTGTTAATTGGGGTAATATTAGAAGATTTATCTCATTAACAGAATCTAAGCATTCCACCCAATTTATTATGAGCTCGAGAGAGGATTAACCATTGGGAGGGAATTTATTGGTCTTTGGTGCTAATTAGGGGAGTATGATATTTGTTTGGTAGGAATACATGTTTATATTGTGCTTTCCTTGAATTAAAATATATTGGAAGATTGATAAATCCTTGTTGAGTGACCAACCCTATGAAATCAAACACAAACCACCTTAAATTGAGTTGTTAGCCATAAATGAATCTCTAAATATTGCAATTGCCTTGGGATCATTTTTTTCTTTATATTTTTGTTATTTTCTTTTCATAAGCTTGTTTGTTGATTTGGTTGGATTAATTTTATTTGTTTTTTTAGTGACATTTTAGTTAGCATTTAGAATTAGTCTTTAGTTTTTAAACCTTCAAAAAAATTGAGTTAACAAAAATTACTTTTACACTAACCATTCCCCATGGGATCGACTCGTACTTACCTCACCAAAATAGACACCTTACACTTGCGGTTGACTAATTTTACTTGTTGGAAAAATATGGAACAAGAGCCTCTGGGGTTCTAGCGCAGGAGAGTCGTGAACTCTTTTACGCTTTCAAAGGGGAAGATAAGGAATGATTGAGTAATGACTGTTGTTTTAGTTGATGATGACTAAACTGAGTAATCGGGATAGGACACGTGGGGGTATAGTTGGGTCTTCCCCAATTTAAATGAAGACTATTCCAAGGAACCCTGGAGGAAGCCGTGGGTTATTGAGAGAATAATGGAAAGCTTACGCGAAATTAAGTAAAGGAAGGATGAGGATGAGTGGAGTTGGTCTCCAAAGTGATAAGGGTTGATTCAGCGAGGAGTTGCTTTGAAGAGAGTTGTATAAAATTATTTTAATTTATTACTATTATTAGATGTTAGGATTATTATTCAATAATATTATTAATAAATATTATTATTATGTATACTATTAAAATTATATTAATATTATTTTTCTTTTAATAACAATAATTACGGATAGAAGAGCTATTATTAGTAATATATATTTTTATTATATATAATTTAAATAATGTTTTAAATAAGAAAATTTTCATTTGTATTTTATTATTATATATTTTAGAATTACTATATTATTATTTATATTGTTGAAATAATATTATTATTGAAAGTTATTAGATGATTGTTTATAACTATTTGATATTTTTATTTTTATTAATATTGTTAAAAAATAATATTATTGTTGAAATTATTATTTCATTATTTATATTTTTAAAATTGTTATATTATTATTTATATTATTTATTTTTACTATTATTGAAATTATTATATTTTATTTTATTAAATTCTTATTTTTATTATTAAATAATAGTAATATTGTTATTATTATATAATATAATTCATCAAAGAATGGTGTAGCTAAAACCAAGGGGGTTGGAAGGACTATTTCTTATTTTTGAGAATCATCATTCCATATATAATTATGACTCCAAATAAAAAATCATGTCAATCACAAAATTCGGAATAAATCCATGAATAATGATTTCATTCTTAATCTATTCCACTCAGTGTTTTTATAATCGGATCGACGACCAAACTAAACAGGATATCGGTTGGACCGATCGAACTGGCGGTTCAACAGTTAAAATGATCCCTATCCATTTTTTAAAGAGTGAATGACTATAATGTTCCATTTGACCTCATTTATTACTACTAGGTTCCAACTTTTTAAAACATTACTATAAGGTTCCAAAAGGTTGTTGGATTACATAAATGCCCTTAATGAGTCTTTTTGCTACTACTTTGTTGTCTTCTTGCTCCTATTTTCTATCTTGTATTTATTTATTCATATTTTTTATATGTGCTGTACAATAAGGAAGTTGTTGATAATTTTTTGATATTTTTCTTTATTTAAAATAAAATGATAATTTCAAATAGGATTATATAATGTATACACATTCAAAATTTCATATCTAAATCGATTAAATACTAAATTTTACATATTTAAAATAAAAAAATTACATATTCTCATCGAAATCCTAAAGAAATTTACATATTTTCGTCTTTTTTTTGACATTTATTATATCGATCCTAACACGTCTATATCATCCTAACATCGCATATATCATGTAAATAAGTGCACATATGCATATAAATTTCATGAAACTACGCATAAAAATCTGAAAAAAAAATCCCAAAATCGACAGATTCATCTTCATCTTCCTTAAATCCAGAATTCCATTTCCTGTAATCCCACTTCTCCGGATATTCTAACCATTTTCTCTCAATTGCAAATTCCATTTCTTTAATCCCATTTTTCCACAAAACCATTCTTGGACCTTGCTCCATTTCGTCTCTACCTTTTGTTTCATCAAATTCAAATACAAAACCCCTTCTTTAACTTTAACCCCAAATGGAAAGTTTCAAAATTCTCATTTTCATGGTGGAAGTTCTGCAAATTCAAACACAAAAGTTCTCAAAATTCTCAAATACAAGCGTGATTTCTCAAATACAAACAAAAAAAATAGCCAAAAATTCAAAAATCAAAAACTCATAAATTAGAATTCAAAAACTCAACAAGCAACAATACAAATGAAAGATAATGAAATCCCCAATCTTAAAAAAAAAACCCAACACAAAAAGCAGAGAAAATCAGAGCTAACAGTAGAAATCCAAACCAAATCATTAACTACATACTCCAAATTCCAAATTACAAGACCATACTTTCATTTTACCTCAATATCAATCAAGATCGTACCACATTCCATTTCACACCACAAAATAAATAAAGAATTCACATGAAAAACTACAAACCGCTGATTCTCAAAATGCCCACTAAAGATTCAACCTAAAAACAGCAACAAAAAAAATCCAGATTTACACGCGAACGCTCCGGTGGGATGGTGCTTCGAGCGCGGCGGCGGCGGTTGGAGACAACAGATCTGTAAAAATATTAAAACTCAAACAGATCGGTTCTGAGCGCTGCCATAGGAATGGGGAGGTAGTGGGAGGCGGCGACTTCTTCATGTCGATCTAGTTTTGTGTTTGGGATTTGGGATTTTGGTGGGGGAGGATTGGGGTTTGTTGGGGAGTGGGGGTTTGGAAGAAGATGGTTTTTTTGAATTTGGGTGGATTTTGATTGGAGAGAAAAGAAGAAGAATTCTAAAGAAGGATTTTGAATTTGGGTGGATTTGAATCTGACTTTCACTATTATATTTAATACACATTTTTAATAGTTGTAAGTGGGGGCAAAAAAGTTACAACAATAAGAATTGAAATCTATTAGTAATGTAAAAAAGTCTTGGAATCTTTTGAAACCTTATTGTCATTTTCTCTTTTTTAAAAATATTTTGTATATTATATTAAAAATAAAATTAATATGTACCTATAAACTTTAAAATGATAATTTATAAGTTTCATATTTGACAATAAATATAATAAAATCATAAATAACATCGTACAATATAATTTAAAATACTAAAATTTTAATAGGAATAATAAAAATTAGGATTAAGTTTTAAATTAAAAAAAAAAAACTGAAAAACTGGTTCTACCCAGTTCAATCGATTTCCCGATTTTGATCGATTTTCCCGGTTCTGACTGGTTATTTTCGGTTCAACCATAAAAACAGTTTTTTAGAGTAATTGAATCGGTTTTATGGCCGGTTCCCGGTTCAACCCGGATCTGAAAACACTGATTCCACCATACCAATAGAGTACAATTCGATAAGAATACATCTATTTTATTTTTTTTAATATTATATATAACATCTTAAAAATATACATAAATTGTAAATTTTCAGATGCATGTAATTCACATTTTCTTCCACCCAAAACTCAAGCATATTCAATAACTTTATCTAATTAATTAACAAATTAGAAAATAATTAAAATATTATCAACTCATTACGAAAGTCATAATAGTAAATTCAATCTAAAAAGAGTGGTCACCTTACATTACATAATAAAACCTAATTAAAAAACACATTTAATATTTACTAACATAAACATGTGTAATCATTTAGCTGGATTATCACACCAAATTCATGAGTCCGTTATTTATTTTATTATTTATCAATTCGCCAAATAACAATTTGATTGGTAGAGTCGCGAATCACACCCTAAAGGCGGGTGAAAATCCAATATTGCATCACCGTGTTTTCAGAAGCACCTGTGCATAATAGATGACGTTTTTCCGCTAAAGTTGATGAATGACATGTTTAATCATCTAGATAATAACATGTGCACCAGCTAATTAAATTAAACCAAGAGCGGAAGTGCTAAAAGTTCACACAAATATATGATGATGCAGCATAACGTAACATATAATCATGTACACTCCACTGAATTATGAAATACCTGCCTCAATCAAGCCAAAACTATTTGGTTTGACATAGTACCGGACTTTGCTTTCAATTCCAGAAACATACTTTCATTAATCAAACACATTTCTTTTAGAAACTCTGACCCTCAAATCATGTTTGGCATAAAGTATGATAGAGTCACTAGGAGACACAGGATGACCCTCCACAAGCTTAACACCATAATTATATATAATAGCAGCAGCCACCATTTTCATCTGAACAAAAGCCATTTCTTTCCCCAAACACGTCCTCGGCCCGGCGTTAAAAGCCGGAAACTTATACGACGGCTCGTGCCTAATCCCTCCCGTCGGCGTAATCCACCTCTCCGGCTTGAATTCCAAGCAGTCTTTACCCCACACGCTCTCCATTCTCCCCACCGAATAGAAAGAAATAACGACTCTACCATTCTCTTTAATGTAATCACCACTAGGTAAATTATCGGGTCGAATTGGAGCTTTATGCTCCAACGCAACCGGAGGGAACAGCCTCAGAGACTCACACAATGCCCCATGGAGGTACACTAGCTTCCGCGACTCTTTCGCATCGAATCGCCTCCAGTTCTTCCCCTGCAGTATCTCGGTTTCAATCTCTTGCCGAATCTTGAATTCTGTTTCGGCATTCTGAGCAATTAGCCAGAAAAGCCACGTGAGGCACGTGCTGGTGGTGTCCCTGCCCGCAAACATCAAACTTAAAGCAGTGTCCCTCAGGAACTTTCTAGAATCGCCACCGTTTCTGTTTCTGAACGATGCTAACAGAGTCCGATCCGCGGAGTCAATAATCGGGTATATGAACTCATCGAAGGCCTTCCAAGCAAGTTTAAGCTTCTTCTCTTTTCCAATTCCCATCCATTTCTGCAACTTCCAGATGCCCTCCGGCACCACGTGTCTATGCAGCAGAGCTTCGACGGCGTCGTTGAACGCCTTCTCGCACGGCACGTGCGGCATTTCAACGCGCAAACTCCCCGGATCATACTCCAACACCAATTTGCAAATACTGTCAAAAGTCAGCCTCTGGAAAATATCCTGCAAATCTGCTTCTTTATTCTCACAGAGAGAATCAAGAACGGGTAAAAGCCCATTTTCGACTTTTTCCCAAACTGCCCTCTCCAACAAGGCGTAAAACTCAGAACCACTCACGAACGAAAGAGTCGTCCTCCGGTGAAACTCCCACAGCTCAAAATCAGCATTGAAAATCCCGTCCCCCAATATTTCGAAAATCTTCCTGAATTCAGGGCCCTTGGGGTAATTGGAAAAATTCTTGCTCAAAATGTAGTGAATATTGGTGGGATCGGAGGTTATGAGCATATCCATGGTGCAAAACCAGGGGCCTTTCCAGTGAAAGGTGCCGTTGTTTTCAGTCATTAGATCTGTTGCGTAATCATGGATCCGGTAACAGTTCTTCAAAATTCCGGGCAGCATTCCGACCACCGGCCAGTTGGTTGAAGAGTAACACTTTTTCCTTTCGTTAAATCTCCAAAGACAGAATATAATTGTGGCAACGAGGGTAATTAAGAGAATCTGATGATATTCATTGATTGCCATTTCAGAATTGGGATGTTGTTTCGGGTTGTTTCTTGTGGAATTTGTGCAGGTACCCTTGTTGTTCAGTAATAGGCGGCTGTGGGATTGGATACAGTCGTGTCACCATAACAATCTGAATTGATGAACGTATGGTGCAAAATAATCTTTTTCAGGATAATATATTATATTTATATCAGCCAATTTTTTTAATTCTATTAATCATCCTCGTTGTTCTATCCGTCCACCAAAATCGTGCTCATTTCATTTTAACATATTGTACGGAAATGTAAATTATATACGTTTATGAACACAATTTTTTTTATCTTCATCGTTCAACAATCACTTAATATCATTATACTTTACTCAAAATCAATTATGTTATTCATATATGGACTTAATTTACCTTTCCGCAATATTTCAAAACGAAATGAGCAATGTTTTGGTGAACGGAGGTAGTATTAAATTTACTCGCGGTATATTATCCACGTAATTCTGAAGTTCCATTTTTCATTTTCAGTTATTCATATATTTAGAGTACCTGCTAATCTTCTATACATTTTCTTCTCAGAAAATAGTACCAAAAATTGTAGCACGTGAGTGATTGGAACGGGTACCAAATGGGCATGCTAAAAAAAATTAGAACCGGCGGTTCGAATCGGAACCGCCGGTTCCACGATTCTGCGGTTTCGGTTTCGGAATCGAATCGAAACCGTAAAATATACGCTTCGATTCCGGTTTTATCATTTCCGGAACCGGAACCGCCGATTTTCCTTCTTTTTTTTTTTAAATAAATAATTTCAATGGTTTAGACCTTCTTTAACTCAATTTAATATTATACTACCAAATAGTGCCAGAGATTAAATTAGAACATGGTAAGGGCTCCATGTTTCCGTATATCATCCCGATGCTTCTGTCCTCATTTTCCTATCGATTTGTTGGATATTAATACATCGGCCGACATCTTTGCTTTCTTTTAATTTGCTTTGTCTAGACTCTGAATATGGATTGAGGAGGATTTTCTTTTTAACTTATGAGCATGTTTAGCTAATTTTATTTTTATTATTCCTCCCAAAATAATGTTCACACTATCTTTTTATCGAGTTTACCGAAGGAGTTGTTTTATTACCAATATTTGAAATAATAAAGTGATTTTTAAAAGGGGTATGATAAATTCATCTCTCCTATATTATATATTTTTAAAAAAACTTCTTTATATTTAATTTTAAATACTAATAAAAAACTCGATCGCTAAAATACGAGAAAACAGTAATGGTGCATATTATCTCGGGACGGAGGGAGTACGTTTTAACATCTTATAAGTTGTTTCAAGAACTTAAAAAGTATAATTTTTAAGTAACTTATAAATTTATTAAAAAATAAATTGAGAATATGAATTTTATTTTTTGGAAGTTTATAGGTACTAAATAGCTTATTCTAAATTTTTACAAGATGTTGTTAGTCTTTTTTTTGCTACACAAATTTAAAGAGCTTAATTTATTCTAACGTCTTATAAATTGTTAAGTGTTGTGGATTGATTTAAAAGAAAGATACAACCACCTAAAGATGGTCGTCCTTCTAAAAGCCCGGTACAATTGATTTCACCCATGTCTACAAGATTTTAAATTTTTTTTATAATGAAATATAATCCAATTGTGTTCATAACTACTTCTCAATTTTATGTGGTTAAAACCCAAATTATGATGATATGCTTGAGAAGACATTCTCTACTCGAATATGCTCCCAAGCAAAGAGCAATATCGAAAAAAAAATGAAGAAATATTATGAACTAATTGCTTGTCTAAAGTTTGGTCAAATAAAATAATGTATTATTGTTGAATATTATTAGTCCCAACCCACTAGTTCTAGTCCATTCCCTGAAGCGAATGCGACTCATCTCAAAATTATGGATGTGGTTGTGGGTGGATGCGGTCGTGATAGATATACTCCACATAATTATATAAACAACAATCGTGATAAAAGATGGAGAAAATAAAAAGTATGCGGATAAATGTTACCGTTGTGGCATTGAAGGCCATTGACCCATTATCTATCAAATAACAAATCATCTTGTAAAATAGTGTCAAACATCCTTGAAAATGAAGGATGAAAATGTTGAAACGAATTGATGAGAATAATGTTTATAATGGTGATGATAAAATTTCATTCTTCCTAAAGAAGCAATGAATGTGAAATATATGAGATTAAATTATGATGATGATGTTTGTCTAATTGATAATGCTATACACACTATATTTAATAATATAAGATACTTTTCTCATTTGGAAGAGGGGGAGACAAATAATATTATAAGTAACAGTGCAAATTTGATTGAAGACTCTAAAAGAGTCACTATATTTTCTCTGAAGGAATTAAACTCATTGTAAATGCACTAATGTCTCTCCGGTCTCGAAAAATCTATTGAGTTTTAAGGATATTCACATAAATGGGTATCATATCGAAAGACTCTAAATGAGAAAAATATTGAATGTTTATTGATTAAAAAAAAATATCAATTCTCGAAAGAAGTGTGTATTAGATAAATTGTATTCACTCTCATTTCATCTATATTGCAGAAAAATACATAAAATTGATATATATATCACCTATTATACAAGAATTTTACTAATCGCAATGATTTTAATGACTCCAGAAGAATTACTAAATCAAATATTCTTGGAGAATATATGTTCCGATTGAGATTGATGTCCCTGAAGGACATTCAATTGAAACAATCGAGTCAATGAATGTCATAAATATACTCCCCTTTAGTGTGGGAAATAACCAATCATTTCTCATCTGCGAATTTTAAGTTGTGCAGTACATATATCACCATCATAACGAACCTAACAACACAGATTGACTAATTGTACATTTAATGAAGATCATTTCTCGACATTAGGGGGAGATAATAATCCAAAACTAAATGAATGCCGAGAAATTTCCCTGAAGGAAAAATATCTTCACTACTTAGACCCACACACTAGTGAATCTGAACTATAAATTCAAATGATAATTAACTTGCAATTAGCAAGTTTCTGCCAGATATATTTACTAAAGGAACGACTAAATCGCAAATGTTTGATATATATGATTTACAAAGTATAGAGGTCCTAGGGAAATTGGATATATATGTTAATATGACTACACGCTAGAAGCGTGAAGGACCTCTTAACACAAAAATAAATTCACAGTAAACTAAAGCTAGCTAAAGTATTCAGTCATCCACAAAATCTTCTGAAGAGATCTGAAGACGGAAATCCTAGTAACAATGCACGCGCACAAAATAATCAAAATACTAGGATTGTGGAACAGCCAGATCAAAATATTTTGAGAAATGATGAGGATCTGGTTTATATGAATTTTACAAATACAAAGAGAAGTATCAATATTGTCGGCAACATATTCACCTCCACAATTACTATTACAAATAAAAATCTGGATCCAATACTGGCCTAAGTCAATAACTGAGTACCTTTGACTGGGTAAAATAAAAAGAAGTAATTGTGGTCGAGCTAGACTCGCTAAATAAAAGAAAAGTTTTATATATATACTCGGATGTATGTATTTGTACAAAAATGAAATAAGAATAATGAGGTGATGAAATACAAAGCGAGATTAGTAGTTCAAGGGTTTTCGCAGAGACTTAATATCGATTTATTCTCTTATTATGTATGGAATAAAGTTCCACCACTTAATATCTCTAGCAACAAATATGAATTGAAAAATGCAGTTATTGGACGTTGTATCTTCATATTGGTCATTGAATGTCAATATATATATAAAAGTCTTGACATGTCCGAAGCATGTAAATTAAATCCAAAAGATATTTATTCTTTCAAATCGCAAATGTCCTTGTATAGGCTCAAATGATTTGGACGTATGTGACAGCCTAGTTAAAGAAGGCTATATCATTGACCCAAATAAGTCCATATATTTTTATAAAGAAAAATGAGTTAAAATTTGTGATCATTGCAGTATATGTTGATGATCTCAATTTTGATTGGAACCCCCGAAGAGATCCAAGATACATTTACATAAAGAAACAATTTGAGATCAAAGATTTTGCAATTATTAAAACCTGCCTTAGTTTATAAATTGGACATCTAGAATACGAAAGATTTGTCTATCAATCTACGTATACCCAGAAGGTATTAAAATAACTTTAAATGAAAAATGCACATCCATTGGTCTTCCGGATGTTTGATCCTAATACTGATCCTTTTAGATCGTGAAAGAAAAGTGAAGAGATACTTGGTCTTGAAGTACCATATCTCAGTACAATTGGTGGATTGATATATCTTGCTAATTATATGATATTTGGTCATGAAGTACCATATTCAGTATAATTTGTGGATTAATATATCTTGCTAATTGTACAAAATGAAATATATTTCACTGATATTTCACGGTGAGATTGATGTGCAATAGATTTGATCAAGTGAAAAGTAAGCATATTTACTTATTAAGGCATAACCGATTGCAACATTTGAGAATTTATAAAGCATACTGGAATACGTCGACTAAAAGATCTCAAATGATGTTTAATTCAGGGGGAGAATTAATACACTAGGTAACATGTACTCTTCTCCCTTCACTAGGTTTTTGTCCCACTGGATTTTTCCCAATAAAATTTTTAACGAGGCATAATTACGGACATTCAAAGGGGGAGTGTTATGAAATAAATCATATATTGAATGTCATTTACAAGCAAGACAAATGGAGTTACAAGCAAATTACAAAAAATTATTTATTGTCCTATTAATTCACATTTATGTATTCATCCATGAGGTTCCATATAAATAGGCGGTATGCCACCTTCATTTGTACACAACACACAACTAATAATTAGTAAAACTATTCTGGCTTGGTATCGCCCCCCGATGTAGTCATTCTTGACGAACTGTGTAAATAAATTGCGTTCTTTATTTATTTTATAACACAAGGAGCTTTGTTCAATGAACTGAAGGAGAACCATTTTTTTTACTGAAATGCTAAAATTCCTTAGGATATTAGAAAACAAAAAAAATCTCAGAAATGTTTAACAGAGTTTGCCAGCATGCCCATCCAGGTCTTAGGCTCATCAACTAATACTTTGTGCAATTAATTAATTTAAATGGGGTAGTCAATTAGGTTAATGTCTCTATAGTAGCTCCACGAACCACTTTGATTATGATCTCCATAAGTGAGTTTATTATTGGACCATATCTAAAGTGAAGTAGTAATCCTCACAGCTCACACAGGCCCACCAAATTTAAAGAAAAAATAGATAGAAATATGACACGGTACGGAATTTGAGATGGTAGATATCTAAAGTGAAGTAGTAATCCTCACAGACAGATAAAATATGACACGGTACGGGAGATGGTAGATACGTGATGACATAAGACTAGGGGTTGTAAGCGAGTCGAGGCAAGTAGTATCAAGCTCGAACTCGACTCTATTAAAAAACTCAAAACTCGACTAGCTCGATCAATCTCAATTCTTTTGAACTCAAGCTCGACTCGATGAAAAAGTTAAAATACTCTAGCTAAAAGCTTAACTACTTACATAATAATAATAATTATATATTTTTATTTTATTTATAATTAAAATATATTAAATAATTAAAATAAGAAAATTATATGAAAATATTAGACTGTTTCAGATTAATGGAGTTGGAACGGGTCTTCATATGACTCATTTGCAACCAAAGTGATGTATCACATCTCCTGTCAAAAAAAGAGTGATGTATCACATCATCTCTCAATCGGAGTTTTCTAGGGAGGAGGAGTTTCCATGGTTAAAATTATGGTGGAAAGCTATTCCGTTATGGGTGTCCGTTTTTTCTTGAAAATCCCTACGAGAAAGAATTCCAACTAAAGTTAATTTAGTGAAGAGGGGCGTGATGGTTGGGTCTTCAATCCTATGAAAGTGTTGCTCGAGTGGTCCGGAGAGCACAAATCACCTTCTGATCACTTGTCCCTCAGCTCTATTGGTTTGGGAAGTTATTTGTGTTTGGCTTGATAAACCGATTCCGTACTCGAATTTTATTAGAAATTATTTCATGGAATTTGTGTTTTTTGAGACTAAGGTTTCAAGAAAAAAGTTTTTGAGCTTACTTTGCCAGTGCACGGTTTGAAAGCACAGAAATAACCTTATCTACAAAGAGAATATATATTTACACTCTGGAAAAGCTCATCGACGACATCAGATTTAGTGCTTGGAAGTGGATTCGTTCATATTATCCTCACTCATTTATATCTACTACGGCTGTTTGGGATAGTAATTCATTAGATAGCTTACCATTTAAACTGTAATTCCTGCTTCCTAGGCTACTATTTGTATTCGTTTGGGTTTGATTACCCCTTCATCTTTACTTTAAACAAAAAATAAAATCTAGAATTGATTGAACTTAATGACAAAAACTCGGATGAGACGAGATACAATTTAACACAAATCACACTTACTCTTTTCAAAGTATTAAAGCGTCAATACTCAAATTATACGCCGTCTCTTCGTGAGACGATTTCACGCTAGTGCGCCTCGAACTTAATTAATTAGAAGGGAGGGTGCCCCTATCATGGCCGGAACTAGAAAAGTTGCTCATTCTACACGTCTTACAATTGAGTAACCCAAGATAATTAATTAAGGGGTAATCATGTACTCATGATGACAGAGACTATGGATGAAGGATTCAATTCCCATTAATTGATTGAACACGTGGCCTAACAATTACCATTGATCAAATGAATTCATTAAAATAACTTTATTTCTGCTAGTACGATTGAGGACATGATCTTCACTCAAAATATAGCAATCATACTTTCAGTTTTCACCATTAACAACACATTAATTCCTTTTGGATAATCTAACCTTCAACCCATGCCTGGCTTGAAGTATAATCGAATCACGAGGCGCAACCCGATGACCCTCCACAAGTTGAACGTCGTAACGATACACAATAGCAGCAGCCACCAATTTCATCTGAAAGAAAGCCATTTCTTTACCCAAACACGTCCTCGGCCCCGCGTTAAACGCTGGGAACTTGTAAGACGGTTCGTGCTTAATCCCTCCGCTCGGCGTAATCCACCTCTCGGGCTTGAACTCCAAGCAGTCTTTTCCCCACACGTTCTCCATTCTCCCCACCGAATAAAACGAAAAAATAACCTTCGCGTTCTGAACTAGGTGATGCCCGCTCGGAAGAACATCCGGTCGAATTGGAGCTTTATGCTCCAAAGAGACCGGAGGAAATAGCCTCAGAGACTCACACAACGCCCCGTGGAGGTACCGTAGCTTGCACGACTCTTCCACATTAAAGAACCTCCATTTCTCATCCCCCTTCATCTTCAATTCCGTTTCGATCTCTTGCAGGATCTTGAATTCTGTTTCAGGGTTAGTCGCGATTAGCCAGAACAGCCACGCGAGGCACGTGCTCGTGGTGTCTCTACCCGCGAGCATCAAATTCAACGCCGTGTCCTTCAAGTAGTCCCTCAAATCACCGCGAGAGCTTACATTCTTCTCTTCGTACACCTTTCTGAAAGCGCTCAACATGCGGACATCGTTTTCTTCTACCTCCTTCAAGCTAACGAGCGGGTAGATGAAGTCGTCGAAGGCCTTGGCTGCTTCTTTAAGCTTCTTCTCTCCGCCGACGTTCAGCCATTTCTGAAGCTTCCAGATGCGCTCAGGAATGACGTGCCTGTGCAGCAGAGGCTCCGTCACGTTGCTGAAAGCCTTTTCGCAAGGAAGGTACGGCAATTCAACAGACAAACTGCACGGATCGTAGTCCAAAACCAGCTTACAGATATTATCAAAACTGAATCTCTGGAAAATATCCTGGAAATCAACATATTTCCCCTGTTTACAAAAATAATCAAGAACAGGGAGAAGCCCTGTTTCCACCTTGTGCCAAACAACCCCTTCCAACGAAGCCGAAAACTTAGCATGATTCAGCTGCAACAGAGTCGTCCTCCTGTGAATTTCCCACAACTCAAAATCAGCACCGAAAATCCCGTCTCCCAAAATTTCGAAAATTTTCCTGAATTCACGGCCTTTCGGGTAATTGGAGAAATTCTTGCTGAAAACATGGTGGATATTAGCAGGATCACTTGTGACCACCATGTTTATGTTGCAAAACCAGGGGCCTTTGACTACGTATGTGCCTCCACATTCTGTTAAAATTTCAGTTGCATAATCATGTAATCTGCGCAGGTTCTGAAAAATTGCAGGCAGCATTCCGACGACAGGCCAGTTCGTCGGCTCAGGCCCCTTCTTTCCCCTTCTGCTTAGCAAGTACAGTAGGTAGAGTATCGGAGGGATGCTTAAGAAAAGTTCGGGATATTCGAAAATGGCCATTTTGTTAAGAATGATAGTTTTACTATATTTTGGTGCTATATATTTTCTGTATGATAGGTGATATTAAAGAATCATCACATTATTAATAGAGGTAATCTGGGAAAACAAATGAACACACATCACATGGAATTGACAATTAATGGTACCTAACTATTGGTATCCAAAGAGAGAGAATGATATATGACTTGCATCTTAGCCGGAAACGGGCCAGTGAAAAATTTAAGTAGCTGAGTTGTCTTGGCCTAAATATAGCATAAGTTGTAATCGGATAAAATAAAATTGCACATGTTATAAATTGATAAAGTAATTATAATACAGATTACAAATTGATATTAACCTTAAATGAAACTTTCAGTGGAAACCTGATTTTATTTTGCTGTTTTTTCTACAATTCATATATACGCATATAACATCACTGCTTAAGAAAAAAAAATTCAAGGGCATATGTGGCTTTGCCAATTTCTTAAATCACACATGCACGTAATAACGACAGGTTCCGCCATACATTTGTATATATCCCAAAAATTATTATATTATGATATTTTAAGAAAATATTAAATAAAATTTTTGCAACCGACAAAAATCCATATAAGACGATTTAATATATGGAGTGGGTCTTTAGTGAATCAAATTGCACCGTGCACTCATACAATTGAATGATCTATTTAAAAAAAAATACTTGAACCATTAAATATATTATACATGTTTTGTGGGTATATAGATAGAATTGGGACGGGTGCACGGATCTTAAATATAATTGCACATGAGACTTTGTCTAATACATGACACAAAATACAATTTTACACAAATCAATACCTATTCTTTTTAAGTTGCTAAATCATATGCTTAAATTATGCTCATTTAAATATGAGTAGACACTTTTGACTTTTAGCGTTCAAAGTAATACTTTAAATGAAGTATTTGCGTTCTTTTCCCCCATGCAGCATACATGCAATGTTGTCTGTCTTGCGAGTTTCATTGATTTCTATATTTAACATATATATTTTTTTATTTGGAAAGTCCAATTATGCAAAAAAAATCTTTGTTCAAACAATTATTTTTTAAAGGTACGCTAGTCGCTAGTACTGAATGTGAAATCATGATGAAATTAAACCAACCACCAAATTGGCCATATATTGATGAAATTAAATCCCATCAAATCGGCAATCCATGTATATTTTTGTATTTATTGGCGTTTCACCTTTCTGAAATTTTGACACATGGATATATGGTATGTTGATTTGTTGGATATTTTTAATTATTTCACGTGTCATTTATCCATATTATGAAATACAAAGTTGAACACTAGGTAAGAGGGAAAATTTTACAAACCATATTGTATCTTTACTCGAATTCATTTTACTTTATTCTTTAACTTTATTAAATTTGATCCTTTCATTATAAATATTGGTCCTTTTTATCGAAAAATTTAAAATTTGGCTAAAAAATTGCCCTTTTCTTATTATTGTCAAGTCGATTATCACCACTCTCTCATCTAGGAAACAAAATTCTCAAACGATTTCATGTTTCGATTAGAAATCGTCATATATAGTTGAATCACAAAATTTATCTGCTCATGTCGCATATTTTGAGTAATTCACAACGAGACGAGGGTCGAGAGGCCTATACAATTCTCTTCTTCTTGTTGAATACATCATTTAATTATCTCTTTCGTAACTTTTCCGACTGAAATTTTAATTTTTCGATGAAAATGGCCAAAATCGATTTAAAAAAGACCAAAATTTGTAAATTGAAAAAAATGACTAGAACTGAATTCAAGCAAAAATATAGGACGATTTGTGAAATTAACTCCTCGTCAAGACAGAAGGATATAATTTGGTGGATCATATATCATGTATATCTATTTCCATTTTCTCAGTTAATTTATCTATGTTTTCCGAATATATGACGTTGTTTGACAATTGAAAATGGGTAATGTCTATTCACCTGAATAACATAAATTTTATATTTACGATAAATTGTGATGAAATTAATTTATATTTAGCAGGGTATTAGGGAAGGAATCGTAAACCTAAGTCATTCAAAAAGACTAGTGACATAACATATCTATTAATTTAATGCTGTTGACCCAAGATGCTATAATATCATTACTTGTATTGGGCATAGCTGCATATTTCATTATATAGCTCCTAAAACCTCCTATTAAATTTAGTT
The DNA here is from genome assembly GCA_037126765.1 of Stenogyne calaminthoides. Classification (NCBI taxonomy): domain Eukaryota; kingdom Viridiplantae; phylum Streptophyta; class Magnoliopsida; order Lamiales; family Lamiaceae; genus Stenogyne; species Stenogyne calaminthoides. Next base: position 3,598,733 of record JBBCBC010000036.1, on the reverse strand, counting down.
TTACACTGTAAATTCATTTTCTTTAAACAAATACATAAAATTTAGAGTTTGAATAAAAAATAGTTTCATAACTTTGACCTCAAATAGATTTAGTCTCATAAATTTTTTTATCGTCGATTTAATCTTAATAACTTTGACAATGTCCAATTTTAGTGAGAAAAAAAAATCATAAATGGTCCTATAACTTTGTCCGAATCCACAAATGATCCTGTAAGTTTTTACTTTATCAATTTTGATCATTTTAGTTTCAACTTTTGTCCTTTTCGCCGGATAATTTAAAATATGATCGGAAAATTGATCTAACTTTTTATTCTAGTCACGTCAACAAATGCCACCACCACTCTCATTTGAACTGCTGCTCATCAAGGAAGAAAAACCCTTAATTAATTTTATGTTTTGATTACACCTTCTCCCGAATTGCAACTTCAAAATCACGAATTTTATTCATTATCGTAGCTAATTTCGAGTGATTTACGTTGAAGCGAGGGTTGAAACCTATACTATTCTCTTCCTCTCACTAAATCCGTCATTTTAATATTTTTCTCGAAGTATTTTGTATACTACATCATATTGCTGGATAAAATTTTCAATTTTTCTGCGAAAATGACTAGAATTGAAAATAAAAGGACCAAAATTGATAATATAAAAACTTGCATGATCATTTGTGGATTCGGACAAAGTTACATGACCATTTATGATTTTTTCTAAATTTTAGTCTCAAATCTGTCAGATCAACATCGTTTTGCCGTTTCAATTTGGGGCTTTCAACTAGGCTGCCACGTGTAATTATTTTATTTTATTTTTTACAGCTATAATTTCAGGGCATATAATAAAAAAATTGAAATTAAAATAGAATTGACGGCAATAATTAATCAAACACACTTAAAAATGGCAGTCCAGTCACAACATTCGCCGGAAAGCCTCAAATTGAAACAATAAAACGACGTTGTTCCGTTCGATTTGAGACTAAAATTGAACATTGTCAAAATTATTGGGACTAAATCGACGACAAAAAACTTATGGGACTAGGGAGGTGCTTGCAAGAAATTATTAGTGATTATAGTTATCTAGAATTGTATGCAGGAGTAATTTAGAGTGTTTTATTTCTCTTTTATTAGATGAAATAAACTCTTAAAAGCTATAAGATATGAGCATTTTTTAAGTATTACAACTTTTTTTTGCAAACACTTAATTTTTCTTTGAATTTTTTTACAAACACTGTCAATTTCTACTATTAAATCAAGACAAATACTTGTATGAGTCGGTCTCATACATGAGACGGGGTACAACTTAGCACAAATCACACCCACTCATTCCAAAGTGTTAAAGCGTCAATGTCCAACTTATGCCCTGTCTCACCATGCAAGTGTGCTTCATTAATCAATTTTCTCATACTCACTAATTTTATTCACTTCATCAAATTATATTATTTTGCAAACACTCCCTAAATCTATTCGAAGTCAAAGTTATAGATCATTCAAATTGTAAAACTTATAATCCTTCCTTCTACCAAATTTATTCTCATTTTCCTTATTTGTTTGTCCACCAAATTTATTCTCATACCTTTTATGGAAACATACATTTTATCTTTATCCTCCAAATACACTTACAAACAATCATTTTATTTATAAGTGGACCCGACAATATACTATAATACTTTTACTTTATCTATTTTTATTTTTTTTAAATTCCATGCCTAAAGAAATGGGTATTAATAATGTGGACAGGTGGAATATAAAGAAACCTAAATTAAATATCTGAACCTGTAGCCAATTAACAAGAGTTGGAAAAATATAGTAGACCTGCATTTTGTTTCCGTACACGCATTTAAGTAATTGATTTATACAGATTCTTGTACATGTCAATTTATGCATTTAAGTAATTGATTTATACAGATTCTTGTCCATGTCAATTTATTATTTCAGTTCCCGACTTGCAAGGGACTGAGCGACTATTTAGGTCCAGCTTGATATGACTAATGAATGGGTAATGAGTATTATTGAGGGGTCAATCATTAAGGGCTATTAATTATATTATTATTGTTTAATTAATTAGAACATCAATAATGAGTATCATGTGAGGTGGGTTAATGAGTTGGAGTAATTAATTGCTGACTTTTATTCTCATTACTTATGTATCAAAACTACTAAGCAACATAAATAGAAGTCATTTCCATTACCTACTTCCATTACCCTCAACCAAACGGGCCCTTAATTATTTTGGCGATATTGTAATTTGTAATGAAAAAGGAAAAAAGAAAAGAGAGATATATATTCTACAAGACAAAACACTACAAAAAAATAGAGAATTGACTACAGAATATTCCAAAAAATAGAAGATTGCCTAGGAAATATTTCAATTTACCTAGGCATTTTCATTTATAGGTAAATTTTTGCCTAGGAAATATTTCAATTTACCTAGGCATTTTCATTTATAGGTAAATTTTTGTCTACGGAATGTAATTCGTAGGTAAATTTATTTGTAAGTCATTTTTAAACCATAAATATAATTGCCTATAAAAATATAAATTGTCTAGGAAATTCTTTTTTGTAGTTAATTAGTTTGCCTACGGAAATTAGGAATGTGTAGGTAATTTCATGGTAGGTAATTAGTTTGCCTAGGAAATTATTTTGTATAGGTAACTTTTCATAGATTATTTTAAAAATTGGTAGGCAAATCCTAGACAATAGTCACTTTTAAGGACCAGATTATTTTTGTAGAAAAATTTCGTAGGCATTTAAAAATTTTGATAGACAATTCATCATTTTCTTGTAGTGAAAATTCGTATGAGACGATTTTATGCATAAGACGAAGTATACCCGATACAAATTAATATCCACATCTTTTAAAATATTAAAGCGTTATTGTCCACATTATGCACCGTACGTTTTATCGTAAACCCGTCTTATGCAAGTGTGTCTCATTCTCAAAACATTAATCGAAAGTTTAAAAAAAAAGGAAAAAAGAGTGAGTCGACTCTCATGTGCATCGGGTGCACCGTGCACTCCATAATGAATTTTAGAATCATACAACTTGTTGTACTGAAATATGCAACTTGTTTATATTAAATTGTACAATTATTAATATGAAAAATAAGTTCCACAATTTAGTATAAAAAACTACATAATTTTAAAATATAGGCATAATGCATTAAAAGGCCCCTAAATTATCAACTTTTGTTTCGAAAGGCCCATGAACTATTTTTAATTTTAACATTCTGTTAACAAATACTCCCTCCGTCCCAATCATAATGACATTTTTACAGTTCATAAGGATTTAGTGGAATAGTGATAAAGTGGTGGGGTAGGAAGAGTTGTTTATTAGTATTTTATATGATAAAGTATAAAGTGATGAGTAATTGGGGGTATAAAGTGTTGTTTATTAATATTTTATGTGATAAAGTGATAAAGTAATAAAGTGTGTAAGTAACTTTACCATTATGATTGAGACGAAATTATGGGGTACTTTACCATTATGATTGGGACGGAGGGAGTAATATGTTCGTATTATTTTAATAATTTCATATTCAAATGTCATTTTATATTGTAATTTTCCATTAGGAAATCTCCAATTCTCAAAGAAGGTGTCGTGCATATATATGTTCCCCGCCTTCTTTTCCGGCACAGTTTTACGCTTCCAACGCTTCATGAAACTCACAGTAAATTGTGGTAGGTTTCCTTTAAGATGAACGAGAAAAAAAAAATGTGTCAAGATTTAGAAATATTATTCAAAAGGATGCAGAAGAACACAATCATATATGTGTATATGTCTGTACATAGTTTTTGTGTGGCTGAATTAATTAATTATTCAAAAACCCTTATAATTAATTAGTTATGACTAATTTCAGATTATAGAAAAGAGAGGATGAATCAAATTATGATTAATTGCAAGTTCAATTGGCTGATTCTCAATCGCTCATCGTCATTGCTTTCAATACACTAATATGTCGACGTCGCCGGAGTAGAAGAGGCGGTGGCCGGAGGAAAAGGCGGCGATGGAGTGGGTGGAGTTGGGCATTTTCGGCCCTGTAAATCTGTAGTCGCCGTTTAGTTTCAGCGAAACAAAAATTTGATAAATTTTGAGAAAAAAAGATTATTTACCTATATATGTGTCTATTTTAATCCTACTTGTCATATTAAACACACAACCACTCGCATAAACCAACGTTTCAAAAATACTTGTTAACGGATTGTTAAATAAGGACCTCGTGAGACATAATTTATATAGTTTGAGAATTTTTTAAAATAAAAAATAGTTTAGAGATCTTTCAAAATAAAAATTGATAGTTTAAAAGTCTTTTTATGTATTATTCTAAAATATATTATAGAGTGGACGGTGGATTAATGCACTGGTGCGTGCGTACAAAGCTTAGCCAAATAAAAAAATGGAGAGAAGGAATTAATGGTAAATCTACCAACTGTTTTACATGTCCGCTTCATCAATCAATCAAGAGGCCCCAATATTTATCGGCTCTTGTCATGACTCATGAAGCAAAAGCATGAGCATCGCAATTCACAACAACAAGATGCTCCCACCATTTAATTTCTTGCAGCCAAACATGGTCTTAGGAAAGCTTCAAGATGTGATGTGATAATAAGAAGACTAGAAGAGGCAACAAAGATAGGCGACGGGAACGAATTCATGAATTTTTTAGCGTGGGCACAAAATAAATAAAAATATATATTAAAAAAAATTATTATGTATATAGCGACTTAAATATATTACAATTGAAATATACAGATTTTTATAGATTAAAATATTTGTATGATTGACATATTATTGTGAGTTTGAAGGCTATGATATCATGAAAGAATTTGGTTTCATCTAAAAGTTCGAACTTATAGATAGATGTTGAATTAATTTGTTTATTTAATTTCCTAATAGAAACGTGCAATATGTGTTCGTGAAACAAGTTGCACATTTAAGTGTAAATAATTTGTATATTTTAAAAAATAAACTATAAATGTACGGTGCACCTGGACATAAAAACATAGTCTTAAAAATTTTAACACTAATTAATATACTTCTCAATATAAATATATAGTATATAATAAAAAAATTAATTGTGTGCCCCCCTCCCCAAGAATTTCGTTTCATCTAAAAGTTCGAACTTATAGAGGGATGTTGAATTAATTTATTTATTTAATTTCCTAATAGAAACGTGCAATATGTGTTCGTGAAACAAGTTGCACATTTAAGTGTAAATAATTTGTATATTTCAAAAAATACGCTATAAAATGTACGGTGCACCATGGCATAAAAGAGATAGTCTTAAAAATTTTAACACTAATTAATATACTTCTCAATATAAATATAAATATATATAGTATAATAATAAATAAATAAAAAATTGTGTGCCCCCCTTCCCCCCCCCCCACACACACCCACCCCCACCCCAACTGATGTTGTTGATCCGTCTCTGGCAACAACAAGGGGTTGAAGTTACATGAACCCTTACATTTCAAAATTTTATGAAGTTTATGGTAGTTTGGTGCTACTCCCAATTATATTGATTTATTTTTATATAAAATATTCTTTTTTTAATTTATATTCCCTTTGTCCCATAAAAATTATGTTTACTTTTTGGGCACAACCATTTAGAAAAAGGTGAATAAAGTAGACAAAGTAAGGGTATTTATAAATAAAATAATTGTTTGTAAGTAAAGTACAATGACAATGATTGAATGATAAAGATAAAACGTATATTTCCATAGAAGATATAGGAATGGATTTGGACAAACAAATTAGACATGTGAGAATAAATTTGATGGATAGAGGGAGTAATTGGTCTAACTTTAGGCACTATGCCATTTTCGCCGATAGATAGCGATTTTTGACCGCTATTAAAAGGGTTAAAAAAACGCTATTAAACCTGGTGATATCGTAGGGTGTGCTAATAGATAGCGGTTTTTACCCGCTATTATAGGTGGCTTTTATTGCGGTTTTTACCCGCTATCGTATGTAAATATTCTGCTGTTGTAAGTCGTAATTATTAAAAAGGAAATGCTTACGATAGCGGTTTTTGAAGAGCTACAAGAGCGGTTAATAATCGCTATTATATATACTTATTATAGCGATTTTTAACCATTATCATAAATAAAACCCGTTATTGTAACTTTTTTTAACCTGCTAATATTTGCTTATTATAGCGGTTTTCAGGCCCTATTAGGGCGGTTATTAACCGCTTTCGTATGTTATTATTATAGCTGTTTTGGACCTTATTATGGTGGTTATTTACCTATTTTTATAGTGGTTTTTTTTTTGTTTATTCAATAGCAAAAAATTTAAATTTTAAATAAAAGTTTAAATTTCATAAAAATATCAATAAAATTGAAATTGTACTTCAATTGTAATTTAAAATGCATTAAAAAATTACATTAAATTCATAAATGCATTACATTCATAATTCAACTAACATGCCCAAAATAAGATAAACAAGATAAGACATCAATTGCAGTCTGAGTAGCATTTTTTACAATCTTTTTTAACAAATTCGCCTCCAATTCTTTGGTTCACAATTGAAAGACAAGGCTCGCAGTCACCAAGCTTCACATCCAAAGAGGTTTAAATATATGTAAAAACAATTAAAAAAGCATAAGCAGTCTTGAATAGTATCAAATTATCATTTTCAAAGACTTGCAAACACTTAGAAAATCAGATTACTGTGGAAAGACTAAATAGAGAGAGTTGTCAAACCTGGACGATGGTAACAAAAAACCCCAAACATCCCTTCTCTGCTCAAGTATGTACGCTTGTACGCATGAAGCCCACTCTTCTCGCACTTCATCAATTTCAGCTTTCGAGTAAGTTTTTTGCATGAACTATAAAGTACAAACATCCATTATTGAGGCAAAAATAATTCTAATTAATTAATAAATAATGAATCACATAGAAATATTACCATTGCTTGCATCGAGGATGTTTCAACATAGCCTTGAAAGTTTACAATTTCTCTCATGTAGCGTAGGACATAGAAACCACACTGAGATGCATCAGGTTGTTTAGGAGCCTATATTATAAAACAAAGCCCATTATAAAGTATATATTTTCTCACACAAAACACATTATGAACTAAACACTTGTAATGTTGTCATACCTTGATTTTATTCCATTGAATAGCTTTTCCCCTCCTTCCAACTGACGCATTAAACATGTGTAAGGACCTTTATATATTCAAAATTAGCAAAAATCATTGATCATGTATACCAGAGTTTTATTAATAAAATGTTGTATATTGAAGATAACTCACTGCTCGACAACTAGTTTCCACCGTGTATCAATATCACCAAATAAGGAGTCCAACAAATAAATCTCCGACTTGTGTGGGTCGATGACCGTTAATATCCAATGATCCCTACATATATATATATATATATATATATATATTTTCTCAATTTCTAAGACTCGAATGAGAAAGTGATATTGAAAATCATACTTACTTTACATTGCATGGCACCACAAAAAGTTGATTAATATGTGTACCAACAAACTTGTCCACAAGAGACTGTGCCCTTTTCGTAATTTGGTTATCTTCATATGATTTATCATTCCTCATTGATGGCACATATGCTACGCCATACAGATCAACAAATTTGAACTTATCATCCTTCATTTTCCCATACAAATGCCTACATGAATAAGAAACACAATATTTATTATGCAAACGAAATAATCTTTGATGTTAAACATATTAAAAATTAAATTAATGGATTGCTTACCGATATAAACAAATATACAAGTGTATTTAGATTGGTTCCAATGCATGAGAATGGGTGAATGTCCTCAATGTTAATATGCAAAAAACGCTCATGGTCAAACACAACATTGTCTAAGGGAAACTCTATCAACCTGGAGGCAGCCATCTTAATCTTACAATAACAATACACCAAGTATAGGTGTTGTGGCACAATTGAAGGATCTAATGAAGGATTCTTAGTTTCACACTTCTTTTTGTTTTTCGTGCCACTCTAAAAATTCTACTATGGCGTGTGAATGACATTTTTCTACTATGCTTCAGCCTCTGTGCACAAGTGTTCTCACCACAAACAGGACATGCATAATATCCTTTCACAACACATCCTGCAAGATTTCCATAAGCAGGAAAATCATTAATTGTCCACAACAAGACGGCTCTAAGGAGAAAGCTTTCATCCCTGTAGGAATCATATGCATCTACTCCTATCCACAGAGTTTTTAAGTCATCGATCAAAGGTGCCAAATAAACATCGATATCATTCCCTGACTGCTTAGGACCAGCAAATCAACAAAGTGAGCATCATGAATTTCCTCTTCATACACAACCACGGAGGAAGATTATATGTGACCAATATAATTGGCCAACAACTATATGTAGAAGTCATAGTACTATATGGGTTGATCTCATCTGCTAATAAGGCCAATCTTAGATTTCTAGACTCGAAAGCAAAATCTGGCCACTGATGGTCCACTAACTTCCAAGAGAGTGAATCGGCAGGGTGACGCAAATTACCATCACAAACCCTCTTATCAGTGCCAAGTTAACTCTTTTGCAATATCCTTGTTCCGAAACATTCTTTGAAATATAGGAATAGGTGGAAAGTACCACAACACCTTCGCAGGAACATTATCATTTATCTTAGAGTTCTTGCCGACCTTCCACCTTGAGGCCTCACATGTAGGACAACTTTTAAGATCCTTATACTCTTTACGATATATGACACAATCATTTGGGCATGCATCAATTTTCTCATATCCCATACCCAATGCAACCAAACTCTTCTTCGTTTTTCTCATAGATGGAGGCAACTCAATGTTGTCTGGGAGCATATCTTTGAATAATCTAAGTAAGTCATTCATACCCCTATCACTCCAATTATATTTTGCTTTCAAGTTATACAACTTCACAATTGCAGACAACTTTGTGAATTTAGTGCATCCGGGATATAAAGGCTTCTCAGCATCTTCAAGTAATGCTTAGAACTCCTTTGAATTATCAGTGTTTTCAAATGCATCATACACCATATCATCTAAGGGTTCTCCTGCAAAATAATCACGTTTATCTTGCTCTTCTTCATTGTTATCATGCATTGGAGACTCTTCCACGAAACTCTCTCCATGCCATATCCATATCGTATATGTTCTATCCACACCTTTAGACAACAAATGAGCCCTTACACAATCAAATTTAAGCTTCTTCATATTCCCACATCGTGCACATGGACATGATATTGCATTAAGATCGATAGTATTTTGCTTTGCAAATTGCATGAATAACTCTACTCCAGACCGGTACTCACGTGACAACCTATTCTTTAACATCCATTCTTTGTCCATCTTATAAGAAAACATAATTTTGAAAATAAGGTGGCCAGTGATGATACTTCAAATGAATAGTATTTAATTAGGGGAAGATACTTGTTTGTTAGTATATATTCAATAAATTCAAGGCAAAAGATCACACAACATCTACTTTATCACAAGAAAAGACATTCAACTAATCATTACACAAAGAAATTTCTGCTTTAAAATCACAGTTTATGCAAAAAATCAGACCCTTTATGATATTTGTTCCATTATAATTACCTTCAAAGCTTTTGTCCAAGCTTCAAGCTTCTTTGTAGAACTGATCAGAATGTAGCCTACAATACAACACTCCCTCAAACACGGACTAGCCAAGTACCTACACATTGCAAGTATTAAAATAGCATAAAGATGATATCATCAAAATTTCAAAAAAGAAAGTAAAAGTTCAGAATAAGAACCCTAAGTGCACTCCAACATTTGCTAAAATTCAATAAAGGATCAGACTTAAATTCTGTTCTACTAAAATTGTAGCAAAAGCAGAGAAAAACTTAAATTCTTAACTTAATTTGAACAATCAAAATGAAGGATCAGACTTATTTTCTGTTCTACTATTGATTCTTCAATAAAGGTTGAGTAGGCAAAACACAAAATAGAGGATCAGATACTCAAGAATATATCTTTTTTTTATTAATTAATTTATCCATTTTTTACATTAATTAATGGTGAACTACCTTTTCCAGAAAGGATCCAATGCAGCCACTCTATTTAATTGTCTCATCAATCGAACAAACCATAAAGAATCAATAAAAGATTAACTTAGGAATAGATGCAATTGTTAACAAATTACCTATTTATTTTACCCTATAAATTCAAAAATAAACACTCAATCTACAACCAAAAAATGTCTGAGCAAAAAGTTGTTACCTTCAATATGAAAGTTGTGATAAACAAACAGAAAACAGGGGTTCTATTTTCAGAAATTGACAATGACTTTGCAGATGTATTGTTTAGCTTCTTCATACTACCATTGGGAAATATAGTGCAAGTATTTGAGAAGCATTATTGCAGCATTTGCTAAAGTTAATATGGAAGACTGTTTTATTAGTACCACAACTTTCCAACATTTGCTAAAGCTGGTTAGTGTCCTATATATGTGAAAAGCAGCAAAAGCTGAAGCTTTTGCTAATTTTGAACTTAAAATATAGACAAGATTGCTTCAAGAAATTAAGATAAAAAAATCAGCTTATAAAAAGTTGCAGAAACATACATGATTAATTTCATTGAAACAATCAAATACAACTCATAAAGCAATGAGGAGAAAATGCTATTCAAACCCCCTAAACAAATTGACACTTGTAGCAAAAATAAAACACCTGACCAAAAAGTAAGATCATCAACATTAGATATATAAGTTATTAAATTCAGTTTTAAATACCTTGAAAGAATGGAACCCAAAGTTAAAAATCAAGTGCTTCGTTAAAAGCTGGAACACTAAGTAGAATTACAAAAGCATATGCATTACCAATGTGCAGAAGGCAATCTTTATCAAAAAGTTAGTGGGAACACACATTAAACAAAAATAAAAGCCTAAATTTATGCTTCTGAGCCCAACCCATTATATTATACAGGAAATCCCAAAGATTGGTGCTTATTCCAGCTTGCGGAAAGTCGAAAATAAAATTTATTAGAGATGAGCTTAAAAACAGAGTTCCTCCCTGAAGCACCACTTAAACGTGAAAAGAACATGGTAAAAAGAAATCTATATTTTCATTGAGGCATTATATCAAACAGGTTATCTACATATCTTATCATCTATATTTTCATTGAGGCATTATATCAAACAGGTTATCTACATGTTTATCATCACCATTACAACTAATAGAGTGACTATCCAAAGGCCAATTGAGAAGCAAACTACAAGTTCAAAATAGAGAAATGCTATAAGAAATCATCAACCCATATCTATACATTCAATGTTTGTATGAAACATCAAACCCACAAGGCCAAAACCAAGTACAGAAATTTTCCAAACTAAACATAAAAACTGAAACAATTAACCAGATTCTAACCGTGCATGTGAGGGGGAGTATGAATCTGGCGAGGCGGTCCTCCATTGTGGGGAGCGTGGCTAAGACGGGTGTTTAGAAACTGGTGGCCGGATTTTGCAGTCTCGACTGATTTGACGGCGCCGATGTAGGAGGAGAAGGAGCGCGGCGGTGAGTGGGCGAGGAAGACGGCGGCGGGTGGACGAGGAAGAGGACGACGGCGGGGGGTGAGCGAGGAGGAGGAGAGCGGGAAAAAAATTCGGAAGGGTATTGTGGGCGCCGAAGGGTTTTGGAAGAAAAAAATTTCTGGAACTTTTTAATAATATTTCGATGGAATTTTTTATTTTTTTTAATAATAAAAAGAGTTTTAATAGCGGTTAATAGAACGAGTTTTAATAGCGGGTAAAACCCGCTGTGAAATTAACTTTTAATAGCGGGTAAGACCCGCTATCTTACATAAATACAATAGCGGTTTTTAAAACTATAGTAGCGATTAAAACCCGTTATCTATCGGCGCATTTTGAGAACCAGAACAATAGCGGTCATTAAAAACTGCTATATATCCGCATATCCCATATATCTTTTATAGCGGTTAAATTTTTAATAGCGATTTTTTAATTTATAATTGCAATTTTTAAAATAGCCGCTGTAAAAAAGTCCAATTTTAAATGTCAAAATTGGCATAGTGAGGTTAAGTCTTGTATGCATCCAGTGCAACATGCACTCATAGTACATTTTAGAATCATGCAACTTTTTATACTGAAAGATGCAATATGTTTACTCTGAACCGTGCAACTATTAATATGGAAAAAAAGTAGTTGCACGAGGGGGTGACTTATATTAATATTAACCAAGTTAGTTTTTATATGCATCAGGTACACCGTTCATTTCATAGTATATTTTAGAAATTTGCGATGTTTTACAATGAAACGTACAACTATATTTTATGAACACAAGTAGCAAGTTTTAGTATAGTAAATTGCAAGTTTAATAAATATATTATGGAGTTCATGGTGCACAGGAGACCCATTTATTAATCAATTATTTAAGAACAAAATCGAGTAATATTCCTTTAAACTAAATCTATACATGAATTATAACACTGTAATGCACAAACATATCATTGTTATGCATAAATATTATCACTTTTATTTTTTAAATAATAATAATATTTATGCATAATAGTAATAATGTGTATACGTAATATTAAAAAAAAAATTGCATATACAAAAGACATTATCGGTTTTGATTTTAAGAAATCTTTTGCTTATTTTGTCAATCCAGTTTTAAGAATTCCACCATAAAAAAAAATTCTTCCTCGTTTTCCTAAAATTGATCGTTTAAACAAAAAAGTTGACCCTCATCCCCACACAACCAAACTCATCCTACATTCCTAGCCGAAATTTGGAAGACGATTACTGGTTAGGCCCATTGGATAAAGGCTACGGTTATTGACACCTACAGTTTTAATAAGTACACCGCCCATGCAATTTTTTCAAAAAAACAGTTAAATGAAAAGTCAAAAATACCCTTTTTACTGTTATACACTTATACCCTTATATCACATTAATAAGCACACCCCCAGTCAAAACACCGAAATTGGTATATAAGTATGTTGACTAGAAGAGAAAGAATTCTTGATTTAAAAAAAAAAATCACTCAATCAAAAACCTGATGACCTATTGTGAAATCAGCGCATTGCCGAGTCAATGCCAAATCTTTTTTTTTTCAGATTCAAAATGTTTAGAAAATTATTTTCCAAAAAAAGTAAATAGTTAGAAAAAAAAATCGAAAAAAACAACACGAAAAATAGCAGATCAAAATTTCTATAGAGAAGAAAAGTTTAAAAAAAATTACAGATCCAAGATTTGTTTCAAATAAAAGCATAAAAATCGGAAAAAAGAAAACAATAACTTGTTTCAGATTTATTTCTAATAACATTTTCGAAAAAAATCAAATATTTTGAAAAATAAATTCCAAAAGAAATCAAAATTTCGAAAAAAAAAATCAAAAATCGTTATCTTTTTCGAAAAACCAGATTCAAAATCTTCATTTTTTTTAATTTTTTGTATAGTAACCAACAAGAATTGAAGAAAAAAAAGAGGAGCAAAAAGAGTGAACCAGAAGATTTTAATTGGGGTGGAGGCCGACATCGGGGTGAATCACTGAGTTTCCAGACGTCCGGAAAGGGGCGCAGCCGTTGGCGGTGGCGTCAGGATAGGAAGGAGATATGTTCTTTTGCAGACGGGGATGTCGGAGAGGATGAAACTTGAGAAGAAGAAGGGATGGCGGGGTTGCGGTGGAGGCCTTGAGAGAAAAGTTAGGGTTTTTTAAGTGGGGGTAAAAATGGTTTTTTGGGGAGGGTGTACTAATCTTTCAAGTGGTGTACTTACAAATTCAGGCGGTGCATATAACCGTGGCCTTGGATAAATTGTGTCGGCCCATTAAGAGCCAGTCTTTCCCCAACACCGTTTGAATTGACAAATTTTAAGTGAAATATGGTGAAATAGATTATAATATGAGTTTAAATTAGGGGCATGTTGACACAACTTATAAGCTCTTTAAATAGCTTATAAGTTGTTTAAAAATTTATAAGCTTTTTAATTTTTATTTGGTAAAATAAAATGTTTAAAACTTTATAAAATTTCAAAAAAGGTTTTTTAAAGCTTATAAGCTCCAAAAAAATAAATTGGGATATCCCAACTTATTTTACAAAAATTATATAAGCTCTACCCTATCTCAACCCATCTCGGTCCCAACCCGGCCCTAATTGAACAAAACCCTGGCCTTTTTTTTCCAAAAATAAAAAACAACATATTTTCAAAAAAATAATATTTTTGTAAAACAATAAAATAATAATAATAATTTTATTATTTCAAGAAAAGTTATATTTTTAAAAAATTATTAAAGAACTTATAAGTTTTTTTAATCAAACATTTTAACAATTTGTAAGCTACTTAAAAATTACAGTTTTTAAACTTTTAAAACAACTTATACGATATTAGAGCTTATAAGATGTTTAAAATAAATTTAGTCAAACGGGCCATTACACCTTCCCGTTCATCTTAATTAATCTTTTCAATAACATTCTTTTATTAATATAAAATTTTTGTGAGATACTATATACTACAAGAAAATAAAAAATTGCCTATGAAATTTTCCAAATGACTGCGGAGTTTTCTATGGACAATTTTTTAGAATTTTAGTAGACAATCATATTATCTATAAACAAACTGCACCACTTTCATCGTACACCCTTATTGCTATTGTTGGTAAAGATCAACACTTTAAATGTAAAGTATTGACCCTTATCAACAATAGTAATAGTGATGTACTGTGAAAGTGGTGCACACAATATTTTGCCTATTAAAAATTGTTTATTTTTCGTTATGATAAATTTTGCAAAATAATTTGGACAATCTCACGTTACAAGAAAATAAAAAATTGACTATATTATTTTTCACCAAGGCTATGGAATTTTCAATAAATTTTTAAATGTTGATGATTATCTATATCTTATCTATAAAATCTTCTAAATATGTAGAGATATTCATACAGACAAATTGTTTACGAAAATTAATTACAAACAAATTTATTTATTTATTTATTTATTTTTGGAAAAAGACAAATTATTATAAAGAAAAAGGAATGGAGCGTCAGGAATGCCCCGAGAAAATGGATACACAAAAAGAATATAGAGTTCCTGCTAAACAACTAACAAAAGCATCTATTGAGTTCTCCCATCCACTCATTCAACGAGTTCCAACTATTAATCCTGTTATTTGTCTTTAACCAAAAAAATGAAGAGGTACAAATCTTCGAAAGAATATCAAGATCCTCCACTTTGGCGCTTTTGAAAATCACTTAATTCCGCATCATCCAAATTTGTCACACTGTTGCATGCTAGATTAACGATCGTTCTTCTCTTTTCCTCGGATCCGCGATGCTTCGGTGTGTTGAAAAGCGTTCCATTTTACAGCCCAAATTTAGTCCAACACTTCCCAACAAACAAATTTATCTATGAATTACACTTAATTTCGATTATAGTTCAATTTTGGTAGAATTATGTTCAGCTTGGTTGAATTCTAAAATTTTGATTTGACAATGTTGTTAGGATATTAAAGTTTATTTTAGTGAGGAATTGTTAAAGGGATTTATCAAACACATAAATTAACGATGAATTTGACATGAGATCATCCAAATAGTTTTGCAAAATTTATCATAATAAAAAGTACTCAAAAAAAAATAAAATTAAATAAAATTGTCTATTTCAATTCCAATTGAATAAAAGTAAAAAATATGATATAAACAAGAACATTATCATAATACATTTTTTTGCCTGATAAAAAAAAATCACATCTTGGCTCGTCCAATGTCAACATTTCCAGCGAAACTTAAATTTTTTTGGATGAAAATGATTAGAATTGGATACCATGTAGCTAAAATTGATAAAATAAAAAGAAGTTTTTTTTTCCCTTTTTTTTGGGAATAGCACAAAGTTACAGAACGATAAATAAAATTGTCTCAACGGATAAACTTCAAAATACGAAAACCTGGATCATATGCGCGCCAAGACAAGCTCACTAATTGCTACACCACAGCCTGTGTTGCAAGGGTGTGTGTTGCACGTGTATGGGTGCGGAGGTGCAGATGCGATACGATTCGGGTGTGGGAATTCGTAGTTTTTCAAAATTTTAGGATACGATACGTCGACGATACGTCAATTTATTTTTATTTAATTATATATCATCTTTAATAATATCAAAAAATTTACAACAATTATATATAACACCTGTAATAATATCAAGAGTATTTAAAACACTTATACTAATATCAAGAAATGCATCCCATAAGCAACAAAACAACAATTAAATAAATTATCATTAACCTACCCAAGTCATAAATCATAATAAAAAATTCAATCTAAACGAAGTACCACGTTGTCAAAATAAGTTACATTAAATAACAAAGATTGATTGAAAAGCATAAGTTGCAACTAACAAGTGGCAAGTCTAATCTAGATTGATCGAATGATCATCATTGTTGGGTGTCTCTCCTTCAAATTAATTTAGTAAATTTTAGAGTGTGTCCTTCAAATTATTAGTAAGTTTTAAAATTTTACAAAAAAACCCCAAAAATTTAACAAATTTGACAAAAAAATCTTGATACGTATCCGATACGTGTATCCTCGGAACAGGATACGCGTATCCGATTTAAAAAAAATAAAAAAAATTGGGATACGCCACGTGGCGTATCGGGTGCGAATCTTAGACGAATCCCACCCAAATCGCACCCGCGGCGAATTCGATACTGCATACTGCTGATTTTTTAAGAATCCGTGCATTAGAAACCACAGCTAGCTAGCATTGCTATGGCATCAAGAATTGAAACAAGTATGCATTTTGTTTTAATACTATTCCTTCCAACGTTCTATAAAATTATTATCCTTAAAACGCAACCTCTTACGTTATGTGCCCGGAAGACTAATTTCTTTTAGATAAGACGACTCTCAATCCATGCTTGGCTTGTAGTATGATGGAGAAACGAGGGCAGACAGGATGACCCTCCACAAGTTGAATATTGTAACGGTACATGATTGCCGCAGCCACCATCTTCATCTGAACGAAAGCCATCTCTTTACCCAAACAGGTTCTCGGCCCTGCGTGAAACGCTGCGAACTTGTACGACGGCTCGTGCTTGAACTCTCCCGTCGGCGTAATCCATCTGTCGGGTTTGAACTCAAAGCAGTCTTTCCCCCACACGCTCTCCATTCTTCCCTCCGAATACACCGACATTATCACCTTCCTACCTTTACGCACGTGATGACCGCTCGGAAGAACATCCGATTGAGCCGCAGCTTTGTGCTCCAGAGCCGGCGGAGGGAATAGCCGGAGAGACTCGCAAAGAGCTCCGTGCAGGTACATTAGCTTGCGCGACTCTTCTTCCCGTGAAGAACCTCCATTTATTATGCAATTGTGTTTCAATCTCTTGCCGAATCTTGAATTCTGTTTCGGGGTTTGTAGCAATTAGCCAGAAAAACCATGTGAGACAAGTGCTTATTGTGTCTTTACCAGCAAACATAAGGCTTAACGCGGTGTCCCTCAAAAACACTCGTAAACCCTCTGAAGAACCCATCTTTCTCTCTTCGTAAACCTTTTTGTAGGTTTCGACAAGATTTAAATCATTCTCCACTTCTCTGTTCTCTCTGTTCTGCAAGTTTACATCCACATTCTGGTAGATGAACTCGTCCAGAGCCTCCCAAGCTTCCATTAACTTCTTCTCGCTGCCCATTTTGAGCCATTTTTGCAGTTTCCAAATGCTTTCGGGGATTATATGCCTGTAGAAAAGAGATTCATTGAGAGAATTGAAAGCCTTCTCACTAGGAACATGAGGCAATTCAACTGACAAACTGCAGGGGTCACAGTCCAAAACCAGTTTGCAAATGCTATCAAATGTGAACCTCTGTAAAACATCTTGCAAGTCGAAATCAGTTCCGAGAGTACAGAAATAATCAAGAACCGGGGAGAGGCCCGTTTCCACCTTGTGCCAAACAGCGGCCTCCATTGATTTGGCAAATTCAGGATGAGTGAGATGTGAAAGAGTTGTTCTCCTGTGAATTCGCCACATTTCAAAATCAGAACCGAAAACCCCATCTCCGAAGATATCGAAAATCTTGTTGAAATCAGGGCCCTTTGGATAGTTGGCAAAGTTTTTGCTTAAAATATAGTCGATATTTGCAGGATCAGAGGTTATGAGCATGTCCAAGTTAGAAAAGCAGGGGCCTTTAAATTCAAAAGTGCCCCCACATTCACTTAAAATCTGAGTTATACAATCATGAATTCGATGCAGATTCTGAACAACGATCGGCAGCATCCCGACCAGAGGCCAGTTCGTCGGCTCTGACCGTCTTTTCCCACTTCTACACACCAAGTACAACAGGTAGAAGATAAAAGGGGCAATCAAGAAAAACTCGGGATATGCAAAGATGGTCATAATGTAGTGAAACAAGGTTTGTTTTTCCATTTACTCCTTCATGCATATGTACTGTTTTAATATGTATATACACAAGATGACAACTCATCTGAAGGTAATTAAACCGGGAGCAGCTCATTTGAGAACTTCGATGTATATTCACAGAATACCAAATTTAATGCAAAGATAAGATTTTATGATTCCAATATATTCTCTCATTAATTAATGGACGCATGATCTATCGAGGCCAAATTGAAGTGGCATGGGTTTAATCAGGGGTTAGCACTATTCGGTACTAAAAATCGAAAAATCGAGTCAAACAGAACCAAAATATAAATTCGGTTCAGTTAATTTGATATTCTGTTCGATTTCGATTTTCAATTTTAATTTTCTTTTGTTTTCGGTCTCAAATTTTAAGGTAAAATTACCGAAAATCGAATCAAAATAATGCATTCTAATCCTGTCTCAAGTTCATTTACTTATTTTCTAATCTAAATAATACAATATATATACACAATATATGTTGATCATTAAATTGTGTGGTAGAGTAATACTATGAACCTTGTGTTATGTTATCTAATTTTTTAATTATTGTTATGAAAAATGGACATGTGTCTTTAAAAATGGTTTAATTTAAAATATAAAATAACTTCAATTTTTTACCGAAACTCGGTTCGGTTTAGATCGATTTTGTAGCCAAACGGTTCGGTTTCGATTTATTACAATAAATATTTTGGTTATTTCGGTTTGGTTCGGTAACCGAATGCTCACCCCTAGGGTTAATGATATACTCCCTCCGTCTATGAAATTTATATTTGATGTTTTGGGCTAAAATGTCACTAAACACACCCCAAAATTCTCTAAACATGCCTCATTTGTTAAGCATATCTCAATAAAATTTAAAAATTAACATGCATTACTAAACACACCTCATTTCTTTCTTATTATATCCTTCTCTGTCAATATAAAAAATTACTCCCTCCGTCCCGCAATAACGTGTACAATTTCTTTTTTTGGTCTGTCCCGGAATAACGTGCACATTTCCCTCCGTCCAGGCCTCGGAACCGCTCGACCTCAGCCCTTGGTCAAGCGGTTCTGCTCAATCACATACATTGCTCGAGCGCCCTCATGGCGCTGGATAGGGGGGCGCTCGACCGAGCACACCTGCTCGACCTCGAGCGCTGGTCGAGCGCCTCCTGCGCCCTGCATCCCGTTTCACTCAGGCTCCATAACCCAACAATCTCCCACCTGGAGACTGAACCTTGTTCGCTGCAGACGGTTTTTCATACATCTCAGTCAATATCTCCAGCATCTCCTTTGTGGTTTTTGCTTTCACCGTATGTAGGGCGATGTTCCTGGATAACGACAGACGAACCACACCCATCGCCTTCCTATCCAGCAACTTCCACTCGTCGTCCTTCATCTCTTCAGATTTTTCACCCAACGGTTGATACAGATCTTTACCGTATAGGTAATCTTCGATCTGCAATTTTCAGAATCATGGTCCCAGACAAAACGGTGTGGAGTAGTCTCTGGTGTTAAATAAATAAGACGGTGAAGCCTTGGTCCCAGGCAAAACGGTGTGGAGTAGTCTCCGGTGTTAAACAAATAAGACGGTGAAGCCTTGGTTAAAAACGTGGAGTCTCTATGGACTAGGTAGTGTTGACCTAGATAGAGTGGGTCGTTTTAGGGGAGGCTCGGTGGTCTTTGTTTGAGGAGGGTCCTAACAGTGGTATCAGAGCCATGGTCCCAGGCAAAACGGTGTGGAGTAGTCTCCTGTTAAACAAATAAGAAGGTGAAGCCTTGGTTAAATACGGGGGGTCTCTATGGACTAGGCGGTGTTGACCTAGATAGAGCGGGTCGTTTGAGGGGAGGCTCGGTGGTCTTTGTTTGAGGGGAGGATTGTTGGGGTTCAAAAAATATCCCACATTGAAATAATATGAGAGGATCATGGGGTTTATTAGGATGGACACAATCTCAATTGGAATGAGGCCTTTTGGGAGATGTCAAAATTTAAATCCATGCGGGCTCGGGCCAAAGCGGACAATATCATACCAATGCGGGGATTTGGGTCCATCCAGGGTCTATAACAGTGTTATTTTCGTACAAAGAGGCAAATACAATGAGTCAAGGTATTTAAATGAGACATGGGCCAAAGCCCTAATTCACGCCAAGACAATCACAGAACCCGCCGACCACGGGCCTTGGTCGAGCGGTTCTCGCTTAATCGACGCCACTCGAGTGCCTCCAATGCTCTGGTCTCCGTCAAGGCCGACCTCCTTTGGTCGAAAGCGTAAAGTGCTCCACCTAACACCATGGTAGAGAGCCTCGCCCTTGCTAGATCCCTTCTCCGACTCAGGCTCCACAACCCAACAATCTCCCACCTTGAGACTGACACTGGAGCGGAAGTGCACAATCTCAACTAGGTCGAACGTCTTGTCCTTCCTGGACTCATTCCGAACGTCTTGTCCTCCCTGGACTCATTCCGAACGTCTTGTCCTCCCCGACTCATTCCAAACTCGCACCCCAACAATCCCAACAATTTCGTCTCATCTAAAAGCTCGAGCTTATAGAGAGGGTTGGGAATAATCTATTTATTTAATTTCTCCCAACAGTTGGAACCGGCATAAAGCTTGGCTCGGAAAAATTCAAACAACTGGTGAGCTAGACTTTCAGCAAAAATATCCGTTATCTTAAGCTAGGATGTGGGACAAATAGCGTGGAGAATTTGCCAGAAGAAACTAGTTCACGAACTAAATCATAGTTTATATCGATGTGCTTTGCCCGTTTAAGATTAATAGGACAGTGAATCCCTAACCTCATTTTACGGCATGAAAGACTGAAAGTGATCAACGGTTGGTTGCTAAAGAAGTTGACTAACCGAGTTGATAACATAAGAGCTCTGCAATACATGCACCAACCAAGGAACGCTATATAGTGGCATCAGTATAGGTAACCTCAAAAAATAATTCAGGCGTCAAAGATTCTTATAAATGGCAAATTCCTTGTGAAGCAGGGAAATATATAATTAATACAAGCAAAAGTTGATACACAATAATACAAACGTATCATTATTTAATTAACTGGGAGTAGAGCTGATTGGAGAGATCAATTTCTCCTGGATAAGACGACTCTCAATCCACGCTTGGCTTGTATTATGATGGACAAACGGGGAGAGACGGGATGAGTCTCCACAAGATGAACATTGTAACGATATATGATTGCTGCAGCCACCATTTTCATCCGAACGAAAGAAATCTCTTTCCCCAAACACGCCCTCAACGCCACAAACTTTTACGACGGCACTTGCCTAATCCCTCCAGTCGGCGCAATCCATCGCTCGGGCTTGAACTCTAATCAGTCTTTCCCCCACACGCTCTCCATTCTTCCCACCGAATACATGGACATTATCACCTTCGCACCCTTGCGTACATGATGACCGCTCGGAAGAACATCTGATCGAGTCGCGGATCTGTGCTGCAGAGCCCCCGGAGGGAAAAGACGGAGAGACTCGCATAGAGCTCCGTGGAGGTATATCAGCTTCTGCGTTTCCTCTCCGGTGAAGAAAATCCAATTCTTGTCAATTTCTTCCCGAATCTTGATTTCTGTTTCAGGGTTTGTCGCGATTAGCCAGAAAAGCCACGTGAGGCACGTGTTTGTGGTGTCTTTACCGGCTAAAATAAAGCTCAAAGCTGTGTCTCTCAAGAACACTCTTAAATCCTCTGGAGGGCCAAGCTTTTCCTCTTCGTAAACCTTTTTATAGGTTTCGAAAAGACTGAAATCATTCTCCACCACTCTGTTTTCTCTGTTCTGCAAGCTAAAATGCACGTGCTGGTAGATGAACTCGTTCAAAGCCTCCCAAGCTTCCATTATCTTCTTCTCGCCCCCGATTTTGAGCCATTTCTGCAGTTTCAAAATGCTTTCAGGGATTATATGCCTGTACAGAAGTGATTCATACAGAGAACCAAAAGCCTTCTCACTAGGAACATGAGGTAATTCACTTGACAAACTGCATGGATCAAATTCCAAAGCCAGTTTGCAAATGTTATCGAAAGTGAACCTGTGGAAAATATCTTGCAAATCAAAATCAGTTCCCAGACGGCAGAAATTATCAAGAACTGGCAACAGCCATGTTTCTACCTTGTGCCGAAGAGTGCTCTCCATTGATTTGGCAAAGGGATTCGTCAGATACGAAAGCAGAGTTCTCCTATGAATTTCCCACAATTCAAAATCAGAATTGAAACTCCCATCTCCAAAGATTTAGAAGATCTTGTTGAATTCAGGGCCCTTTGGATAGTTGGAGAAGTTTTTGCTTGAAATGTAGTCGATATTTGCAGGATCAGAGGTTACGAGCATGTCCAAGTTACAAAAGCAGGGGCCTTTAAACTCATAAGTGCCCCCACATGCAATTAAAATCTCAGTTATACAATCATGTATTCGGTGCAGATTCTGAACAACGATCGGAAGCATCCCGACCAGAGGCCAGTTCGTCGGCTTTGACCCCTTTTCCCCCTTCTACTCACAAAGTACAACAGGGAAAAGATCAAAGGGAAAATCAACAAAAACTCAGGATGTGCAAAGATGCTCATAATGTAGTGAAAAAAATATATATAGTATTTTGTTTTCTTAGGATTATAGCATGTGTTTTGCAATTTTTCTTGCATGTATCGTGTTATATATATATATATATATATATATATATATATATATATATATATATATATAAACAAGATAACTAGGTGTATGTTTGTTTCAAGATTATAGTGGTCGTGGACAATCCTATATTTTGAAGTACTAGGATTTCAAAATTATCATAAATAGTTAAAATGTATTTTGTTTAGAAATATTATAGGATAGGATGGTCAAAAAGTTAATTGATGTATAATTATATTATTATGGACAGTGACGGATCCCGAATATAAATTTTGAGGGGACGACAGTTGATTATGAGTGTATTGAGAGAATAAAAAGATAGATGATGTAAGTGCATTTAGAAAGTAAAAAGGACAGTGGTTGGAGGTGATAAAGTACAATAGTATTTCAAAATCATTACTTTAAATCTCAAACGTAATGGAGATTTGAGGTTGTAAAATCAAAAGTCCGAATTTAATAGTCGCTAAACGAATATAAGGGCTTGTTTTGGAATTCTATTAGATGCAAAGGTAAATGGAATTCTTTCTATTACACAGTGTAAAATCACATTTTTTGGAGTTGGTATGACACAATAAGTGTGTGTTTTCAAGCACAAGTGGAGCCTAAGAAGCACTTCTTTAAGCCTAAAGTTGGGTCACACCAACTTTGAAAATAAGTGCTTATTTACTATTGAGGTGAGTTTCAAAACACTCCCTAATTTTCATAAGAAAAGTGATTCTAGTATCCATATTGAGGTGGTGTTTTCAAACACTTTTAGAATAGTGAGAAGTGCCTTTTTTTTTCTTTAAAGTTGGTAAGACCCAACTTTGAAAAAAAAGAGAGTACTTCTAAGGTTCCAAAAGAGTTTGAAAACACTACCTGAGTTTGCAAACACAACCTAAGAATCGTACTTATGGGCAGTTCCGGGGTTTTGCCACAATTGGGGAGAAATATTTTATAAAGCAAGGGGTATATTTTATAATTCAAGGGAGTCAAAATGACAATATTATACGAATTGAAAATTTAAATAAACAAATTTCTTTATATAAGGTAAAAAGAGAAAGTATAAAACCGAGTTCGATGATTTCAGAGTTTTAAAGTTCTTTGTGAAAGTTTTTCGCGGAGATCAATCAAAAATGGTCTTTAATTCGAGAACAAATTGTTAAGCCCCTCCGACATACTTCAAGCTCATGAAGTTCTTTGTGGATCCAGTAGCATTATTCTTTAAGTTCAGAAACGTTCATCACAAAGATCTTCAGAAACTAACATTTAATTCAAAATAGGCATTACGCCCTTGAATTAACATTATAAAGCTCATATTTCAAGCTCAGACAAGAACTGGTTGCAGAGCGGGCTGCAAATAACTTTAAATGTCAGTTAAATTCGAAGAGAGAAACAGAGGAACTCTTAAAATTATACTTAAATATTCATTTTGATTCGTGAAAATTATGTTTATAATTTTATTTCGTTTTTATTTATTTTAAATACGAAATTTCTGGTTACAAGGTCATGTTGTTCTGTGTCGACATGAAGTTTTTGTGTACGAGCAGAGACAGACACATACGTCCTTGGGGCACGTGCCCCCAAAAATTTTTTTTTTTTTTACTATATTCATATAAGTATATAACATATATTATAATGTGATATTTCTTATGTGTCATACATTGACTAGTTGATTTGGCAACGAATTTACTACATTAAGTTATAGGTATTGTGTTTGCACAAAAATTTGATTGATATGTGCAATTAGTCCAAATAGAAGAGATATTTATTTTTTACGGGTCAGACCCAAAGTCATTTTAGATCCGGCGCTGCTCATTTTCTTCTTCCTCGTGATCTTAGGGTTCTTCTTTCTCGCGATTCTAGATTTTACTGTGGTACGGTTTTTTCTTCTCTTCTTTTGTTCTTCCTTTTCTTTTCTTTCTCTTCCTTATTTAAATTCTTCCATATTCTTCTCATTTTTTTTCAGTTTTCTCATCCTGGCAAATTTGTAGGTCCTTCCATTCGTTTTCCTCTTAATTTTCTGGCGCAATTTTTCAGATGCTTCTGCACTCTTTTCACGTTGTTTCTGTAAATCTGTAATTTTGGACTGAAGATTTTTTTCGCCTTTGTACTGGTTTTTGCTCATGCAGTAACACTCTTTCGCTCATAGTGTAACAGTCTTTTGTTCATGTAGTAACACATTAAGTTGTTCTTTAAATCTGTAATTTTGACCGGGATTCCTTTTTCGCTTTTGTCTTGGTTTTTTTGTTCATGTGGTAACACTCTTTTGTTCATAGGGTAACACTTTTTTGTTCATGTAGTAACACACAAAAATAACTCGAAAAAAAATTGGACTGAAGATTTTTTTTTTGCGCTTGTACTGATTTTTGTTCATATAGTAACATTATTTTGCTCATAGGGTAACACTCTTTTGTCCATTTAGTAACACATCAATTTGTTCTTTAAATCTGCAATTTTGGACTGAGAATTTCTTTTCGCGCTTGTACTGATTTTGTTCATGTGGTAACACGTTTTTCTTCATAGCGTAACACTTTTTGTTCATGTAGTAACACACAAAATTAACTTGAAAAAAAAAATTAAAAATTATGTGCTTAATAAGATTTGAACCTGCAACCAAATACACTAAAAATAGACTAGAACCATTAGGCTACAATAATTATGAATAAAAATATTTTTGCATAAAATGTAAAACGTAAATAGCTAAGTGGCCTGCCCAACCTGCTCAGTCCGCCCGCCCTGCCCGCGCCGCCCGCCCCGCCCTTCCAGTTCACATGACCAGTGAATTTTAGTATATTTTGTTTTAATTGTGTAGTATTGCACATAATACTAGTGTGCAATATTTCACACAAGACTTACTCTTCTGTTTGAACTTTGAACCCAGCCGTTTCTTAAACTTATTTTATTGGTGTCCTCATTTATTTTCTATTTCTTTTTTTTTATTAATTTTATTTTGTATAATTAATGAAATTTCAACTTTTATTTTCTATTTTAATTATTTTGTTCATTTTATTGATATAATTATTGGAATAGTCGTCATACTAATTTTTTTATTATATAAAACTTAAAAATCTAAATTTGTTTTTCCCTCATATCGTAGGATCTATTCTAACCACTTTTTCAGGCTCTAACAAATACGTCCCAAAATTCTATCCCAACTTTTCATTACCTCATTTCATATTACATTGTATATTTATATGTTTTTGTGCTCCCACTATAAAAATTTCTAGATTCGTACTTGTGTACGAGTCGTGTTAACAAGATTCTTATCATATTGTATTTGTATTTAATATTATTGTGTCGCGTCCTTATCATGTCGACAACGAAAACACAAATTAGACTAAGGATTAACGCAATTGCTTCATGTACGCCATGTTTGTTTCGATTAATTAACGTCGAATTAGACTAAGGATTAATGCAATTGCTTCGCACTACAAAAAAATAGTGCATTGCCTACAAAATTTTTCAATATGCTTATGAAATTTTTAACATAAAATAATTTCATCCTTAAATAGTAAGAATTGTTAATGACTTGCCTACAATTTTTTCTACTTAAACAGGTCATTCTAAACTATAAATATAATTGCCTAGGGAATTATTTGTCTATGTAAGTTTGTCTACGGAAATTACAAATGTGTAGGCAGTTTGTTCATAGGTAATTTATTTATTTACTAAATTTAAAAAAAAAAATATAAGCAAGTCGTAGGCAATCCTCACTATTTACGAATCATATTATTTTTGTTGGAAAATTTCATAGCCATATGAAAATTTTTGTAGGCAATTTTTTATTTTTTTTAGTGTCGTGTACGTCAAGTTTGTTATGATTAATTAATGTCTCATGCATTTATTTGAGTAGGTATACTAATACTAAGAATTCACGTAATTGCTTCATATATATGTGTAGGGTACATATGATCAAGTTTGTTTTGATTAATTGATGTCTCATATATTTTTATTTTAGTAGGTAATAATACTAAGGATTCATGTGCTCGCTTCAGATATTGAGGGTGTGATCAAGTTTGTTTTGATTAATTAATTAATGTCTTATATAGTCATACATTTACTTACTTTAGTAGGTAATAATACCAAGTAAGTAATTTTTCTGCAATTGCTTCATGCATTTCGGGTAGATCAAGGTTAGTTTGATTAATTAGTGGCTCATATAATTAGGGGGTGTTTGGTTTATGGACTGGATTGATTAGGTGTGATAGGAATGAATAAAATTGGATTGATTTGACTGGATTTGTTGAATTGAGATATGCGTTTGGATTGTAGGATTAGATTGAGGGATTAGATGGGATACCTATTGAAATGTCATAAACACCCTTAAATTGAATTGAAAGAACTACACTTCATTCTTGTGAATCTATTCAAAAAATAGAAGGACAATTTGTAATATTGCATTTGAGATATGCTCTATCCCACCTTTCACATGGGATTGACATATCCCTCCATGAAGGGATTTTGTACATTTTCTACCCGGGCTTGAAGTATATCATAGGCTCTCATCCCGCAAACCAAACGATAGATTAGTTGGGATTAGAATCCTAATTATGGCTTATCCCGATCAATCCTGCGAACCAAACGGGGCCTCAAGGTATTCATTGAATAGGGTTTTTTTTAACGAATAGGAAATTTTCTAATTGTCCCAAATATAAATGGATCGAGAATAAAGCAGCGCTAATGAAATGTTTTAGGTAAAGTCTTATGTACCAGTGCACCGTGCATTTTATAGTGTATTATAAAATCATGCAACTTGTTGTATCGAAATATGCAACTTATTTATATTGAACCGTATAATTATTAATATTTCAGTGTAAATATATTGTGTGTTTCAATGTAAACAAGTTGCATATTTTAGTTCAATAAATTACATGATTCTAAAATATATTATGAAGTGCATGGTATACCTAGTGCACATGAGACTCACTCTTTTTATTTGTTTATAAATTTCTATTATGCTTCATTTGCTTAATCTAAAAAATTATTTACACCAAGTGAATGTGCAACTCAAATTTACACTATGCTTCATTGGAATGATTAATCTTATGATGATATTGACAAGTGATGTGGCATAAATATCACATGTTTTAAGATGATGACACATGTATAAAAACTACAAGATTGTGCCATCTGGAGTGATTCGCCGAGGGACCCGATTCGGGTGAAAATTACATGATTTTATTGCGCATTTATTGTCTATTTTTAATTTAATTTCATGCTTTTATAACTTAATTTTGGCTAATTACACTTTGGAGAAAGGACGTGTTTTGTTATTTTTGTGGGAAAATGAGTATTTTTTTTATATATAAATCACGTGCCTAATTTTTGGTGAAGCCAAACGAGAGAAGAAATCAAGAAAAAAATGTTATAATGGGTCAATTTGATTCAAAAAATAGAAGCCCATTCGTAGGCTTAATTTCTGGCCCATTTTCGGCCAATAATCGCAGGCCCAATCAAGCAGAAAATAAAAATTATTTGGGTCCAAATATTTGAAAATTCAGCAGCCCAATGTTGTTAATTTTTAGGCGCAAAATCGCACCGCAAAGTCGGTGCAAATTCAAATTTTTGTTGAAAACCGCACCGACCGCACCGCATAGTTGCAATTGTAATTTAAATATGATATCTTATATCTCTAACCCTCATTCTTCAACTAAGTCCACAAGGTAATAAATCATGTTCATGATTTTTATAGTTTGTATTATTAATTTTTATAGATAACAAACTTATAGTTATATTTATATTATTTTCAACATCTTTCAACATGTTTTTTAAAGAGTTGGACCTCTACAAATTAATCATGTTATAGTGTTTTCCTGTCAAAAAAAAATCATGTTATAGTGTTTAAAGATATTATTTCATTTTTCATTTCAATATAAACTTTTCAACTTAAACAATTTTATAGAACATTATTTAATCAAATGTGTTGTCAATAATTTAAATAGACATTAATATCTTCTACTAATATTTATGTTCCTTTAAAACCGCCGAAAACCGCAAATAACCGATCGAACCGCCGAAAACCGCATATGATCGTTTTTATATGAAAAAATCGCAATAAATCAACCGAACTGCATGGACAAAACCCAATTTGAATTTAGCAGTCGCAAAAATCGCTCACCATTTGCAGTAACTCACCATTTGAGCCATGTTGCTGTGAGATATGAAAATTGAGGATGCGACTTTTTGACCAAAGAAGCGAAAAACAAGCAGCTGCAATTCAAAAGGCATGCGACCCCCACTTAATTAAAGTTACTAGTCAATTCCAATCAGCGTTTTTATTTCGAGTTAGGGCAGAGGACTTTTATCATTTTCCCACACTTTTTAGGCACCCCCCATTTCCTCTTTCGAGACATTAAATAGGGTTTTCATTTCTTGACACTTGGGAGCTGATTTGGGGCATTAATTTGGGATTTTCCACTTCCACCACCTATGATAGTTTAATTGCTCTTTCTTTTTTATTTAATTGTTATTTTATTTTTATTGTAATTGAGATATTATATGAATTTTCTAGAACCATATTTGATTATAGTGCATTGCTTATTTAAATTTGAAGTTTATGGACTATTTTCTTGGTGTTTGTGTGGATTACTCTTATTAGTGTGCTTAATTTTTATTTGAAAGCATATTATTATCGGTCATGATAACGTATTTTATCTATTGTTAATTGGGGTAATATTGGAAGATTTATCTCATTAATAGAATCTAAGCATTCCACCCAATTTATTATGAGCTCGAGAGAGGATTAACCATTGGGAGGGAATTTATTGGTCTTTGGTGCTATTTAGGGGAGTATGATATTTGTTTGGTAGGAATACATGTTTATGTTGTGCTTTCTTTGAATTAAAATATATTGGAAGATTGATAAATCCTTGTTGAGTGACCAACCCTATGAAATCAAACACAGACCACCTTAAACTGAGTTGTTAGTCATAAATGAATAACTGAATATTGCAATTGCCTTGTGATCATTTTTTTCTAAATATTTTTGTTATTTTCTTTTCATAAGCTTGTTTGTTGATTTGGTTGGATTAATTTTATTTGCTTTTTTAGTGACATTTTAGTTAGCATTTAGAATTAGTCTTTAGTTTTTAAACCTTCAAAAAAATCAAGTTAACAAAAATTGCTTTTACACTAACCCTTCCCTATGGGATCGATTCGTACTTACCTCACCAAGATAGACACCGTACACTTGCGGTTGGCTAATTTTATGTGTTGGGAAAATATGGAACAGGAGCCTCTGGGGTTCTAGCGCAAGAGAGTCGTGAACTCTTTTACGCTTTCAAAGGGAAAGATAAGGAATGATTGAGTAATGACTGTTGTTTTAGTTGATGATGACTAAACTGAGTAATCGGGATAGAACACGTGGGGGTAGTAGTTGGGTCTTCCCCAATTTAAAGGAAGACTATTCCAAGGAACCCTGGAGGAAGCCGTGGGTTATTGAGAGAATAATGGAAAGCTTACGCGAAATTAAGTAAAGGAAGGATGAGGATGAGTGGAGTTGGTCTCCAAAGTGATAAGGGTTGATTCAGCGAGGAGTTGTTTTGAAGAGAGTTGTATAAAATTATTTTAATTTATTACTATTATTAGATGTTAGGATTATTATTCAATAATATTATTAATAAATATTATTATTATGTATACTATTAAAATTATATTAATATTATTTTTCTTTTAATAACAATAATTACGGATAGAAGAGCTATTATTAGTAATATATATTTTTATTATATATAATATAAATAATGTTTTAAATAAGAAAATTTTCATTTGTATTTTATTATTATATATTTTAGAATTACTATATTATTATTTATATTGTTGAAATAATATTATTATTGAAAGTTATTAGATGATTGTTTATAACTATTTGATATTTTTATATTTATTAATATTGTTAAAAAATAATATTATTGTTGAAATTATTATTTCATTATTTATATTTTTAAAATTGTTATATTATTATTTATATTATTTATTTTTACTATTATTGAAATTATTATATTTTATTTTATTAAATTCTTGTTTTTATTATTAAATAATAGTAATATTGTTATTATTATAAAATATAATTCATCAAAGAATGGTGTAGCTAAAACCAAGGGGGTTGGAAGGACTATTTCTTATTTTTGAGAATCATCATTCCATATATAATTATGACTCCAAATAAAAAATCATATCAATCACAAAATTCGGAATAAATCCATGAATAATGATTTCATTCTTAATCTATTCCACTCAGTGTTTTTATAATCGGATCGACGACCAAACTGAACAGGATACCGGTTGGACCGGTCGAATTAGCGGTTCAACAGTTAAAATGATCCCTATCCATTTTTTAAAGAGTGAATGACTATAATGTTCCATTTGACCTCATTTATTACTACTAGGTTCCAACTTTTTAAAACATTACTATAAGGTTCCAAAAGGTTGTTGGATTACATAAATGCCCTTAATGAGTCTTCTTGCTACTACTTTTTTCTTTGTTGTCTTTTCTATCTTGTATTTATTTATTTTTTTGTTTCTTGTATTTTTTTTTTATTTATTCATATTTTTTTTATATGTGCTGTACAATAAGGGAGTTGTTGATAATTTTTTGATATTTTTCTTTATTTAAAATAAGATGATAATTTCAAATAGGATTATGTAATGTATACACATTCAAAATTTCATATTTAAATCGATTAAATACTAAATTTTACATATTTAAAATAAAAAATTACATATTCTCATCGAAATCCTAAATAAATTTACATATTTTCGTCTTTTTTGACATGCACATATGCATCCATACATGCACATATGCACGAAATAAGTGCACATATGCATATAAATTTCGTGAAACTATGCATAAAAATCTGAAAAAAAAATCCCAAAATCAACAGATTCATCTTCATCTTCCTTAAACCCAGAATTCCATTTCCTGTAATCCCACTTCTCCGGATATTCTAACCATTTTCTCTCAATTGCAAATTCCATTTCTTTAATCCCATTTTTCCACAAAACCATTCTTGGACCTTGCTCCATTTCGTCTCTACCTTTTGTTTCATCAAATTCAAATACAAAACCCCTTCTTTAACTTTAACCCCAAATGGAAAGTTTCAAAATTCTCATTTTCATGGTGGAAGTTCTGCAAATTCAAACACAAAAGTTCTCAAAATTCTCAAATACAAGCGTGATTTCTCAAATACAAACAAAAAAAATAGCCAAAAATTCAAAAATCAAAAACTCATAAATTAGAATTCAAAAACTCAACAAGCAACAATACAAATGAAAGATAATGAAATCCCCAATCCTAAAAAAAAAACCCAACACAAAAAGCAGAGAAAATCAGAGCTAACAGTAGAAATCCAAACCAAATCATTAACTACATACTCCAAATTCCAAATTACAAGACCATACTTTCATTTTACCTCAATATCAATCAAGATCGTACCACATTCCATTTCACACCACAAAATAAATAAAGAATTCACATGAAAAACTACAAACCACTGATTCTCAAAATGCCCACTAAAGATTCAACTAAAAACAGCAACAAAAAAAAATCCAGATTTGCACGCGAACGCTCCGGTGGTATGGTGCTTCGAGCGCGGCGGCGGCGGTTGGAGACAACAGATCTGTAAAAATATTAAAACTCAAACAGATCGGTTCTGAGCGCTGCCATAGGAATGGGGAGGTAGTGGGAGGCGGCGACTTCTTCATGTCGATCTGGTTTTGTGTTTGGGATTTGGGATTTTGGTGGGGGAGGATTGGGGTTTGTTGGGGAGTGGGGTTTGGAAGAAGACGGTTTTGAATTTGGGTGGATTTTGATTGGAGAGAGAAGAAGAAGAATTCTAAAGAAGGATTTTGAATTTGGGTGGATTTGAATCTGACTTTCCCTATTTTATTTAATACACATTTTTAATAGTGGTAAGTGGGGGCAAAAAAGTTACAATAATAAAAATTAAAACCTATTAGTAATGTAAAAAAGTCTTAGAATTTTATTGCAATAATAGCGTCAAATTGAAACCTTATTGTCATTTTCTTTTTTTTTAAAAATATTTTGTATATTATATTAAAAATAAAATTAATATGTACTTATAAACTTTAAAATGATAATTTATAAGTTTCATATTTAACAATAAATATAATAAAATCATAAATAACATCGTACAATATAATTTAAAATACTAAAATTTTGATAGGAATAATAAAAATTAGGATTAAGTTTTAAATTTTAAAAAAATTGAAAAACTGGTTCTACCCAGTTCAATCGATTTCCCGATTTTGATCGATTTTCCCGGTTCTGACCGGTTATTTTCGGTTCAACCATAAAAACAGTTTTTTTAGAGTAATTGAATCGGTTTTATGGCCGGTTCCCGGTTCAACCCGGATCTGAAAACACTGATTCCACCATACCAATAGAGTACAATTCGATAAGAATACATCTATTTTTTTTTTAATATTATATATAACATCTTAAAAATATACATAAATTGTAAATTTTCAAATGCATGT
Source organism: Stenogyne calaminthoides (assembly GCA_037126765.1). Classification (NCBI taxonomy): domain Eukaryota; kingdom Viridiplantae; phylum Streptophyta; class Magnoliopsida; order Lamiales; family Lamiaceae; genus Stenogyne; species Stenogyne calaminthoides. The sequence continues at coordinate 3,565,302 of JBBCBC010000036.1, read as the reverse complement.
AATTCACATTTTCTTCCACCCAAAACTCAAGCATATTCAATAACTTTATCTAATTAATTAACAAATTAGAAAATAATTAAAATATTATCAACTCAATACGAAAGTCATAATAGTAAATTCAATCTAAAAAGAGTGGTCACCTTACATTACATAATAAAACCTAATTAAAAAACACATTTAATATTTACTAACATAAACATGTGTAATCATTTAGCTGGATTATCACACCAAATTCATGAGTCCGTTATTTATTTTATTATTTATCAATTCGCCAAATAACAATTTGATTGGTAGAGTCGCGAATCACACCCTAAAGGCGGGTGAAAATCCAATATTTGCATCACCGTGTTTTCAGAAGCACCTGTGCATCATAGATGAGGTTTTTCCGCTAAAGTTGATGAATGACATGTTTAATCATCTAGATAATAACATGTGCACCAGCTAATTAAATTAAACCAAGTGCGGAAGTGCTAAAAGTTCACACAAATATATGATGATGCAGCATAACGTAACATATAATCATGTACACTCCACTGAATTATGAAATACCTGCCTCAATCAAGCCAAAACTATTTGGTTTGACATAGTACCGGACTTTGCTTTCAATTCCAGAAACATACTTTCATTAATCAAACACATTTCTTTTAGAAACTCTGACCCTCAAATCATGTTTGGCATAAAGTATGATAGAGTCACTAGGAGACACAGGATGACCCTCCACAAGCTTAACACCATAATTATATATAATAGCAGCAGCCACCATTTTCATCTGAACAAAAGCCATTTCTTTCCCCAAACACGTCCTCGGCCCGGCGTTAAAAGCCGGAAACTTATACGACGGCTCGTGCCTAATCCCTCCCGTCGGCATAATCCACCTCTCCGGCTTGAATTCCAAGCAGTCTTTACCCCACACGCTCTCCATTCTCCCCACCGAATAGAAAGAAATCACGACTCTACCATTCTCTTTAATGTAATCACCACTAGGTAAATTATCGGGTCGAATTGGAGCTTTATGCTCCAACGCAACAGGAGGGAACAGCCTCAGAGACTCACACAATGCCCCATGGAGGTACACTAGCTTCCGCGACTCTTGCGCATCGAATCGCCTCCAGTTCTTCCCCTGCAGTATCTCGGTTTCAATCTCTTGCCGAATCTTGAATTCTGTTTCGGCATTCTGAGCAATTAGCCAGAAAAGCCACGTGAGGCACGTGCTGGTGGTGTCCCTGCCCGCAAACATCAAACTTAAAGCAGTGTCCCTCAGGAACTTTCTAGAATCGCCACCGTTTCTGTTTCTGAACGATGCTAACAGAGTCCGATCCGCGGAGTCAATAATCGGGTATATGAACTCATCGAAGGCCTTCCAAGCCTGTTTAAGCTTCTTCTCTTTTCCAATTCCCATCCATTTCTGCAACTTCCAGATGCCCTCCGGCACCACGTGTCTATGCAGCAGAGCTTCGACGGCGTCGTTGAACGCCTTCTCGCACGGCACGTGCGGCATTTCAACGCTCAAACTCCCCGGATCATACTCCAACACCAATTTGCAAATACTGTCAAAAGTCAGCCTCTGGAAAATATCCTGCAAATCTGCTTCTTTATTCTCACACAGAGAATCAAGAACGGGTAAAAGCCCATTTTCGACTTTTTCCCAAACTGCCCTCTCCAACAAGGCGTAAAACTCAGAACCACTCACGAACGAAAGAGTCGTCCTCCGGTGAAACTCCCACAGCTCAAAATCAGCATTGAAAATCCCGTCCCCCAATATTTCGAAAATCTTCCTGAATTCAGGGCCCTTGGGGTAATTGGAAAAATTCTTGCTCAAAATGTAGTGAATATTGGTGGGATCGGAGGTTATGAGCATATCCATGGTGCAAAACCAGGGGCCTTTCCAGTGAAAGGTGCCGTTGTTTTCAGTCATTAGATCTGTTGCGTAATCATGGATCCGGTAACAGTTCTTCAAAATTCCGGGCAGCATTCCGACCACCGGCCAGTTGGTTGAAGAGTAACACTTTTTCCTTTCGTTAAATCTCCAAAGACAGAATATAATTGTGGCAACGAGGGTAATTAAGAGAATCTGATGATATTCATTGATTGCCATTTCAGAATTGGGATGTTGTTTCGGGTTGTTTCTTGTGGAATTTGTGCAGGTACCCTTGTTGTTCATTAATAGGCAGCTGTGGGATTGGATACAGTCGTGTCACCATAACAATCTGAATTGATGAACGTATGGTGCAAAATAATCTTTTTCAGGATAATATATTATATTTATATCAGCCAATTTTTTTAATTCTATTAATCATCCTCGTTGTTCCCTCCTTCCACCAAAATTGTGCTCATTTCATTTTGACATATTGTACGGAAATGTAAATTATGTACGTTTATGGACACAATTTTTTTTATCTTCATCGTTCAACAATCACTTAATATCATTATACTTTACTCACAATCAATTATGTTATTCATATATGGACTTAATTTACCTTTCCGCAATATTTCAAAACGAAATGAGCAATGTTTTGGTGAACGGGGGTAGTATTAAATTTACTCGCGTTATATTATCCACGTAATTCTGAAGTTCCATTTTTCATTTTCAGTTATTCATATATTTAGAGTACCTGCTAATCTTCTATACATTTTCTTCTCAGAAAATAGTACCAAAAATTGTAGCACGTGAGTGATTGGAACGGGTACCAAATGGGCATGCTAAAAAAAATTAGAACTGACGGTTCGAATCGGAACCGCCGGTTCCACGATTCTGCGGTTTCGGTTTCGGAATCGAATCGAAACCGTAAAATATACGCTTCGATTCCGGTTTTATCATTTCCGGAACCGGAACTGCCGATTTTCCTTCTTTTTTTTTTAAATAAATAATTTCAATGGTTTAGATCTTCTTTAACTCAATCTAATATTATACTACCAAATAGTGCCAGAGATTAAATTAGAACATGGTAAGGGCTCCATGTTTCCGTATATCATCCCGATGCTTCTGTCCTCATTTTCCTATCGATTTGTTGGATATTAATACATCGGCCGACATCTTTGCCTTTCTTTTAATTTGCTTTGTCTAGACTCTGAATATGGATTGAGGAGGATTTTCTTTTTAACTTATGAGCATGTTTAGCTAATTTTATTTTTATTATTCCTCCCAAAATAATGTTCACACTATCTTTTTTATCGAGTTTACCGAATGAGTTGTTTTATTACCAATATTTGAAATAATAAAGTGACTTTTAAAAGGGGTATGATAAATTCATCTCTCCTATATTATATATTTTTAAAAAAAACTTCTTTATATTTAATTTTAAATACTAATAAAAAACTCGATCGCTAAAACACGAGAAAACAGTAATGGTGCATATTATCTCGGGACGGAGGGAATACGTTTTAACATCTTATAAGTTGTTTCAAGAACTTAAAAAGTATAATTTTTAAGTAACTTATAAATTTATTAAAAAATAAATTGAGAATATGAATTTTAATTTTTGGAAGTTTATAGGTACTAAATAGCTTATTCTAAAATTTTACAAGATGTTGTTAGTCTTTTTTTGCTACACAAAATTAAAGAGCTTAATTTATTCTAACGTCTTATAAATTGTTATTAATCTTTTTTATCAAATAAATTTGAGGAGCTTATAAGCTCCTTAAACATGCCCCAATTGTAATGCGTTTTCAAATTTCAACTTAGTTCAATAGAGTTCACTTGAATCAAAAAAGAAACTCCCATTAAAAAAGATTCATAGAACCCATAGAAAAAAAAGTGCACATTTCTTTATAAGTTCAAACTTTTAAATGGAATTAAATTCTTTCATGGTATCAGAGCATTAGACTTACATTTAAATTATAAGTTTGATTCTTACTAAAAACAACTTCATTCATATTAAATTGTTCACTCGATTGTTCACCTTCCAATGACGATCATATTAAATTGTACTTTACTTAAAATATTATTTTAAGATAGGGAAGACACCGACATTTTCTTTGCCTGATGATGATTCTTCATTTCTTATACACGAAAAATCATACTCCTAGCATTCTAATTTCATTATAATTGCATGCTAATTTAAGTTAATTATGACTTTTACTTAAGAATTGTTGAAATTTATTTCTACGAATAACAATAATACAGTATTTATCAGAGTCCGGCCATTCACGAGTATAGAGTTATAACGGATCTAGTGATCAATTTGAAATTTTGATAGATTAAGGTAGGATGAAATTTATTTATCAAATTTATTCATGGGTCACAAATTTATTTGAATCACGATGAGCTTAAATAAATACACCTTTTAGATTAAAATATTATTAAAAATTCATTCCCCATAACTTTAGGCTAAGTTTTGGATGGGTCTAGGTGTACCGTGCATTCATAGTGCATTTTAGAAATATGTAATTTGTTTATATTGAATGAAGCGGCTTATTTACACTGAACCGTGCAACTATTAACATTACAAGAAAATAAAAAATTGTCCACGAAAATTTTCAAATGACTGTGAAATTTTCTAAAATATAATTTGGTCCTTAAAAAGTAAGGATTGCCTAACAATTTTTAAAATAATTTTTGAATAAAATACCGGTGGGATTATACTGGAAAGTATGTTTTTACTTTGTATAATGAAAACTGAATTTCGGACTTATTTACTGAAATAAATTGTTTATCACTGATGCTTTAAATATCATCGAATGTTATATATATTTACTGCATAACTGTTCAATAAATCGTACGTGTTACATTGTAGTTAATTTAGTGATACCAGATCACAGAAGATTAAATTAACAGTCCCTTGTAACTAAAAGTACGCCATTCACGACCTAGATGGAAATGAACAATCCATCGTGAAAGGTTGAAGTGTAAGGCTCGGGATTGGCTTGTCTTGACCAAGAGATTATACTAGTGCATGGTGATGATGACCGAAATAGGACCTCTGGGAGGATAAATTATTCGAATCGAACAAGGAAGAATTAGACATCGATGGTTCGTTATTTCTTAATCTTCGTTCCTTAAATAGGATCACGTGGGATTGGTAACTATTGCTTTGACTTATCATGGGTAGAGAATCAACGAGATTCAATACTTTTTATCTTGGACAATATTATTGGTCACATGTGATTGCTAAGATTTAATACGGAGAATCGTGTGCAAAAATGCACGCTTGTTCGATTTGCCCCCTTGGGAGGTTCATAAGTTTTATCATACCAAATCTTGCAAGTGGAATTAGTTTCCTTGTATGGATAATAATGTTGAATCGTTCCTTGACCAAGGATAAAATATATTAATTAATGGAAAACTATTTCAAATGGCTTGAATTAATTAATGGGCTAGATAATCTTAAACACGAGAAATAATAACCGGGAGTCATATTGACTGTAATATGGGTTAAGATGGGTAGTGCAATATTAATTATGTAATGAGATTAATTAATATTTATGGGCTTGAATAATATTGTGGCTCAATATTGATAATTCAAGATCCATTGGAAGGTCCAATCTTAATTCTCCTAAAGACCCCCTGAGTAGCCCAACATATAGTCCAATAACTGAAAAAAGTGTTTAAAATAAAATAAATATTGTTGCTTGTTTTTTTTGTCTAATTATTTTCAAATTTATAGATAAAAGGAGAAAAGATTTTCTTTGAATTTTGTTATGGAATGAAGATATGTATTCTTGGAATACAAGATTATCTCATTAAATTCAAGAAATCTCCCATTTGATTATTTATAAAGAAAATTTCAAAAATTTTGAAAGATAAAGGGTAAGAAAGATTTTCTTGATTTTCTTGAAAAGATATTATGGAAGATATGTATTTCTTAAAATACAAGAATATCTCATAAATTAAAGAAGATCCAAATCTTGAATTCTTGCCTATAATTTGAAAATATCCCATAACAAAGTAAGTGGGATTTTGTGGAATATTATAATTATAATTATGGGAAAAAATATAGGAGATATATTCAAGATTTCTTGGAGATCAAGAAAAGATTTTCCCACATTATTTTTTACCCAAAATTTCATCCACCACCCTCTATAAATAGGGGATGAATGTTTCATTCCCAGTAACACACGAAAATTGGTTTTTCTGAAAAATATCAGCGTCGATAAAATATCAAATATTTTGAAACGTCGATGATTGTATTTTCGAAAAAATGTCAATTGTGAGTGTACAATTCCATGTCTTTGGAAAAATTAGTAAATCCACAAAGGTGGTGCAACATGATTTATTTTCCTTTTGTTAATTGTTCACAAATTGTCCTTCCAATTTGATAGGATAATCGAACAAGGGCTAAGGAATACTTGGAAAGTTCTTTTGGTTAGTCTAATCAGCCGGATCATTACCATCCCAAGAGGTAATGCGTTCACGTAAACTCGTAGAATTCCGCATCAAAGTATAGGATTTACGTGATTTAATTATATGCATGATATGTTGTTGAATTATTATTTGAATTAATATAGGATTAATTCATGCTAGTAATAATTATAAGAATTAAATTTGTATTTAAATATTCACCAAGATTTGGATCTTCTTGAATAGATCGTGAAATAATTCCCCAACAATAGGGTATCGAGCCACGCGATTTCTTGGACTCTGAATTTTTAAATTATAATTTAATTCATAACAAAAATTGACATTAAATTTGAAATTGGATAGTAGAATTGCTAGATCTTTTGCGGTATCCAATTGTCATGGAATTTAATGTGTTTATTTATGCATGCATATAAATTGTGGTTTTTAATTCGATTAATTAATTCAAGCTCGGATTCGTTTTGCCTCGTGAGAAAATCCACGAGTAGATTAGTATTTGTTTGATTTGATCAATGTAATAGACTAGTCTAGATCTAGTTTTATTTATTTTGTAAATAAATTGTAACCGGATCGAAAAAAATTAAAATCGGAGGCGAGATTTTGATCTAGAAGTGAAGAATTAAAAGACGGGATCCAAAACCCTCGACAAAGGTGGCTTTCTTGACAAATATATATAACATTCAATCATATTTAAAGAAACGCCCAACAATGTATTTCAAAAAAGGAGGAATCGCTTGAAAAAGCCGTACGCAGACGCAAAAGTATCTTAATACTACAACCAAGACGGGTCAAGAAAATCTTGATACCTTATTTTTTTTCCATTCACATGTCTCCGAGGCGGAGGCCGAGGGATTTATAAGACGGATCCAACATCTTCTATATCTAATCTTAACGTTACCTTTTAATCCACTATTAATATACTTATGCATATTATTATTTATTTCGATTCTTGAAAGATGTCGTTACCTTTTAATCCACTATTAATATACTTAAAGTCAATAGAATAAGTATGGAAACTATATTGATTGAAACGAAAAAATTATAATTGTCCTAACTGCACAAAAAGCACAAAGTAGATTCTTGATACACCAAAATCGGATGAGCTAACCGACGAAGTCAAAAACTGCGAGACTCCATCCAGATCACCTTATTTAGAGATGTCGTCATCCTAATTGGTGGAGGGCAAACCCTTCAATGAGAGGAGGGATTACATCCTCAAAATTGATGGCCCATCCGAACAAACTTGAAGTTCTTAGTAATATCTTGCAGTTATAATCTGGAGAGACTCGGATGAATTTGGTACTTCATTCTCTGCCCAAAAGTTTAAAAAGCAATTTTGCCTCGCCGATTTTGATTTCTTTGTCAAAAACTTTGGTCTCGGCGAGAGAGATGTTGATAGGCACCAAACTCAAGCTTTGACGACAAGTGATCTGTCTCCATCTTCTAGGCCAAGGATGGCAAGAAGAAGAAGGTGACCAAAGACCATAAACAATCAAAGACAATCAGGACTCAATTGTTGCCCGAGGGCAATGATAAGATGACGAATCTTTGGTGGTGTCAAGGAAAATCCAAAGAGGAAGTGCTTAAGTCACCATTTCATGTGTTGAGAAAGGACATTGGAGGTCGACTGTTCCGCACCAAAAGGAATGGAAAGAAAGGTAATTCTCACGCACTAATTATTAAAAACTTGTTTAGCGGCGTATATACTTCATTATGGGGGTTTGATACGGGATCCATTAATCATGTTTGCTTCCGCGGGTTCAAACCGATCCGATTAACTTAAATGGCGGTGAGATCCTCATCACACCGGGCTATATAAACTAGGATCTGAGTGGCGGTGAAGCGATGGGGAGAAGTGCACCGTTTTTGAAGACACTAGCTTTAATTTTAAGAAATGTTCTTTATGTTCCCGGGGCCTTTAGAAAGAATTCACTTTCATCATTTATACTTATATCCAAAAGTTTCTAAAAATTACAATTAATAGACACTTAGTTTCTTCTAATAAGAATGAAATCATTTCTTGAAATGATGAGTGCATCTCATTCTTGGACATTGATGGAAAATCTCTATACAATTAATTTTCATGCACACCACTCACGAAATGCATCCTATAACACATCAACTATTTCCGAAAAAGAAAACGCTCATCGACGTGAACGAGACACTTTTATGGCCTAAGATTAGGTCATATAAATCCAAAGAGGATCCAAAGGTTGGTGAAAGACGGTTCACCGGAGTTTCTCCAAGTTGAACCAATTCCAACCTCGCGAATCATGTTTGGAGGATAAAATGACCAAGAGGACATTTGGAGCCAAGGGAATAGAGTCAAAGAAGTGTTAGAAATCGTTCACACACAGTATGTGGTCCAATGTCAACCAAAAGCGAGGAGGTTATGAGAATTTTGTCACTTTTATTGATGATTACTCAAGGTATGCGGTTATATTTTCCTTATGAAGCATAAATCGAGACCTTTGAGAAATTCAAAGAATTTAAGGCTCAAGCAGAGAATCATAGGGAAAAATGTATCAAGTCTCTACGATCTGATCGTGGATACGAATACCTCGCAATGATGAGTTTTGAACTACTTATCGATGAAGGATTGCATCCCACCATCCCATCCGGAACCCCTCAACAAAATGGGGTTGCAGAGCGAAAAAACATAACTCTTTTTGGAAATGGTTAGATCTATGATGAGTTATGCGGATCTTCCCAAGTAGTTATCCTTAAAAGTCGGGTCATGCCTTGGAAAGAGCGAATATCACATTCTCGAACTTGGTGCCATCCAAATCGATTCCCAAAACTCCCAAAGAATTGTGGACCGGTAAAGCCTAGTATATGAGACACATGAGAATTTGGGGGTGTCCGCCTACGTGTTGGACAAGGAAGCCAAGAAATTGGATCCTCGATCGTAATTAAGGTTGTTTGTAGGATACCCCGAGGAAGAAAAAAAAACCACGGTTGTGTATGTTCTATGGTCCCGAAGATCAAAAGGTGGTCATAAGCACCCACTTTAGATTTTTGGAAGAAGACTATATGAACGAAAAGAAGACCCGTATTGAGATTACCTTAAATGAGCTAAGAAGGCAAACCTCAATGCCAACTATTAATGGCAAACCTCAAATCTAGATTAGACATACCAAACGACACACTTTCTGGCCACAACCTGAACCTCGTAGTGGGAGGGTTGTAAGACAAGACCTAGAGAGATTCATGGGAATAGGAGAGTCCTCGGACTTGATTTCCGGACAAGTCGAATCGGACCTCCATGGACATATGACCAGGCAATCCAAGACAAGGATCAGATTCTTGCAAAAAAAAACAATGAAAGCCGAAATGGGTTCTATGTTTCATAACAAAGTGTGGAGCTAGTCGAACCACTTAATGGGGTCAAACCCATTGGTTGCAAGTGGGTGTACAAGAGAAAAAAAGGACCGGACGGGAAGGTGGAAACCTTCAAAGCAAGACTAGTGGCGAAAGGTTATACTCAGAAAGAAGGGATCGATTATGAGGAAACTTTTTCGCCCGTAGCCATGCTTAAGTCCATCCATATTCTCTTATCGATTCTTTCGAGCTTAAATTCAATCTATGTGAAACTTGTTTATTGCTTATCTTGATTTTTGACTTTGAAATTTAAAAATCCGGCAAATGGATGTCAAGACAGCTTTTCCTTAACTAAGTCTTGATGAAGAGATCTATATACAACAACCCCAAGGCTTCATTGAAAATACCAAGAACACCTAGTTTGTAAGCTCATGAAGTCCATTTACGGACTCAAACAGGCATCCAGAGCTTGGAACCAATGTTTTGATCATGTTATAAAGTCTTATGGGTTCGATCAAAACGAGTTTGAAAGTTGTGTGTATAAAAAGCGTGTCGGAACTGCATTGGTATTCTTAGTACTATACGTAGATGACATTCTGATCATCGGGAACGATGTAAAGGTGTTATCAGACGTAAGGGCATGACTTTCAAAACAGTTTGATATGAAAGACTTAGGGAAGCGGACACATCCTTGGGATCAAGATCGAGATCGCAAGAAAAGGATGATAGGCTTATCGCAAAGCTTCATACATAGACACTTTCTCTTGAAATGATTCAAAGATGCAAGATTCCAAGAAAGGCTTCAGACATCTTTGAGGGTACCTTTCGGAATGGGGAATCCATCTATCCAAGAAAATGTCCCCTAAGACGCTTGAAAATGAGAGATAGATGGCATGAAAGACATTCCTTATGCTTCTAACCGCCGGAAGCCTTATGTATGCAATGTTGTAGATTTATTACGACACCGATATCCGCTTTACGTTGGCATGGTGGCAAGATATCAAAGTAACCCGGAAAAGATCATTGAAAAATAGCAATTAAAAAACATTCAAGTATCTAAAAGAACTCGGGATAGAATGTTGGTTTATCGATCGATAGTCCAATCCCCATCGGATAAGCATACACGGATTTGGATTTCCAATCGGACATAGACTCGACAAAAATCTACCTCCCAGTAGTGTGTTTTGCATGGGGAAAGGAGCCTTGACATGGAGAAGCTTTAAGCGTAAATGCATCGGATTCTACCATGGAAACCGAATATGAAACCATGGCAATTGGTGAGAACATGAGAATTTATGGGTGTCCAACTTTTGTCGGATTCCAATGCCGTAAATTGGATCTTATGAAACGAGAATGTTGGTTGTTTGTATTATTACCCGGAAACAAAGGAATGGCTTTGGTCCCAAAAATAGCGGTTTGGCTCAAGAACTTTGGCCTAGTGGACTTGGACGTAGTTCCAAATTTGCCCAAAGACAATCAATCATTTATTGTGACAATGCTAGAGCAGTTGCAAATTCAAGGGAACCAAGAGCCCACAAGGCCAACAAACACATTGAAAGGAAATATCATCTTATACTAGAATTCGTTAAGAGAGGAGATATAAATGTGGCAAAGATATAGCGTCGAAGACAACCTTTGCGCAGATCCATTCACAAAGTGGTCTTAAAGGAACCTCCTCACATAATACATTCGAGACATGTGGAAGGAATGAGTGTCAAGATCTGTTGCCAATCTGCTTTGAGTATAAGTGGGAGAAATTATTAGGTTCGTGTAGGTGACATTAGATGTCACGGACTACACGAGACATATTGTAGTATACTTAAAAGCAGACTTTGAGTATAAGTGGGAGATTGTTGGGATTATACTAGAAAGTATGCTTTTACTTTGTATAATCAAAATTGAATTTCGGACTTATTTATGAAATAAATTGTTTATCAATTTACGATGCTTTAAATATCATCGAATGTTACATATATTTATTTGCATAATTGTTCAATAAATCGTCGTGTTACATTGTAGTTAATTTAGTGATACCAGATCACGAAGATTAAATTAACAGTCCTTGTAACTAAAAAAGTACGCCATTCACGACCTAGATGGAAATGAACAATTAATTGTGAAAGGTTGAAGTGTAAGGCTCAGATTGGCTTGTCTTGACCAAGAGATTACACTAGTGCATGACCGATGCCTTTGAATAGGACCCACTGAGGATAAATTATTGAATCCAACAAGGAAGAATTAGACCTCGATCGGTTCGTTATTTCTTAATCTTCGCTCCTTAAATAGGATCATGTGGGATTGGTAACTATTGTTTTGACTTATCATGGGTAGAGAATCAACGAGATTCAATACTTTTTATCTTGGGCAATATTATTGGTCACATGTGATTGCAAAGATTTAATACGGAGAATCGTGTGCAAGTACGTTTGTTCGATTTGCCCCCTTGGGAGGTTCATAAGTTTTATCATACCAAATCTTGCAAGTGGAATTAGTTTCGGTATGGATAATAATGTTGAAACCGCCTTGATCAAGGATAAAAACGATATTAATTAATGGAAAGCTATTTCAAAGGGCTTGAATTAATTAATGGACTAGATAATCTTAAACACGAGAAATAATAACCTAAGCCATATTGACTATAATATGGGTTAAGATGGATAGTGCAATATTAATTATGTAGTGAGATTAATTAATATTTATGGGCTTGAATAATATTGTGGCTCAATATTGATAATTCAAGATCCATTGGAAGGTTCAATCTTAATTCTCCTAAAGGCCCCCGAAAGAGCCCAACATATAGTCCAATAACCTAAAAATGTGTTTAAAATAAAATAAATATTGTTGCTTGTTTTTCCTAATTATTTTCGAAATTTATAGATAAAAGGGGAGAAAGATTTTCTTTGAATTTTGTTATGGAATGAAGATATGTATTCTTGAAATACAAGATTATCTCATTAAATTCAAGAAAACTCCCACTTGGTTATTTATAAAGAAAATTTCAAAATTTTTGAAAGATAAAGGGCAAGAAAGATTTTCTTGATTTTCTTGAAAAGATATTATGGAAGATATGTATTTATTGAAATACAAGAATATCTCATAAATTCAAGAAGATCCAAATCTTGAATTCTTGTCTATAATTTCGAAAATATCCCATAACAAAGAGTAGGTGGGATTTTGTGGAATATTATAATTATGGGAAAAAAAATAGGAGATATATTCAAGATTTCTTGGAGATCAAGAAAAGATTTTCCCACATTATTTTTTACCCAAAATTTCATCCACCACCCTCTATAAATAGGGGATGAATGTTTCATTCCCAGTAACACAAAAAAATTGGTTTTTCTGAAAAATATCAGCGTCGATAAAATATCATATATTTTGAAACGTCGACGGATTGTGTATTTTCGAAAAATGTCAATTGTGAGTGTACAATTCCATGTGCTGGAAAAATTAGTAAATCCACAAAGGTGGTGCAACATAATTTGTTTTCCTTTTGTTAATTGTTCACAAGTGTCCTTCCACCGGATAGTCGAACAAGGGCTAAGGGAATATTTGAGAAGTTCTTTTGGTTAGTCTAATTAGCCAGATCACTGTCATCCCAAGAGGTACGTTCACGTAAACTCGTAGAATTCCGCATGCGTAGGATTTACGTGATTTAATTATATGCATGATATGTTGTTGAATTATTATTTGAATTAATATAAGATTAATTAATGCTAGTAATAATTATAAAAATTAAATTTGTATTTAAATATTCACCCCGAATAGATCTGTGAAATAATTCCCCAACAAATACCTACACAAATAATTCTCTAGGCAAACAAATTATGTACGAGCAATCTACCTACACATTTGTAATTTCCGTAAACAAATTTACCTATATCAATAATTTCCTAGGCAATTGACATTAATCGTGTAGTGCAATACGAAAAAATAGTATACGATTCAGTGTAAACAAATTATATCTTTCAATATAATAAGTTGCATGTCGATGTATCTTAATACACATGAGACTCACCCATAACTTTATTCAAGCAAGAAAGTCGCATTAGATCGATTTTTTAAAATTTATTAAGTGTCAAGTGTAAAATGTTTTATTTACAAGTTTTACAGTCCGACCAACCCAGGAAGTAGCTAATTGAACCGATTGTTGCTCTTTTTGAGAAAAAAAGTTTTTTTTTCCCATTATTTATTTACTGTCCATTTTTCGTCATAAAAAATTTAACTATCTAATTTTGGTCTCATAACTAAATTGATTATCCAATTTTAGTCTCATTTTCGCCAAAAAATAGCGAACAACGCCGTTTTGAAGACGTGTAAGTCATGTGCCGGTAAAATTTGGGGGTTTTTATACCCTCGATGACGTGAACGTTGACTATTTATTTCTTTTTTATTTTTTTATATTTTTTATCAATTAAACTATACATGTATAAATAATCCAATAAATATAATTAAAACTAAAATTTAAAATCTATAAATGTAAGAATGACTAAATTTTACCGACGTGACTTGCATGAGATCGAAAACGACATTTTTTTCGATTTTTCGGTGAAAATGAGACCAAACTTGGACAATCTATTTACTTGTGGGATTAAAATTGGACATAAAATTTTTTTGGGACGAAAAATGAATAATACATAAATTATGGGACAAAAAAACTTTTTTTCTCCTATTTTTAATAACCTAACTCACTATCATTGTCAATTTTAACTTAGTTTTTACCATAAGGTCCATAACATATCTCATTAGACTAGTGGAATATGATAAATATTGTGAGATAAATTGTAAGACGGGTTTTTCAACAAATATACTCGCTAAACAATATCGTTAATTTTATGAGTGTGAAAGTTTAATTGAACGAATTTATATAATTTATGTTAATTATTGTATCTTTATCATGTGAAACAGCCTTACATCATAAACATTTGACCACTTCAACTATGAGTAGGAAAGTCTGCAATTAGCCCCAACCACAAATTAACTTTGGTATAATGAATGTCCATCTACCTTGTGTCAAGCTAATAAGTGTAGTAATTATTTTTTTCAGAGCACAGTCAAGTGGTAACTGTAACTGGCCAAGCCTGTAATAACGTAGGGAGAAATTCTTTAAAAAATAAAATAATAACTCAAATTCATGACCTCATGCTCTATTAACTAGACTTATTTCACTTAAGTTCAATTACTAATGAGCAGGTTTAATGTGAAAAATTTTATGTATGAAAAACTATAAAATCACCCTAAATCATGACCTATTCGGGCAGGGGAACATCTACACCCTAAATCCTAAATCATGATCTATTCGGGCCGGGTGAATCATGAACCACTCGGGCAGAATGAACCATGAACCACTCGACTTTGTTTTACCTTCACCATATACATAATTTATTTGTAAATAAAAGTTTTTTATGTATGCAAATTTTCATACTAAACTTTGTCAAATACTAATAAATAACTATATTTTAAACTCCGAGCACACAGTTACTTAAAATTTACAGTTATTGCAAATAAATGTGTTACCGATCATCGATCAGACTCATGCGTGTATATTCATTGTCCAATATAATGGTAGTTCAGTTGTCGGTGTTTTTCCAGTTAACGGGACCAGCCCAACCGGATTGTTTGGGCTCAAATTTGATTCGGGCCCAAAATCATTTACTGAAAATATTGTCCTTTTGTGTTTTTGAAACACCAGTTGGAAATTTGATCTAAATCATATGAAGCACCACTGATTGGCCTCCCGCCCCAATTTTCATTCCATTATTTCCCCATCTATTTCTCCGCCCAGACATTTCTCTCCTTCTCCCCAATTTCTTATCCTAAAATTCAATGCATATTCCACAGAAGCCATATCATTTGAATTTCTAATAAACTCGATTTTCACTCTTCATCAGTTTCAGATGTATTTGGATTCCATTCAGTTGTAATTTCAGCTGATTTTTGTTTAATCAACGTTTTAGGTATTGATCTGCATAAATTTAGCTCTGGTGGAGTTTCGATTGGAGATGGCTTCGACTTCGCCGACGATGAATAAGATAGAGAGGGCTCATCAGATGTATAGAGAAGGCAAGTATGGCGAAGCACTGGAGTATTATACGGACGCGCTTTCATTGGCCAAGACCAGTCCCCAGAAGATTGCCCTCCACAGCAATCGTGCCGCTTGTTATCTCAAACTCCACGATTTTAACAAGGTGTGTACTATTTAGGATGAATTTACTTGTTTAGTAATCGCATTTTATTATCTTATTCTTATGTTTAGTTAATCACTTGACCGATGTTTAATTTAACATTTGAATTCTGAAGCAAGTTATTGTTGTGTTAACTGACTTTAGTAGTGGGGTGATCACTGATCACTGCAATTGCTATGTAGTATTGATAAGGGGAAGATATGTTGATAAATCATGTATTGTCCAAAGCTTAGAATTTATGCGCCTTAAGTTGCCTCTTGTCATGGTTAAGTTTAACTCCTATGAACATCTGTAATATTTGGCAACACAGTATTATTCAACGCAAAATGACGATTTTCACAATTTGTTGTCTATCAGGTGATGAGCAGTATATATTAAGTGAAATAGGAACTTCAATAAAAATGATGAAAAAGGAAATTACTCCTATTATTAACTATTACCTGATATAATGCATGTTCTGGGAAGAAATTTGAACTTATGTTTACGGAAACCTTTTTTATAAATGCATTTAATAGTTTGTATGTGTGAATTGAAATAGGAGGGTGGGGGGTTTAAGTTTGTTGACCTTGGTTTCTGTTTTTGGATTAGTGTTTCTCCTTTTGGACTTTAATAACTGGCATTCTTGAACTTGGGGTGCAACTTATTTATAAGTTAAATATATTAAGAACTAGATAAATCCTTCATATTTTAAAAGACATATAGAGAGGGGTTTGGGGGTGGAGGGCGGGAGTAGAAAACATAGCTGTGCAACTGGTCAAGCAACAACACAGGCTTTGGCGGCTATGGTGATGGTCAGCTTTGGTTGTGGAGGGGCGGTGGTGGTTGTCAGTCATATGGGTTTGCTTGATAGATATCAATAATGCTTCTTGCTCTAAATTTCTTGTTTTCAAATAAATGGAATCCTCAATGGTGAATCCCATATTCAAACATATAATTGGGTTCTTATGTTATAACTTATATTGAGTGACAACTCCGTGTGGGTGGGTGGGGGGGGGGGGGGGGGAACAAGAAAAGAAAAGAATACCTTTCACCAGAGGCGATCGCCTCAGGTGCATAGCCTGCCTCTTGCCTGCAGAGACGCTATTCTCTGTGCCCCAAGCACCTTGCACCTCGGACGATCCTGTAATAT
Organism: Stenogyne calaminthoides; assembly: GCA_037126765.1. Classification (NCBI taxonomy): domain Eukaryota; kingdom Viridiplantae; phylum Streptophyta; class Magnoliopsida; order Lamiales; family Lamiaceae; genus Stenogyne; species Stenogyne calaminthoides. The sequence continues at coordinate 3,548,372 of JBBCBC010000036.1, read as the reverse complement.
TTTGAATACCGGTGCACTTTTGTAATGCAGCAAGCTATTTCAAAATATTTAAAATATTGTATTCTTTTTCCTGTTTATATCAAAGCTTTCATTTGATAAAATTGTTGCAATAACTCCTATTGGATTGCTGATTGCCATGCTATTTTAACTTTACTTTCCCGGATTGAAATTAATTTGATTGAAAAGAATAGCATTGTCAAATAATCTGGAATATTTGTGAACTCGTGACAGCAGTGTTCACAAATCATGAACATTGCCCATGTTGCTCAAAGAATCTTCAGTCAGTGCCTGATTTGGATGTTTACTGGAAAATTTGCCAGAGCGGACATATTTGATTTTTGATTCTTAACTTAAATTTTTATATGTTCCCCTGCTAAATATTTCATTTCTTTTATTTGTTCAATTACCTTTATGGTACTTAGACAGAGAAAATGCTATAAATTTCCTCAACATTCTTGTGATTGACAGATAAAGATAGCATCTGAGGAGAGTCTTTTTGAAATTTAGTTAATGAATAAGTTGCTTTAGTTACCCATTTTTTCTGCTGTCTTGTTTACCTTAACTAATATTAACATTTACCATCATTCTCTGACGTATTAATCTTGATCCACTATATAATGCAGGCTGCAGAAGAATGCACCTCAGTGTTGGAACTTGATAACAAGCACACCGGAGCATTGATGTTGCGCGCTCAAACTCTGGTCACATTGAAGGAGTATCATTCAGCACTTTTTGATGTCAACAGGCTCATTGAGTTGAATCCATCATCAGAAGTATACAAAAATCTTCTAGCCCGTCTTAGAACACAACTGGTAGTTATTCCTTTTTTCCTTCATTATGCTTTATTTAGTTTATGATTTCAGGTTTCACCTTTTAACTATAGGTACCACTTTTGCTTGTGTGTTTTATCATATTCTTCTCTTTTAAGGGTATGTCTATGCTTCGATAACGTAATAAGCGGCGAATACACTATATCTACATGGCTGAATGTGCTAATCATAGTATTATTGTGTGAGTTCTTTTTATGCACTCGGATTCTTATAGGTTACTTTTTTAATGGTTATACTCTTGCTCTGACGACTAAGGGTGTCAAAAGTCTCTTTATATTGTTTCAATGCTTTATGTGAAACAATTGAAAAGTACATATACTCCCTCCCTTTCATATTATTTGTCGTTTTAGAGAATTTGTACAATTTTTTTTGAGATATTTACCCTTAATCAAATTAAGGGGAGAAATGGAAGAATTAGGGATACATATGGGGATAAATTAGGTAGAAATGTGGGAAAACAGCTAAAACAACTGTTAATTTGAAACAAAATTTAACCTGTAAATGACAATTAATATGCAATGGATGGAGTATTTAGAACACAGTTTTCTTACGTCAATGTTCAGTTAATTTGATGTTGCTGTGCAATGTAGTTGTGGAGAAAATCACTGCATTTTTCATTTCTTTTTTATGCGCACACACACACATATGTATATCAGTATTTGGTGCTTTGTGAATAAGGAATGTGTCCTGTCTTTCGTTCAAGGAAAGTCCCTTGCTCCAATACCCGAAGACGAAGCAGAGTTTGAAGAGGATGATGAAAGCCTAGATGAAGTGAATCAAGAAGGCAATGAAGAAGATGACGAAAATGAAAATATGGAGCATCATGAAAGTAGAGACGATGCTGCAGTAGAAAACAATGAAAGAAGTAGTTTTGAAAATGTCAGTCTAACAGATGAAAAATTGCCCACCAGTGATCAAATCACACAGCCATCTGTTCAACAGTCCGCAGGCTGGAGGACAATCCCTAAACCCAAAGGACACTCCCATCTAGACTACTCAAGGTGGGACACTGTCCAAATTGACTCAAGCGAAGATGAGGACGACAGTGATGATGAAGATGACGACGATGATCCTCAGCCTCAGTATCGATTCCGTGTTAAAACGGTTGGTGTTAGGGCCGTTAAATAACTGGCCCCACATGCAGACAGTATTTATAAATTGTCTCAACAAGGCTTCAATTTCATCTGCCTTGTAAACGAGCATGTAAATTTGAAGGTTGGAGGGCCGCAGAGGAAGCTACATCAGAGACGCCGTCATCTTCAGGAAATGGTCATACTTGTGGGTTATTCGTCGATACATCTGTTATTATCCATATATACACATATTTTATTTATTTATTTACAAGTAGAATCAAGTGTGTTAAACCATTGGGATATTCATAGTTAAAACACTTGTGTGCTTGTATATGGGACATTCTTGAACTTGTTCTTGGTATTTATGATAAGAAAGATGATATTAGAGAGTATATTGTTTTCCTTTTTGTAATGATTTACGGTACCATGTTGAATTACGTGTGCAAATGAGGCGAGTCTAATTGAGTAGTATCAAGCTCAAACTTGACTTAATTAAAAAGTTGAAAGCTTGAAACTCGACTTGATTACTTACATTGCATTAACTAGAGATTTTTATTACATTTATAATTTAAATATATTTATAAATAATTAGTATATTATGGGTAAAATGATAAAATTACATCATACTACTATCAATTAATTTAGGCTAGGGTTGCGAGCCTGATGTTTTAACATTACTTAGCTCGAATTCAAGAAATACTCAAGTAGTTCAAATTTAAGCTCAACTCGATTTTGAATTTTTTTTTTTAAATCGAGTGAGCATAAGTAGCTCGTGAGCCGGTTCAGTTACCACAGCCTATGATGAAACACAACCGGAACACATGAAGAAATGATAAATAAAAGTCATTGCCAATAATAGGTAAACAGCAGCCAACTACTATTCTTTTTCAAACCTTTCTGTCAAGTTAAATAATTGGACTATTTTAATGTCAATTAATGTCAAGATAATAATTAGAACCTAGGCACCATTTTAAAATTTTGAAATTAGTGCATCTAGCCGAATGTCCACTAACTTGTTGGATTGTACCACTCAGCTAATTGTACAACCAAAATAAATGAATAAATAAAGTTAGTTACTACTTCGTCAGGTACATATTTTGGAGTTGCGTGCTTGAAAATGTGTAAACTGCGGAATAAATTATATTTTTAATATTAAAAAACTAATTTTATTTACTTTAGTTATAAAAAATTACAAAGGATATGAAATTTCAAAGGTCCATTTGTAAGCTCGAGGTCTAAAGAAAATGAAATTGACTCTAGTGTTAGTTTTTTATTTTTTACTCCTTACTGCTAAAAAAAAGGATTAACCACGGGTGTGTGTGATCTAACGGCCCTGCAGTTATTGCAAGGGATCCAAATCCCGATCCCCTTGCTCATTTCTCCACAAGTGCACACGGAGTACCATTTCTTTAAATTAATTTTGACTGAGACAGCTCAAAAAGAAATTTATAAATACAAGGTAATTATTTATCTATTTATTCTATTCTCAAATTTGACCTGCCACCAAAAAAATTAGAGTAACACTACTGTGAACTAGATTCATACATAAACTCTACTGTTATGTGTAAAAACTATCATTGATATGCACAAAAAATTTCAGTGTTTAAAAATATAAAATATTTTCTAAATAGTGATTGTTTTTGTGCATAACAATAATAGTTTTTATACATAACAGTGAGAGTTTTTATATATAACAGTGATATTAAAAAATCAAGTTCATGGCACGAACCAAGTCTATACAAGTTTTTGTCGAAAATGAATTCTTCTATAATAAACTCCCTACAATCCAAAATCCAAAGGTGGCACGTATATTTATAAATCTGAATGTTTAATTATCTTTTTATTTTATTTTTTGAGAGCTCATGGGGAAAGAATTATAGATAGTGGTATTCCTGAGCTAGAGACATAATATGTCGAGGGATATCATCTCCCACCCAAGTTTGAGGGAAGAGAGATTTAGTTGTCATCTTAGCCAGACTATGAGCTTCAGTATTGTGGTTGCGTGGGCAGTAACTAATTCCTGCCACTGGGGAATTCCGAAAAAGGTTCCGGGCCGCAAGGATGAGGCTTTCTTTATAGCTTTTGAAGGGGCTATTAGTGGAGATGACACTTATAGCTTCTTTATAGTCCGAAAGGATTGTGATGGGCTCCCGTGAGATTGTATTCCAATGGGAGATTCCGTCCATAATGGCAGTAATTTCGGCAGCAAGAACTGAGCCCGGGGGGTTGATCTTATGGAATCCAGCTGCATGTGGCTTCCGATTCTTGTCGAGTATGAAGAAGTCCACTGCGAAGGCCTTAGATGATTCGTTATAGGCTGCATCGACCTTCATAATGTAGTTATCTCGAGAAACGTTGATGCGAAAAGTCGACCGAGGATTGGCTGACAAACCGCTTCCGATTGTGAGTTTATTCTTCTCATTGTGGAATTGTTCCAGAAAGGCTTCGGTACAATTGGCTAGTATTTTCCGCCATTGGGGGACTCCACCTTTCGAGTGTAGAATGTCACATCTTTCTTTCCAAACCCCCCACATCTTAGTGGCAATTTGTTCCATCTCGGTTTCCTCCTTTGTTAAGATCAGGTGAATGACCATACTATCAGCAGCAACACGTCTCGCGGTCTTAATGAGAGGCCACCATTTCGTCTTGGACCAGGCTTCTTTCACACCCTGGCAAAAAAAGAGGACATAATTAGTGTTAGCCTTAGGGTTTCCACACAAAACGCACCTTGGGCAGCATGGGACGTGATGCGCTGCTAGATTAGCTTCTGCTGCAATAGCATTGTGAGATGCTTTCCAGAGGAAGATTTTGACTTTGGGGAGGATGTTGAGATTCCAAATTTTAGACCAAAAACTGGGAGTCGTACTAGGTGAGCCCGTCCCCCTGCTGTCCTTTTTGAGAGACGAAGAGTGGGCATTCCAGAAAGCAGATTTGACAGTATAGAGGCCCTTTTTGTTGTATCGCCAGAACCGGGAATCGGAAGGGCCCTGTTGATCAATCGAGACTTTCTTGATGGCTTCTGATTCATACTCTAGAAATAGATTGGTGAGTTTAGCTTGATCCCATTCATGGGAAGCCGTGATGAGCTCATGAACTTTGATGTTGTTATCATAGGTGGTGCAGGAGGTGATTTTTCCGGAGAAGAGGTTAGGAATCCAACGGTCTTTTCTGAGGTGAACTGATTTTCCGTCATGGATTTTCCAGTGGAGGCCTTCGGAGATGATTGCTTTGCTCCACATAATTGAGCTCCAAATATAGGAGGGGTTCGACTCAATGGTGGCTTCCATAATATCTGTGTGTTTGAAGTATCTAGCTTTTAGAACTTTGGCTACCAGAGAATCCGGGTAGAGGATGATTCTCCAGATTTGTTTAGCTAGGAGCATTTGTTGAAGGTGACCAAGTCCCTGAACCCCATTCCCCCTTCCTTTTTTGGTTTGGTAAGTGCTTTCCAATCTTTCCAATGAATCTTTTTGTCCTCTGGATTACCCCCTACGAAAACCTAGCACACATCGACTCAATTTCCCCACACAGTGATGTGGGAATCCTAAAGCACGACATGACATAGGTCGGGATAGCTTGGATGACGGACTTAAGAAGAGTCTCCCGACCTCTATCTGTGAAAAACTTATTTCTCCAACAGCCCAATTGTTTAGAAACTTTATCTCTCAAGTAGCCGAAATGAATTCTTTTGCTATGGGTAGAAAAGGTAGAAAAGTAGCCGAATGTTTAATTATCACTATCAATACTTTTAATAATACTTTCTCCATCCTTCAAAAATATGTTCATAAGGATGAGATAGGTTTTACGAAAAAATAAATTAAGTATGTTTATGGACACAATTTTTTTTTTCATCATTCAATAATCACTTAATTACTCAAGTTATCAATATACTTTATTCACAATCAATTATATTATTCATAAATATACTTTATTTATATTTTTGTAAAATCTATTTCAACCCTCTAATTATACTTTTAGAGGATATAAAAAGTATAAATCATACTTCCTCCATTCTATTTTATATTGTCCATTCACTATTTTGCTCGTTGCAAAATATTTGAATTTTGGCCTCAAAATGAATTGGGTCAAGGAAAGGAGACGTTTTGACTTTGAGGAGGGAAACCCCAAAATTTCAAACCCCAGCCAGACCGGACAAACCCACCGCATTCCACCCCCTCTCACCAAACACCCCTATTACTATTACTATTGCAAATTTAAAATCCCTAAACTCACAAAATCACACTATTCCTCCATAGGAATCTCCGACGACTCCTCTTCCGCCCCTCTTTTTGCCCTAATTCTTCATAACACAATTACTCGAAATTAAGGATTGTATTCGGCGATAAATGGCGAACGCCACCGGCGATGGGGCTCGGCCCGGCCCAGATTTCGACTTGCCCTATGAGATTTTATCGGTCATACCCACGGACCCCTACGATCAGCTGGATCTGGCGCGTAAGATCACGTCCATGGCAATCGCGTCGCGCGTGACGAAGCTCGAGTCGGAGGCAGGGAGGCTCCGCCAGAAGCTTGTCGAGAAAGACCATCTAGTTGAAGAGCTTCAGGAAAAGGTCTCACAGCTTGAGGGCGCCTATCAGGATGCTGAGTTCCGATTGAAAATGACGCACGAGGATAATGTATGATTCTAGTACAGTTTTCCTTTTCTTTTTTAAAATAAAATTAGGTTCTTCTGTTTTTTTGGTAATTTTTTAAGTTGGGTAATTAAGTTTTTTTTTTATCAATTGTGTTGCAGATGAAGATATTAAAGGAAAGAGATTCGTTGGCTCAAACTGCTAAGAAACTCAGTCGTGATTTGGTCAAGGTAACAACTTTTTTCTCAAATTTGTTGTTTTTTTTTTTTTTCTGTAAGAACATTTGGAGAAAAAATGCTGAGAGTTTAAAGTAAATTAGGGTTCGGTTTGATGTGATATTGTGAATTGCAGTTTTTTCTGCTCCGGATTTTGTTCTTATTGAGTTGAAATTACGATTGTATCATGTTGGTCCCTTAATTTTGTAATTGTGTGATAGGCTGTAAAAAATGGTATTTTGTGTAATATGATTTGTTTGCAAATGAGAAGAATAAATTGTTGTTGTTCCTCTTTTATATATACCGTTGATAATCATAACTCAACAATTTTCTAGTTTACAGTCATCAGTTGTCCTGTTTCACTATATTTGATATACACAAATGACAAATGTATGATCTATCTGTTGTTTGTGTCTATTTATGGTGGATTGCATCTTGTTAACGTTACTTGTTGCACTGATGTTTGATGACCGATTCCTTCTTTTAGTATCTTCTAGTTGTACTTCAGTAGCAACTTATGTTTTGCACTCGAATTGAACTTGTCTTTGGCACTCGAATTGGACTAAAACTGAATTGACTAATTTTCACACATTCCAGTTCCATCATTTCTGAACCTCCAAGTATAACAAGATAGAAGGACAATTTTGTTTTTTTCAACTTTGGTTAAATCACTATCCTCACTTTGTTTTTTCTAATAATATTTCAGTGACTTGAACCTTTAGATGATGTTAATTTTGGGTTTTGAAATTTAAAACCGGTTCTATTTTGAGATTTTGAAAATCGATTTTAACAAACCACCACTAGAACACCTCACCTTAGTTTCTGTGTGTTACATCTGAGTGCATGTCTAACTTCTGCTCTTTTGACAGCTTGAAACATTTAAAAGGCAATTGATGCAGTCTTTGAATGATGAAAATTCACCGGTATGCTTTTTTAACTTTTCATATATTGTTATCTTATTATTGCATTTTCCGACTTCTCTGCTAAACACTAAGATTGTTGTCTCCTCTTTTTAATGGCTTTTATTATTTGTTTTCTTCTCAACACTAAACCAAAATTGTTGCATTAACAGTCGGAAACTGTTGACATTGGCACTTATGACCAATCAGTGTCCAAAGCCTATTCTTCAAACGGTAATTTAAATAAAAAATTATTATATCGTGCACATTTCAAAATCGTGTATCTCCCTTCTACGTGTTCTTATCTGAAATTGTTAATCAGTTGATCTAATGTTATTTATGACTCTGCTTTCTACTAGATGAGTCAAATGGCTATGCAAAACATCATTCTTATAGCAGCGACAATACAAGCATAAATGATGAAGGTATTTGAACTCTGATTTCCATTTCAACGTTGTGATATAAGACTATAAGTGAAATATTATAATGGTTATTTCTTGATCACAGTTTCCAAGCAAGTGGGTCAAAAATATTCTATTACACCATACATAACGCCTCGTCTCACTCCTACTGGAACTCCAAAGGTAGTATCCAGTAGTGTATCTCCAAGAAGGTATTCAGCTGCTGTCTCCCCTCAGAAAACCTCGGGTGCTACTTCTCCTACATCTCGGGGTTCTTTCTCATCATGGTATCCATCCAGCCAGCAGTCATCTGCTGCTAACTCTCCTCCTCGGGGACGTCCGGTGCCAGGTGCCCATACAATTAAAATCACCTATACAATTTCTTTTCCTGTATATCAAAATGGAGTACATTGCAGAATTGGTCTTATCTCTATTGGGTGTGACAATTTTAGTCCCGTATGAAATAATTTCCAAAATTAAGTCCCATAACTGATAACTTTTAAAATGATTCAATTATAGTCCTATATTGATATTTTTTTGTACTAAGATAATAATTAATTTGTGATTTTTTTAATTGAAATTGATATGTTGAGTCTCATTATGCCACGGGAGCTGCACCTGCATCAAGTCATTATTTTGGTCGCTACATGGAATTCCCAAGCAAAAATCCTGTAACCTTGTCAATATGGAACTAAAAATGCATAATTTGACTGAATTGAGAAAATTAATTCGTGTGGGACTAAAATCGCTAGCACCCAATAGATACGAGATCAATTTTGCAATTTACTCTATCGCAATGATTTGTAGTTACTGTATTCAAGGAAAACAGTGACTGACTGTATATGATTGTATCTAATGCTAAGTCCTAAAGTTCTTTTGGTAAAATGTTGTAGGTCGTACTCCTCGTATTGATGGAAAAGAATTCTTTCGTCAAGCAAGGTGAGTTTGACATTTGCTGTCTTAATAAAAATGTGGCTGAAAATCCTCCAAGGGTTGATTTAGCTTAAGTTTGGGGTTTTGTGTTGTTAAATGCAGGAGCCGTTTATCACTAGAGCAATTCAGCGCATTTCTGACCAATATAAAGGAATTAAATGCACAGAGGCAATCGCGTGAGGTGACCAACTAACTCCTTGATATCTAAATTCTTGGAGAGCTACTTTATTACTTTTCTTACCCTTTAAATTTCACATTTTCAGGAGACATTGAGAAAAGCAGAAGAGATTTTCGGGATGGAAAATAAAGATCTCTATATATCATTTCAAGGGTTGCTCAACCGCAACACACACTAGAATTGTGTTATTGTAAGGAGTGTTCGTGCTTCTGATTCACTTAAGTTATGCACTAAGATTGGCTTGGTGTTAGCTCGAATAATTTCCTGGTCCTTGGGAGATGTATAATTCGACAAAGTAGGTCCTTCTGTCCCCGGTAAAACAGTTAGTTAAATTTTGCAATTTGTTCTTGACAATTGCTGCAATTGGTGTTATTAGAAATTGATGTAACATCTATATAGCAACGAGCATAATCTTTTCAAAGAGGACCTCCCTGTATTTCTATTTAATGAAAGGACATGTATATATGTCTTTTTAATGTAATGATAGGAATGTGATCCTGTTATTAGATTTCACGATTTTAACTTGTTGCATTAGATTAATTTTGTTGGCAGTTTTAAGCTGGTTTAGCGACTTTGTGAAAAAGAAACCAAGTTGCACGACTTTACTGTGTTTTGCATAGATTTGTGAAATCTAAATGAGAACGATATTCACTGTTTTCTTTTTATGAAAAGTGGATACGCCGCAGGGGCTTCTTTAGTGGTCCGTAAAGCAGGCTTGCTTTCTTTTGTTTATTCTTTCAATCTTCATATGATCATATCCGTATTGGTTTCTTTTGACTTTTGAGTCAATAATCAATTTTTTTTCTATTTTTTTTTAGAAGGTTTTATGTGAAACTTTACCTTCTTATTGCTAAAAGCCTAAAAGTTGATTAAGGATTAAGGGGGTGTTTGACACAACTTATAACCTCTTAAAACAGCTTATAAGTTATTTAGGAGCTTATAAGTTCATTAATTTTGTTTGGTAAAATAAGATGTCTAACATATTGTAAGATTTAAAAATAAGCTTTTTAGAGCTTATAAGCTCTAAAACTTATTTTATAAAAATTAAATAAGCTCTATCATATCTTAAGTCTCAACCCATCTCAGCCCAAATTCGGTTCGAATTCAATCCAACCAGGCCCGTTTCTTTTTTCAAAAAAAAAAAAAAAATGGAAAAAAAAATTATTTTTTCTGAAAAAAAAATAAAAAAATTTCTGGGAAAATATATTTATTTTCAAAAAAAAAATTTTCTGCAAAAAAAAATATATTTATTTTCGAAAAAAAATATTTTCGATTCTTTTTTCTGAAAAAATATTTATATTCAAAAAAAAAATCTGGATTATTTTTTTTCAATTTTTTTCTGAAAAAAATATTTTCTAGAAAAAAATATTTTTTGAAAAAATATATTTATTTTCGAAAAAAATATTATTAAAAAAAATAAAAAAATAATATTAATTTTAAAATTAAAAATTAGTTTTTAAAAAATTACTATTAAAGAACTTATAAGTTTTATTAGTCAAACGTTTTAACAACTTATAAGCTACTTAAAAACTACATCTTATAAGCTCTCAAAACAACTTATAAGATATTAGAGCTTATAAGATGTTTAAAATAAATTTAGCCAAATGGGCCCTAAATCCAAAAGGTTTATGAAACCTTTTTTGTTTGACATCTACAAAATGATTTTTCTTTCAACTATTGTAAGTAAATTATCTTCTGACTTATTACGCTAAGAATTTTTTATTCTTCTAAACTCCTTTCCAAAGTGATTTTCTGTGTTAGGTTCTCAAATTTGATTAAAAAAAATCAAGATTCCAATCATCATGTCAAACTAAATGGTGAATCGTGATCTACTTTATTTTTTATTTAAAATTTGGGTTTTGGGGTCAAACAAATTCCTCATGGTTGTTGGAATATCATATAGGGTTCTGGAGTTAAAAAGGTGTTAAAGAATTGATTAAGGCTATTCACACCAACAAGGTGTATTTTTTTTCTAGTGAAAAAATTCTAAAATTAAGCGTGTGCTTCACCTGACGCAATTTTAGAATGCATGACACACTGAAAAATTTCCAGTGTACTAGGCAGTAAGGACAAAACGAATTAGAAATTCAAATTTCTAATAAGATTTAGTTGTAAATAACCAGTAATTAATGACGTAAAATTAGCTCTCTCGATGAAAAGTAATGTTATGATTAATTTTTTTGGGCGGTGCAATTGGTGCAATTTTAACGTAATTTTAGTTAAAGAAATTCATTCAAATTTTTTTTTTTTTTCGCAAATGATAATAAAAACAGTCGAAAAGTCACGCTAATACCTTTTTGTATGAACTAATATTTTTTTTTCTCTATGAATTACTAATACGTCTTAATATTTCATTTTTTTTAAGTGAATCAAACTTAAGTCAAAACTGCATCAGTAGCACGATGTGCGAACATGTTTTTGTCTTTTAATATTTCTCTCTCAAATATAATCATAATACTGTTTTATTAAAAACAATGATAATAAAATTCAAGTCTCTAAATTTTGAATAGCACGTGAAGCCAACAAAAGTATCGATGATATTTGATCGAGGGGATTGGGTTGCTGTGGCGAAAGGCATGCAAAGAATTATATTATGTACATCAAAAGAATGACAAATCCATCATCTCAGTTATTCCCTCTCCCGATTCTTGACGAATCTTATGATTTTTTTTTCAGAAATAAATAAAGAAATTCTCTCTCCCTCTGCAACCAAAGGAACATCATCATGTTATTGTTCCCACAATAAAGTTGATCAATTTCACATTTGAATTTCGAGGAATCATATTTTCATCTTTGCAGATTGTAAAATTATGTTCCCGACTCTAGGATTGAACAAATTATTCCATTATAATTGGATTAGACCTCGAATAACGACTCTCAATCTGATCAATGTACTCTTCGTGTTTCGAATTGGTGGATCGATGTGTCCAAAATATGGACTCACGTATCTTAATTCAGGTCTAGATGAGTGATAGTGAAGATTATTGTTGTTCAAAAGGGACAGCAAGTTTCTAATAACAAAAAAAGAAAAGGGACAGCAAATTTAGATGTTCGTAGCTCTCTCAGTTTGAATTTAAAAAGATATTGCATACTCTTTTAGAGAATTAATTAATATAATTAAATGAAATGATTCCACGTCTAAGATAGAATTTTTTTGTGGTATCAGAGTCTTTAGCTCACGCCAATACTTGCGTTCAAATCCCAGAATTGAAGCACAATAAATGGTGGTTTATAAATCTATGTTTTGCACTAAAAATATAAGGGTATATTAAAAAAATTATAAGTAAAATTCAAATGGTGTTTTACTGATCCATAAACACAAAGGCTCCTATGAATTCAGGTTCGTGTGAATTCTCTTTGTCAAATGATCACTATTTGGGATACAAAATGTTATTGTTAGCGATTTTAAGAAAAATAACACATAAATCAAATATATTTTTAAAATAATGATACTGCATATGCTAAATAATCATATTTTTTTAGAGAGAGTTCATGTGAATTCAGGTTCATAGGAGACCTATTCGTGTGTATAACTCAAAAGTGTGACTATTTTTTTGGGATGAATGGAGTATAAAATAGCCTGTTGGGAAATCTATTAAGTTTTGATAAAAGTTCCAAAACAGATGTAATAGGGCCAGTCAGAAATTGTTAGCCGACTGACGTTTTATATTGAGAACTAGGCTGACCAGTTGATAACTGATGTATAGAACAACTGATATATAAGTTAGATTAAATCACACATTGAGGGGGAACTCAATGTGTATAGCTCTTAGTCTTGAAGATCACTTATGAAGATCAGAAGAGAAGAACTGAAGAACTGAAGATATCAAAACTAAAGACAGATAGAGTACATCAGATGAAGTCAGTAAGTTGAGCTAAGACAACTTACAACCGAAGACTTCATATAGGGCAGATCAGTTCACCTGATCTGTTCAGTTCCAAGAAGTGTTCTGAAAGTTCACTATACTTTCAGAAAGGTCGATCAGACAACAAGCATAAAACCTATCAAGACCAGATTGAATGGTACTTGCTAGCCTATGAGAGATCGACACGACTGTACGGAACTGATAGGACTCAGGGTTGGAGGCTCAATATTCAACGGCTAGAAAGGACAAAGTTGCATGCTTTCGACCATACCGCCTCTGAGAAGAATCATATCAACCCTGCAAACCTACCTAAAAATAGACTGAAGTTCGAATTGCTCTCCAACGGCTAATTCGAAATAGGGCCTATAAATATGAGATCAAACCTTCAGAGTAAGACTACGGAAATTATTCACAAGCAGAAGCTCTTAAGATTTCCGCAAGAAGAACACAAGCTCAAGATTATCTCTTAAGTGTTCATCCCTTAGTTCTTAGCAGAATACTTATCCTCTAGCTAGGCTAATCAGAAGATAGGATAGTATTCCAGTTGGAACAAAATAAATCTTATACCAAAACTGTGTTAGGTTAAGTTTGTTATAGCAGGATTTCTATCTAGGGTTTCTAGATTAGATTTCTGGGATTGGTTGAGTGTGAACTCGTTAAATATCTGCTGGTTGTACTGTGTTGGACTAACACATTAAACTAAGTCCAGTTGGTAAAGTTGGTGCCCCTGCTGATAGGGAAGAGTGGACGTAGGACAAGTTGTCCGAACCACTATAAATCTGTGTGCCTTTAATCTTGCTTTACACACCTGCACACTACTTGTTATCTGCATGCATATTCTGTGTCAGATCAGCTTAGCATCAAGCTTCTGATCTGATCAGCTTGACACTTTAGTCTTCCGATCTGAACTGTTGGCCAGAATTGTCGTTTTATTAAAACTGGTTTTTCACACGGGTTAACATCTTCAGCACCATCAGTTAAACTGATAGAAGCCGAACTGATTTGCTTGACAAATCAGTAAGTCGGATATCAGTCCAAACCGATTCACTTCGCACTCTGATCAGGCATACTGGCAAAACACACCTGATTCACAAAAAGTTTTTGAAGTCTATTCACCCCTCCCCTCTAGACTTCAACCCTCACAAAACCCATTCGGGACCTACAAGTGGTATCAGAGCAGTGGTTCTTCCGACCACTGGCTTTGAATATCATTGGTTCTTGAGGAAGAACCTTTGTGGTCACTTGAACTGATCTGTGAAAACCGTTTTTAAAACTCATTTTCTTTAAAAAAAAATCACCACAAGCATGGATAACACTTCAGGTATGCATCATAATCTACCCATTTTTTCTGTTGATGAGTATGCAGATTAGTCCATCGACATGAGAGACCATCTGGGAGTGATTAGCAATAGAATGGATGAGATTCTTGAGATAGGACCGATTATCATCTATCACTTTAACCCAGCTGAAGCAGGACGAGATCCTACACAACCAGTTGGATCAAGAATCAGAAAGAGCCCCTCACTGATGGATGCAGATGAGAGGAAATTATCTAATCTGGATACTGTTGCCAGACACCTCATCATGAAAACTATGGATGCTACTACAAGAGAGAAAGTGAAGTACACAAGGCAATTAAGGAAGTCCAGATACGCTTCTTTCAAAATCTGCAGAGAGAAATGAACAGATCAAAGACAATGACCGCAAGTTTGAGCTAGTTGTATTTGAGAAACTTAAGATCTTTGCCAAACGCAAAATGGTTGATCAATTTTATGGAAGGATCACACGAGGAGTCAACCGACTTCGTGATCTCGGACGAGTAATGTCAAACAAGGATATCAACTACAAGATTCTCAGATCGCTGACTAAGAAATGGGATACCAAGGTGATCGTGATTAAGGACTGTCAAGATATTGCTACAATGAAACCAAATGATCTAATCTTTAGTTTGAAAGCCCATGAGTTAGATCTGATCGAGAGAGGACAAGGATCTGATGAAGTCCCAGCTGAAGCTACTTCCAATTCCAAATCTGTTGCATTTCAGCAACAAAGTAGCGATTCACAATGCGGAACCAGTTGGAAACATCATCAGTCAAGCTGAACAAATTGCCCTACTGACAAGAAAGCTGGAAAGAACAAATGTTAAGATGGGCAAATACATGAAGTTTTATGTTGACTATCGAAGGAATAGAGGAAGAGATCGTCATTTATCTGACAGATCGCAAGAGAGATATCGTTCATCTGACAACCGAGATAACAGAAGAGAAGAAAGGAAGGACGATCATTCTGATGAAAGGAAAGATGATCGAAGAGATGACCGGAAAGAAAGTAGAAGTGATGATCGATTAGATAGAAAAGGTTCTGACTACCGACAGAATGGAAAGTCTCCTGACAGATTCTATAGAAGACATAATTCTCTAGACAGAGGAAGCTCCAAAGATTCTAGAGTATGCTACAAATCGCCGAAAACCGTGTCATTATAGTCTTGATCGTCCGGACGACTCCCAAGGAAAGAGAAGAGAAACGGAACAGAAGAGAACAAAGGTACCGAGACAGGAAAACCATGGTTGCAAACACATCAGGAATTGACGATTCTTATCTGCCATCAGATGATTCTGAATATTCATCTGTTGAAGATTTCTGTCAACTGACGATGTCGATGATTTGAACTTCTTATCTGATGACGACATCTGTTTCATGTCCAGAGAATCAGATCAAACCGAGGTATTCTCTAAACCTTCTGTGTCTCCTTTTTCCACACCACATGTGCTGAGCACATCTGCAGAAGAGGTCAACTTGCAGGTCTACAATGACCAATTGCTTGATGATCTTTCCAATGCAATAGATACTTATACACGAGTGGAAGTTGAGAACGATAACCTGAGAGCTAAGAACATCAGACTTGTTAAGGAAATTGAGGCAAGTAGAGCAGCTGAACTAAAATCACCGAATCGTTCGAAGGATGACCACAGAACCGAGTTTCAAGGTCGACTCTTCCGATCGAGGAAAATTTGGTTAAGGAACAGTTGGCTCTCAACCTACAACAAGCCAGTGAACTCAAATCTCTTCAGGGTAAGTTTGATGAACTCTTCCGGATGCATGAGAATCTGAAAGTTCTTGAGGATGGTCTACGTAAGAAAATAGAGGTTTTCACGAAATCTTCTAAAACTGTTCAAGATCTGAACAACTATTTTCGTACGCCGACTGACAAGAAGGGAGTTGGGTATGAAATTCCTTCTGGATCCTCAAAAGTCCCGTCTGGTTCACATCAGAAAAGTATAACCAAATGAGTTTCTGACCTAGATACACGAAATACCAAATATGTATCTGGTAAGGAAAAAGGACCACCTGATCAGGCAAGGCAAGTGTCAGATCAGAAAGGGAACATAAATGAACCTCAACTGATCAGACATCAACCTAGGTATCATCAGATAAACCCAGTTCTTCTGAGGAGACCACAACCCAATCAGCAGAGTAGGTATCGAGGCCGACCATCTCGAAGGGATGGTCCCCAAATCTGAACTCGATCCCATTGCCTAACAATCAAGCTAAGGGTAAACTGCTAAGACCAACTATGCCAGAAAGATATGAATCTTTTAATGGTAGCAGTCGTACCTACCCTTACAATCAGAAACCTAGGGCTGCTGCACCTGAGCCCCACTGGATCAAAAGAAGACAAGTTTCAATGAAAAATTCCAAGTCTTCCGATTTGTCCAAAGCTCACACTCATAATCCTACGAATCAGATTGCATATGAAGAGACGTATGACTATGTAGATGTCTATGGGAGACAAATCAAGCCTTCTGTTTTCAACAGAGGTGCTAGATATATTTGGATCCCGAAAGGTACCTCTAACCCCCCAGGACCCGATTCTACTGGGGTACCTAAAGTTTGAATTGTTTGCAGACTCGCTTGGGACTGGTAAATAAGGGTGGAGAATAGGCAACTATCTGGTACATAGATAGTGGATGCTCAAGACACATGACTGGAAGCCAGTTTCTCCTTAGCAACTATGTTGAAAGACCAGGCCCAAGAGTTCTCTTTGGTGACGATAACTTTGGTCATACCAGAGGAGTCAGAACCTTAGTGAACGATGACGTACAGATCACAGGAGTTTCATATGTTGATGGATTAAAGCACAACCTGTTATCTGTTTCACAATTCTGCGACAATGGATTTAGTGTTGAATTCTCGACAGAAAAATGCACAGTTAGAAATCGAGCTACTCAACAGATCTTACTGATTGGTTCAAGAAAAGGAACGATTTACACGGTAGATTGGAATAGTTGCCCAAGAAATGCATGCCTGATTGTTAAAAGCTCTAAGAGTTCTAGTTGGCTCTGGCACAAGAGGATGAACCATCTGAACTTTAAGACTCTTAACAAGATAACAAGGATGTCTTTGGTAGAAGGGCTCCCGAATGAAGTTTTCTCTAAGGATTAAACATGTTCCGCATGTCAAAAGGGAAAACAAGTCAAGGCTTCATTCAAAGGGATACATTCTCCTCCATCCAGCAGAGTATTGCAACTGCTCCATATGGATTTGTTTGGACCAGTTACACCTCTCAGTTTCAGTGGACGCAAATTCACTCTGGTGGTCGTGGATGATTATTCCAAGTTTACCTGGGTTATATTCTTGTATAAGAAGAGTGAAAATACAACCAAACTACCCGAGCTGCTCAAGAAAATTCAAAACGAAAAGGGTCTCAGCATAGTAAAAATCAGATCAGACAAAGGTACTGAATTCCTTAACCAATTTATATCTGATTTTTGCTCTGAGTTTGGTATACAACATGAGACATCAGCTGCAAGAACACCACAACAGAATGGTGTAGCAGAAAAAAGGAACATAATACTCAAAGAAGCTGCACGCACTATGTTAGCTGAACATGCTACTCAAAGCCGCTTTTGGGCAGAAGCTATCAATACTGCATGTCACACGCAGAACAAATGTTCTCTGACTAAGATCCACTTCAAAACACCCTATGAACTGTGGAAGGGCAGAAAACCTCGTGTTTCTTACTTTCATGTTTTTGGGTGCAAGTGTTTCATACACAACAATGGGAAGAGTCAGTTGAGAACCTTCGATACCAAGTCAGATGAGGGTATATTCTTAGGATATTCCTCAACCAGCAAAGCATTTAGGGTCTTCAACAAACGAACCCTAGTTGTGGAAGAAACACCTCATGTGGTCTTTGATGAATCATCATCTGATCAAGAGAAATCTGCCGCAGAACAAGATGTGCCAGACAAACTAGATTCACTGAAAATGGATCAGCTAAGGCTCAAAGGAAATGATTCAAAATACGTCACTATATATGTTCCTAACTTTGACCTTGATGATTCACCAGGTCAGAAAGACCCCAAGGTACGTACAACTGTCAGTGAAGAAGCTGGTACAACTGAGACAGTAACAACTGAACCATCTGGTTTAGGGGGAACACCTGATGTTCCGACAGACAGACTGTTAGGGAATGAGTTTGCACATATCTATTCGGGGTGAATATTTAAATAAAAATTTAATTCTTTAATTATTACTAGCATGGATTAATCCTATATTAATTCAAATAATAATTGCAACAACATATCATGCATATAAAAAGCCACGTAAAACCTACGCATGCGGAATCTACGGGTTTACGTGAACGTACCTCTCGGGATGGCAGTGACTTCGGTCGGACGGACTAACCAAAAGGACTTCCCAAGTATTCCCTTAGCCCTTGCTCGACAATCCGGTGGAAGGATACTCGCGAACAATTAACAAAAGGAAAAAAATAAACTTTGTTGCACCATTTTCGTGGGTTTGCTAATTTTTCCAGCACATGTAATTGTACTTGGGAATGAACTAATCATCCCCTATTTATAGGAGAGGAGGGGTCGAAAATTATAGTAGAATATCAATGTGGGAAAAGAATTTTCTTGGTCACCAAGAAATCTTGAATATATCTCTTATATTCTTTTTCCCATAATTAAAATATTCCACAAAAATCCCACCTCCTCAATTATGGATAAATTTCGAAAAAAATGAAGCAAGAATCCAAGATTTGGATCTTCTTGAATTTATGAGATATTCTTGTATTTCAAGAAATACATATCTTCCATAATATCTTTTCAAGAAAATCAAGAAAATCTTTCTTGCCCACTATATTTCCAAAATTTTGAAATTTTCTATATAGATAACCAAGTGGGAGATTTCTTGAATTTAATGAGATAATCTTGTATTCCAAGAATACATATCTTCATTCCATAACAAAATTCAAAGAAAATCTTTCTCCCTCTTTTATCCATAAATTTCGAAAAATAGAGGAAAAATTAAGCAACAATATTTATTTTATTTTAATCACCTTTTTCAGTTATTTGACTATTTGTTGGGCTACTCAGGGGGCCTTTAGGAGAATTAAGATTGGACCTTCTAATGGATCTTGAATATCTAATATTGAGCCACAATATAATTCAAGCCCATAAATATTAATTAATCCCACTACATAATTAATATTGCACTATCCATCTTAACCCATATTACAGTCAATATGGCTCCCGGTCATTATTTCCCGTGTTTAAGATTATCTAGCCCATTAATTAATTCAAGCCACTGAAATAGCTTTCCGTTAATTAATATCTTTTGTCCTTGGTCGAGGAACGGTTCAACATTATTATCCATACCGGAAACTAATTCCACTTGCAAGATTTGGTATGATAAAGCTTATGAACCTCCCAAGGGGGCAAATCAAGCAAGCGTACTTGCACACGATTTTTCGTATTAAATCTTAGCAATCACATGTGACCAATAATATTGCCCAAGATAAAAAGTATTGAATCTCTCTCTGATTCGCTACCCATGATAAGTCAAAGCAATAGTTACCAATCCAACGTGATCCTATTTAAGGGACGAAGGTTAAGAAACAACGAACCACTGAGGTCTAATTCTTCCTTGTTCAGTTATGAAGAATTTATCCTCCTGTAGGTCCTATTCAGTGCATCAGTCATGCACTAGTGTAATCTCTTGGTCAAGATAAACCAATCTGAGCCTTACACCTCAACCTTTCGTGATGGGTTGTTCATTTCCATCTAGGTCGTGAATGGCGTACTTTTAGTTACAAGGGACTGTTAATTTAATCTTCTGTGATCTGGTATCACTAAATTAACTACAATGTAACATGTATGAATTATTGAACAGTTATGCAGTAAATATATGTAACATTCAATCATATTTAAAGCATCAGTGATAATTTTATTTCAGTAAATAAGTCTGAAAATTCAGTTTCGATTATACAAAGTAAAAAGCATACTTTCCAGTATAATCCCAACAATCTCCCACTTATACTCAAAGTCTGCTTTTAAGTATACTACAACATGTCTCGTGTAGTCCGTGACATCTAATGTCATCTACACAAACCTAATAATTTCTCCCACTTATACTCAAAGAAGATTGGCAACGGTCTTGACACCCATTCCACTCACATGTCTTTCGAATGTATTCAGAGGCAGACGCTTTGTGAATGGATCTGCTAGGCTGTCCTCAGACGCTATCTTTGCCACATCTATATCTCCTCTCTAAACAATTTCTCGTATAAGATGTCTTTCCTTTAATGTGTTTGTTTGACTCGTGGACTCTTGGTTCTCTTGAATTTGCAACTGCCCCTAGCAGATATTGCTAGACAAATTCAGAACACCATCCAAGTCCACTAAGAAGGTCTAGAGCCCAATCGGTTCTTTCACTGCTTCACAAGTAGCTACTTACCCGAGTCCCATGGTTGAGTCAGTGATGCATTTCTGCTTCACACTCGTCCATTTGATGGCTACACTTCCCAAATGGAAACACACTAACTGAGGCAGATAATTTCTGGAATCTAAGTTTGATTGGAAATCAGAGTCCGTGTAGCCGATGGGGATTGGAGTATCTGACTGATAAATCAACATTCTATCCCGAGTTCTTTTCAGACACTTCAGAATGTTTTTAGCTGTCGTCCAATGCGCTTTCCCTGGGTTACTTTGATGTCTTGCTACCATGCCTATGGCAAAGCAGATATCCGGTCTCTTACACAACAATGCATACATAAAGTTTTCCGACAGCCGAAGCACACGAAATGCCTTTCATGTTATCTATCTCCTTTTGCGTCTTAGGGGACATTTTCTTGGATAGATGGATTCCAAGTCTGAAAGGTATGAATCCTTTCTTGGAATCTTGCATGCTGAAGTGTTTCAAGACAATGTCTATGTATGAAGCTTGCGATAAGCCTATCATCATTTTCTTGCGATCTCGAGTGATCTTGATCCCAAGGATGTGTCCGGCTTCCCCTAAGTCCTTCATATCAAACTGTTTTGAAAGCCATGCCCTTACGTCTAATAACACCTTCACATCGTTCCCGATGATCAGAATGTCATCTACGTATAGTACTAAGAATACCAATGCAGGTTCCGACATGCTTTTTATACACACAACTTTCAAACTCGTTTTGATCAAACCCATAAGACTTTATCACATGATCAAAACATTGGTTCCAAGCTCGGATGCTGTTTGAGTCCAGAAATGGACTTCTTGAGCTTACAAACAAGATGTTCTTGGCCCGTTTCAATGAAACCTTGGGGTTGTTGCATATAGATCTCTTCATCAAGACTTCCGTTTAAGGAAAGTTGTCTTGACATCCATTTGCGAGATTTCAAAGTCGAAATGCGTAGCAATCGATAAGAGAATACGGATGGACTTAAGCATGGCTACGGCGAAAAAAGTTTCCTCATAATCGATCCCTTCTTTTCTACGAGTATAACCTTTTCGCCACTAGTCTTGCTTTAAAGGTTTCAACCTTCCCGCGCCCAATCCTCTTTTTCCTCTTATATACCCACTTGCATCCAATGGATTTGACCCCATTAAGTGGTTCGACTAGCTCCCCACACTCTATTATGAAACATAGAACCCATTTTGGCTTTTCATTCTTTGTTTGCCAAGAACTCCGCATCCTTATCTTGGAATGCCTCATCATATGTCCATGGGTCTGATTAGTCTTGTCCGGAATCAAGTCCGAGGACTCTCCTATTCCCATGAATCTCTCGGTCGTCTAACAACCCTCCCACTACGACGAGGTCGGTTGAAAAAGCGTATCGTTTGGTATATCATCTAATCTACGTTGGCAATCGAGGTTTGCCCTCTAAGCTCATTTAAGGTAATCTCACGGGTTTTCTTTGGTTCATATAGTCTTCTTCCAAAAATCTAAAATGGGTCTTTGAAGACCACCTTTTGATCTTCGAGACTATAGAACATACACCCTTTTTTCCCTCGGGGTATCCTACAAATAGCCTTTTAATTACGATCGAGGATCCAATTCTACCGGCTTCCTTATCCAACACGTAGGCGGACACCCCTAATTCTCATGTGTCTCATACTAGGCTTGCGCCTTGGTCCACAATTCTTTGGGAGTTTTGGGAACCGATTTGGATAGCACCAAGTTCCCGGAATATGTAAGTTGTTGTTTCAAGGTATGACCCCGAATCGACTTCGGGAAGATCCGCATAACTCATCATTGATCTAACCATTTCCAAAAGAATTATGTTTCTTAAGCTCTGCAACCCCGTTTTTTTGTTGAGGGGTTAAAGGTGCGATGGTGAGGATACAATCCTTCATCGGATAAGCGCTCAAAAACTCATCGCCGAGGTATTCGCCTCCATGATCGATCGTAGAGAGACTTGATACATTTTTCCCTATGATTCTCTGTTTGAGCCTTAAATTCTTAGAATTTTTCAAAGGTCTCATATTCATGCTTCATAAGGAAAATGTACCTTGAGTAATCATCAATAAAATTACTCATAACCTCCTCTTTGCTTTGATTGACATTGGACACATACATCCGTGTGAACGATCTCTAACACTTCTTTGGCCCTATTCCCTTGGCTCCAAATGCCCTCTTGGTCATATTACCCTCCAAACATGATTCGCGGGTTGGAATCGATTCAACTTGGAGACGCTCCAAAGAACCATCTTTCACCAACCTTTGGATCCTCTTTGGATTTATATGACTTAATCTTAGATGCCAAAGAAGTATTTAGTTCACGCTTTTTTTTTTTCGGAAATAGTTGATGTGTTATAGGATGCATTTAAGTGAGTGGTGTGCACAATTAATTTTATAGAGATTTTCCATCAATGTCCCGTATCGAAGATACACTCATCATTTCAAAAATGATGTCATTCTTATTAGAAGAAACTTAGTGTCCTTTAATCGAATTTTAGAAACTGAAAGTGAATTCTTTCTAAAATCGGGAACATAAAGATAATCTCAAAAAAAAACTTTATCTTCAAAAGATAGGTGCACTTCTCCCACTGCTTTAACTGCTACTCATGTAGCATTGCAATGTCTGCTACTTGCGTAGTATTGCAATAATCGTTACTATCGTAGCATTGCAATATCTTCCACTTACGTAGCATTGCAATGTCTTCTACTTTCGTAACGTTGCCCAGTGTGATGAGGATCTCACTCCCACTAAGTTGCCGGATCATTTAGAACCCGTGAAGCCAACATGATTAGTGGATCTCGTATCAACCACCCACGAATGAGAGGTATACGCCGCTAAACAAGTTTCAACAACTAGTGCGTGAGAATTACCTTTTTTTCCGTCCCTTTTGGGGTTGGAACAGGCAAAACCTCCATTGTCCTCTCTCACCTCAGCTTAAGCACTTCCTCTTTTGATTTTCCTTGACATAACAAGCATTCCTCATCTTACCATTGCCCTTGGCAATAATTGAGTTTTATTGCTTATGGCCTTTGGTCCTCTTCTTTATCTTGCCTACCCTTGGCCTAGAAGATGAAGACGGACCATTTGCCGTCAAAGCTTGAGTTTGGTGTCTTATCATCATTTCTTCCGAGACCAAAAGCTTGCAATAAATTAGCTAGTGAGGCCAAAATGCTCAAAAACTTTTTATTTTGGGCAGAGAGTGAACTACGAAATTCATCTGAGTCTCCAGATCATAATCTGCACTCAGAATCTCAAGTTTGTTCAGATGGGCCATCTATTTTGAGGACGTAATCCCTTACGGGTTTGCCCTCCACCATTTTCAAATGACGACATCTCTCATGGGTGATCCGACGAGTCCCGCGTGTTTTGACTTGTCGGTTGGCTCATCCCGATTTTGGTGTGTCAAGAATCCACTTGTGCTTTTTTTTGCGATTAGGACAATTATAATTTTTCGTTTCCAATATAGTTTCCATACATATTGTATTGACTTTAAGTATAATAACAGTGGATTAAAAGGTAACGACATGCTGAACTAAAATAAACAACTATATGCAATAACACAAGTATATCACAAGATTCGATCACATGCATCATATTAAAATCTCAAAAAATATGAACATGCATCGACCAACATCTCAAAAACAGTTTTAAATAAGCCACGTGGGGTGGGTCATTATTTAAACATATTCAAGTAGATTACAAACAAGAACGATTACAAACCTTTAATATCCAGATTAATAGTTGGCTCCCACTTGACCAATATAAAATTAGCAGGACTTGGGAAGTATATGCATATCAATTTTATACCTAAGTAATAACCATGATTAAATACAGGATTACTATTTCACTTTGATCGAGCCTCGTGGGGAGGGTCATCGTCGCCACTAGTAATAACCCACAATCATCCGTTTGGAATTCATTCATGTGAAACCTATCTTTTGACCGCCTCTGTGGGGAAATTTCTCCAAAAGAATTCACAAATAAATAAATCATGGAGGTCGAATTAATTCAATTTTTATTATCCCAATAAAATTGTCAATTAATTATTTAAACATACTTAGTAATTTTGAAGGTGAGAATTTTCCATTTGGCAACCCTCATGCAAACACATTTAAACAAATTAAATAAAGCATAAGATAACACAAATAAATCAAGAAAAAACAGAAAAAAAAACATATTGGGCACAAATTATCCAATTGTCATGGTTTTGATTTTTCTTGGCGATCTTGAAGAAACTGCGATCTCAATTTCTCCCACTTTCGTTAGGTCTCCGAACACTTGCCCGCACTACTGCGGCTGGGGATCTGCCTTAGCGTCCCATTCGACCCTTGGCCTAAACGACCTCGGCACTGCCGTAGTGGCGCCCGCCGATGCCTCGGCGGTGTCGGCCCGGCGTCGGCGGCTCTCGGCCCGGCACCAGCGCGTTCGCCTAGCGTCGCCCAGCCGCAGCTACCGCGTCCCGGCGGCGCCAGCGTTATCCGCGTCGCCCGCGTCGCATCGCTCCGTCGGCTTCGGCACAGGCTTGCGATTCACCAGCGTCGCTTCAGCGCCCGCTTGTCGCGTGGCCACATCCCGTCTTGGCGCTCGGCGCCCGCCCTCGCCCTAACGCCCGTCACGTGCCGGTAGCGACGCTACGCTTATGCCTCGTTTCGATTTCGTCCTTAATTCTTAAATCTCTTCGTTCCCGATCCGGTTACAATTTATTTACAAAAATAAATAAACCTAGATCTAGACTAGTCTATTACATTGATCAAATCAAACAAATCATAGTCTACTCGTGGATTTTCTCACGAGACAAAACAAATCTGAACGAATCGAATTAAAAAACCACAGTTTATATGCATGCAAAAATAAACATTAAAATCCATGACAATTGGATACCGCAAAAGCAGATCTAACAAATTCTACTATCCAATTTCAAATTTAATGTCCACAATTAAATTACAATTTAAAAAATTGAGTCTTAAAATCGTGGCTTTGATACCAGTTGTTGGGGAATGAGTTTGCACAGATCTATTCGGGGTGAATATTTAAATACAAATTTAATTCTTTAATTATTACTAGCATGAATTAATCCTATATTAATTCAAATAATAATTGCAACAACATATCATGCATATAAAAAGCCACGTAAAACCTACGCATGTAGAATCTACGGGTTTACGTGAACGTACCTCTCGGGATGGCAGTGACTTTGGTCGGACGGACTAACCAAAAGGACTTCCCAAGTATTCCCTTAGCCCTTGCTCGACAATCCGGTGGAAGGATACTCGCGAACAATTAACAAAAGGAAAAAAATAAACTTTGTTGCACCACTTTCGTGGGTTTGCTAATTTTTCCAGCACATGGAATTGTACTTGGGAATGAACTAATCATCCCCTATTTATAGGAGAGGAGGGGTAAAAATTATAGTAGAATATCAATGTGGGAAAAGACTTTTCTTGGTCACCAAGAAATCTTGAATATATCTCTTATATTCTTTTTCCCATAATTAAAATATTCCACAAAAAATTCCACCTCCTCAATTATGGATATTTTCGAAAATAATATGTGCAAGAATCCAAGATTTGGATCTTCTTGAATTTATGAGATATTCTTGTATTTCAAGAAATACATATCTTCCATAATATCTTTTCAAGAAAATCAAGAAAATCTTTCTTGCCCACTATATTTCCAAAATTTTGAAATTTTCTATATAGATAACCAAGTGGGAGATTTCTTGAATTTAATGAGATAATCTTGTATTCCAAGAATACATATCTTCATTCCATAACAAAATTCAAAGAAAATCTTTCTCCCTCTTTTATCCATAAATTTCGAAAAATAGAGGAAAAATTAAGCAACAATATTTATTTTATTTTAATCACCTTTTTCAGTTATTTGACTATTTGTTGGGCTACTCAGGGGGCCTTTAGGAGAATTAAGATTGAACCTTCTAATGGATCTTGAATATCTAATATTGAGCCACAATATAATTCAAGCCCATAAATATTAATTAATCCCACTACATAATTAATATTGCACTATCCATCTTAACCCATATTACAAATCAATATGGCTCCCGGTCATTATTTCCGTGTTTAAGATTATCTAGCCCATTAATTAATTCAAGCCACTTTGAAATAGCTTTCCGTTAATTAATATCTTTTGTCCTTGGTCGAGGAACGGTTCAACATTATTATCCATACCAAAAACTAATTCCACTTGCAAGATTTGGTATGATAAAGCTTATGAACCTCCCAAGGGGGGCAAATCGAACAAAGCGTGCTTGCACACGATTCTTCAGATTAAATCTTAGCAATCACATGTGACCAATAATATTGCCCAAGATAAAAAGTATTGAATCTCTCTCGATTAAGCTACCCATGATAAGTCAAAGCAATAGTTACCAATCCCACGTGATCCTATTTAAGGGACGAAAGGTTAAGAAACAACGAACCACCGAGGTCTAATTCTTCCTTGTTCACGAAGAATTTATCCTCCTGTGGGTCCTATTCATTAATCGGTCATGCACTAGTGTAATCTCTTGGTCAAGACAAACCAATCGAGCCTTACACCTCAACCTTTTTCGTGATGGGTTGTTCATTTCCATCTAGGTCGTGAATGACGTTACTTTTTTAGTTACAAGGGATCGTTAATTTAATCTTCTGTGATCTGGTATCACTAAATTAACTACAATGTAACATGTACGAATTATTGAACAGCTATGCAGTAAATATATGTAACATTCAATCATATTTAAAGCATCAGTGATAATTTTATTTCAGTAAATAAGTCTGAAAATTCAGTTTCGATTATACAAAGTAAAAAGCATACTTTCCAGTATAATCCCAACACAGACTTCAGCACATGATGAGTCCAACATCAGCTGAGATATGTCCATTCCAAGTGGATCCTACTCTAGTACCTCTCCCAGTCTCTAGTGATGAATCTTTATCAGAAGAGGATGATGTTCTCCAAACTGATGATAATCAGGACAGAAGGACCTGGATAACCAGTCATCCAACTGATCTAATCATCGGAGACCCATCTGATAGAGTCAAAACTAGAAATCAGATTGGTGAAAGTGCAATGTATTGCTGTTATCTGTCTTTGAAGGAACCACTCACAGTTGAAGAAGCTCTTCAAGATGCAAGCTAGATTCTAGCCATGCAAGAAGAACTAGAACAGTTTGAGAGAAATCAAGTTTGGGAACTTGTAGACAAACCAACTCATCAAGATGTGATTGGTACTAAGTGGGTCTTCAAGAACAAGAAGGATGAGCACAATGTGATGACCAGATAAGGCAAGACTTATTGCTAAGGGATATTCACAATCAGAAGGGATTGATTATGATGAAACCTTTGCACCAGTAGCCCGCCTGGAAGCCATTTGGCTTTTTCTGGCTTATGCAGCTCATAGGGGATTTACTGTGTATCAGATGGATGTAAAGAGTGCATTTTTAAACGGGGTACTAACTGAGGAAGTTTATGTTGAACAACCTCCTGGCTTTGAAATGAGCAACCAAGTGTACCGTTTAAGAAAAGCTCTGTATGGACTAAAACAGGCTCCTAGACCTTGGTATGATACACTATCCCAGTTCTTGATAGAGAATGGCTTCACCAAGGGCTTGATTGATCGGACCTTGTTTAGAATAGAAGATGGAGAAGACATTCTCATGGTTCAAATCTATGTGGACGACATTATATTTGGTTCTCCCAATCAGAAACTATGTGAGAAATCCAGTAAGCTGATGCAAGGGAAATTTGAGATGTCCATGATGGGTCAGATGAGCTATTTTTTGGGTTTACAAGTCAAGCAAGCTCATACCGGTATATTCATTTGTCAGGCAAAATACACAAGAAATTTGTTGGCCAAGTATGAAGTTCAGAATTGCAAGGAGGCCAGAATTCCAATGTTAACTGCTTTTAAGATGGATCCAGATGAATGAGGTAAGAAGACTAATCAGAAAGAGTATAGGGCTTTGATTGGTTCATTACTATACCTGACTGCAAGCAGATCAGATATAACTTTTGCAGTAGGTGTATGTGCCAGATTTCAGGCTAATCCCAAGCAAAGCCACCTAGAAGCAGCTAAGCGGATTCTTAAGTATCTGAAGGGTACTGTAAACTTAGGTTTATGGTATCCAGCAGATGATAATCTAGAGCTTAGTGGGTACTCTGATTCTGATTATGGAGGATGTAGGATAGATAGAAAATCTACATCAGGTACTTGCCAGTTCTTGGGAAGCAAGCTGGTCTCGTGGTTTTCTAAGAAGCAAACATCTGTTGCCACATCTACTACTGAAGCAGAATATATGGCTGCAGGTAGCTGTTGCTCCCAACTGCTCTGGCTTTGTCAGCAGCTGAGGGATTACAACATAACTGCTACCAATGTACCTATCTTCTGTGACAGTAATAGTGCAATTGTTATCACTCAGAACCCTGTTCTGCATACGAGATGCAATCATGTGGACATCAGACACCATTTCATAAGAGACCATGCAGAAAAGAAAAACATCAGAATGGAGAATATCCATACTGATAAACAAAGAGCTGACATCTTAACCAAGCCTCTAGTTGAAGTCAGATTTAGAGATTTATGTAATGAGCTAGGACTACTGGACTTAGGTGATGATGCCTCGGAATATTTTGGTGGCCTGATCTCAAACACCAGTTGGTTAAGAAACTGATAAAAGGGAGAAGATCAGATGAAGAGGGAAATTCATCTGATCAGAAAAGATCAGTTGCGTACTAACGGATCAGAAAACAGAAGATCAGTTGAAGGGGGAATTTCAACTGATGGGATGTGTGTTGAAAAAGGTTAAACTGATAGAGGAACATTGTTGGGAAATGTTGGTAAGGGATAGGCAGAATTTAAGATCAACAGATCAGAAGAACTAAGAACCGGCATCATGTGGTATTGACTGATTACAATATCAGTCAATCAGATACGCATTTCTATCTCTTTTATCTGTTGTAGTTTATCTCTGTTATTACCTAGTTTACTATACTCAAGTACACATGACGCACGTCCTGCAACACATTAAATGCGGACGTGGGGAACATGTATTAAATGACTTTTATTGCGCTTTTTAAAATCCAAAAGCTGCCGGATTAAAATTCTTAACCACACGATCTACTTTTAAAACTCACCGCTTAATCTTGACCATTCATCTCGATTAATCGATTGAATTACCGCATCGTTTCTCGAAAAACCTCTTTCCCTCCAAAATGCCTATATATAGTAGGAACCTTTCTACAAAACCTTTCTTCGCCCTAAATTTTTCTCTCAAAGCACTATTGCAAAAATCCTATTCACTCCGGCAAAGCACGCTCTTCAAACCCTTTTAAAAATTTACCAAAAAACTTCTTCAAATATTCATCACTGGTAAATAAATCATTGCTTATTGCACTTGCTTGTGTTTATTATGAACTACATCATATATGTTTATGATTTTGTGTGTCTTTTGTGATATGCATTGCATTTAACTCACAATTCACAATCCCCTGTTCTTCATTATTCGTAAATACTTATAGAATGTGCACTTTCCTTGTCGATGGCTACACACGGTTTAGGCAAAATTATGTGTAACTATGCATCCCTCGCCAAGAAGGTGGTTGAAGATAGATACATCGTATTTGGAGTTACACAAGACCCTGAATCTCAGGAAGTGGAACAGATCTTAATAGACAATCACCTCGACCATTTCTGCTCACGGTCCGGAAATCCGGTGATGCAGTACGAGGCTCTCGAATTCCTCCGAAATTTAGAAATCACATCTCCGGGAGATGAATTCACATCGATGGTAAACGAAGAAGAGATTAGGGTTACCAATGCTGACCTGATACACATTTTTGCCCTACCAAGAGGGAAAATATCTTCGGCTCACTATCGCGAGGAAGATGATGACAAAATCCGGCAGGAACTGTTCCGGGATGCTGACAAGGGACAAACATCTGGTTTCACCAAACCAATGTTAAAAAGAAAGTACAGATTGCACTTTGACGTTCTGTCAAAGATAGTTCTTGGAATCTCCTTCAGTCCGGACGGACTGACGTCTGTTAAAATGCATTGCCTAGCTGCCATGGTGGACAGAGCTTCAAATATAAACTGGCATGGGGCGCTCAAGGCTGTTCTGGTACAAGAGCACCAGAAATTTGGGGTGAATGAACGCAGGGAGGTCTATCTGAAGAAGATGATAGGGAATCTTAATAAGGTGACAGTTATTCTGAGGGACAAGCTACCTCAGAAAGAATGGGACAGAGAAGGCATCAAGAACTACAAGGCTCTTTTAAACGATTCTGCCAAGATTTTTGGTCCATCTGATTCCGATCCTCAGATCACCATCAAGAGAAAGAGAAAAAGTACTGAGGAAGAAGAGATCGAGCCTCCTGCTGCCCGTAGCAAGAAAAAGAAGACCAAGGCTGGCACATCTGGTATCAGCAGATCGAAGAAACACAGGCGATCTCCAATGAATCTGTTCATAGAATCAGGAACAGAGGTGGAGGAAACTGATAGTGAGAAGAAGTCTTCAAAGAGCCAGATAGGCAGCAAGTCCACGGGCTCTAGCAAGAAACAGATTGCCATTCCTGAGAAGCAGAAATCTCAAGCTGCAAGTTCTCCTAATCAGCCGCAGGAAGGAGATTTCGGGGCTGAACTGACACGATCTCCATCTCCCCAGTCTCGGGCTCCATCTCCTACTCTTATGCATGCCCGAGATCCTGAACAGTTGACAGAACCTGCTGCGGAGTTGGAACAACAAGAGGCTGAACAGGCTGTAACGGAGGTCATGCAACAGATTCCAGAAGCTGAACCTGAAAAAATCCCATCCTCACCAGCCAAGTATAATTCCAGAGTGGACATAACTATTTCTGGCCACATGATCAGATTGAGGCTAGCACGAGAACTGGAACGTAAATACCTAGAGCTGTCTGATCATCAGTTCATACTGGATGAGGTTATGGAGATCCTGGCTTGGAGAGACTTGAGGCTGGAGAACTTCACAGATCTGATTATCATTATGGAACAACTGGGCAGAGTTGATGAATTTGCCGATTTCGATTTTGAAATGCGCAAAGTTGCTGAAGTGAGCTCCCCGACTGTTTTATTATCTAAAGTTGAAGTGAAGAAATTGATCTACCGCAAGCTGGGTAGATCAGTTAAGGAGGCAATTGCCGATGAAGGTGATGTTGGTGTGTCGGCACGTGACCAACCACCGGAGGCGAAGGTGTCTGTGGCAACTATTGGAACGTCTCAAGATCCAACAGGTCAGGCCATGCTGACAATCCCTGTGAGGCACATCACATCTGATCAACTTATTGAGATCAGATCATGCTTCAAGGATTTGTTGCAGCAAGAAGTTGAGAGTGTCCTGGCAAACTCCATCAGTTCAACAATTACAGATCATCGCCAAGCCTCTGAGAAAGTTATGGAGGAGCAAAGACAGTGTTGGGGAATAAGTTGCACAGATCTATTCAGGGTGAATATTTAAATACAAATTTAATTCTTATAATTATTACTATCATGAATTAATCCTATATTAATTCAAATAATAATCCAACAACATATCATGCATATAATTAATTCACGTAAATCCTACGCATGCGAAATTCTACGAGTTTACGTGAACGTACCTCTTGGGATGACAGTGATCTGGCTGATTAGACTAACCAAAAGAACTTCCCAAGTATTCCCTTAATCCTTGTTCGACTATCCGGTGGTAGGACACTTGTGAACAATTAACAAAAGGAAAATAAATTATGTTGCACCACCTTTGTGGATTTACTAATTTTTCCAGCACATGGAATTGTACTTGGGAATGAAAGAGTCATCCCCTATTTATAGAGCATAGGTGGTCGAAAATTGTGGCAAAAAAAATAATGTGGGAAAATCTTTTCTTGATCTCCAAGAAATCTTGAATATATCTCCTATATTTTTTTTTCCATAATTATAATATTCCACAAAATCCCACCTACTCTTTGTTATGGATAATTTCGAAAATTATGGGTCAAGATTCCAAGATTTGGATCTTCTTGAATTTATGAGATATTCTTGTATTTCAAGAAATACATATCTTCCATAATATCTTTTCAAGAAAATCAAGAAAATCTTTCTTGCCCTTAATTTATCAAAAAATTTTGAAATTCTCTTATAGATAACCAAGTGGGAGATTTCTTGAATTTAATTAGATAATCTTGTATTCCAAGAATACATATCTTCATTCCATAACAAAATTCAAAGAAAATCTTTCTCCCCTTTTATCCATAAATTTCAAATTTAATGAGGAAAAATAAGCAACAATATTTATTTTATTTTAAACACCTTTTTCAGTTATTGGACTATATGTTGGGCTACTCAGGGGGCCTTTAGGAGAATTAAGATTGGACCTTCCAATGGATCTTGAATTATCAATATTGAACCACAATATTATTCAAGCCCATAAATATTAATTAATCTCACTACATAATTAATATTGCACTATCCATCTTAACCCATATTACAGTCAATATGGCCCCCGGTTATTATTTCTCGTGTTTAAGATTATCTAGCTCATTGTTCATTTCCATCTAGGTCGTGAATGACGTACTTTTAGTTACAAGGGACTGTTAATTTAATCTTCTGTGATCTGGTATCACTAAATTAACTACAATGTAACACATACGATTTATTGAACAGTTATGCAGTAAATATATGTAACATTCGATAATATTTAAAGCATCAATGATAAACAATTTATTTCAGTAAATAAGTCCGAAATTCAGTTTTGATTATACAAAGTAAAAGCATACTTTCCAGTATAATCCCAACAATCTCCCACTTATACTCAAAGTCTGCTTTTAAGTATACTACAAACATGTCTCGTGTAGTCTGTGACATCCACTGTCACCTACACGAACCTAATAATTTCTCCCACTTATACTCAAAGCAGATTTGCAAATTCCTTCCACATGTCCTCAGACGCTATCTTTGCCACATCTATATCTCCTCTCTTAACGATATCTCGTATAAGATGGTATTTCCTTTCAATGTGTTTGCTGGCTTTGTGGGCTCGTGGTTCCCTTGAATTTGCAACCTTTGCTCCCATTGTCACAATAAAATGCGATGATTCTGGCGGGCAAATTGAACCACATCCAAGTCCACTAGGAAGTTCTTGAGCCAAACCGCTTCTTTCGCTGCCTCGCAAGCAACTACATATTCGGCTTCCATGGTAGAATCTGCGATGCATTTCTGCTTGACGCTTCTCCATGTCATGCGAAACACACTACCGGAGGTAGATTTTCTGAAGTCTATGTCTGATTGGAAATCCGAGTCCGTGTAGCCGATGGGGATTGGACTATCTGACTGATAAATCAACATTCTATCCCGAGTTCTTTTCAGATACTTCAGAAGGTTTTTAACTGCCGTCCAATGCTCTTTTCCCGGGTTACTTTGATATCTCCCCACCATGGCAACGGCAAAGCAGATATCCGATCTCGTACATAACATTGCATACATAAGACTTCCGACAGCCGAAGCATAAGGAATGCCTCTCATGTCATCTATCTCCTTTTGCGTCTTAGGGCACATTTTCTTGGATAGATGGATTCCATGTCCGAAAGGTCTGAAGCCTTTCTTGGAATCTTGCATCTTTGAATCGTTTCAAGACGGGTCTATGTATGAAGCTTGCGATAAGCCTATCATCATTTTCTTGCGATCTCGAAAGATCTTGATCCCAAGGATGTGTCCCGCTTCCCCTAAGTCCTTCATATCAAACTATTTTGAAAGCCATGCCCTTCGCGCCGATAACACCTTCACATCGTTCCCGATGATCGTAATGTCATCTACGATAGTACTAAGAATACCAATGCGCTTCGACACGGTTTTTGTACACACAACTCTCGAACTCATTTTGATCGAACCCATAAGACTTTATAACAAGATCAAAACATTAGTTCCAAGCTCTGGATGCCTGTTTGAGTCCGTAAATGGACTTCATGAGCTTACAAACTAGGTGTTCTTGGCATTTTTCAATGAAGCCTTGGGGTTGTTGCATATAGATCTCTTCATCAAGACTTCCGTTAAGGAAAGCTGTCTTGACATCCATTTGCCAGATTTCAAAATCGAGATGCGCAGCAATCGATAAGAGAATTCGGATGGACTTAAGCATGGCTACAAGTGAAAAAGTTTCCTCATAATCGATCCCTTCTTTCTGAGTATAACATTCCGCCACTAGTCTTGCTTTGAAAGTTTCCACCTTCCCATCCGGTCCCCTTTTTCTCTTATACACCCACTTGCAACCAATGAGTTTGACCCCATTAAGTGGTTCGACTAACTCCCACACTCTGTTATGAAACATAGAACCCATTTTGGCTTTCATTGCTATTTGCCAAGAATCTGCATCCTTGTCTTGGATTGCCTCGTCATATGTCCATGGGTCTGATTCGTCTTGTCCGGGAATCAAGTCCGAGGACTCTCCTATTCCCATGAATCTCTCGGGCTGTTTCACAACCCTCCCACTATGACGAGGTTCCGGTTGTGTAAGTGTGTCGTTTGGTATATCATCTTGTACAGTTGGAATTGAGGTTTGCCCCCTTAGCTCATTTAAGGTAATCTCACTTCTGGGTCTTCTTTCGTTCATATAGTCTTCTTCCAAAAATCTAAAGTGGGTGCTTATTACCACCTTTTGATCTTCGAGACCATAGAACATACACCCTTTTGTTCCTCGGGTATCCTACAAACAACCTTAATTACGATCGAGGATCCAATTTTACGGCTTCCTTGTCCAACACGTGGGCGGACACCCCAAATTCTCATGTGTCTCATACTAGGCTTGCGCCCGGTCCACAATTCTTTGGGAGTTTTGGGAACCGATTTGGATGGCACCAAGTTCAGAATGTAAGCTGTTGTTTCTAAGGCATGACCCCAGAACGACTTGGGAAGATCCGCATAACTCATCATAGATCTAACAATTTCCAAAAGAGTTCTGTTTCTTCGCTCAGCAACCCCATTTTGTTGAGGGGTTCCGGTGCGATGGTCGATGCAATCCCTTCATCGATAAGTAGTTCAAAAACTCATCGCTGAGGTATTCGCCTCCACGATCGGATCGTAGAGACTTGATCGTTTTTCCCCTATGATTCTCTGCTGAGCCTTAAATTCTTTGAATTTCTCAAAGGTCTCGATTTATGCTTCATAAGGAAAATATAACCGTACCTTGAGTAATCATCAATAAAAGTGACAAAATACTCATAACCTCCTCTTGCTTTGGTTGACATTGGACCACATAAATCTGTGTGAACGATCTCTAACACTTCTTTGGCTCTATTCCCCTTGGCTCCAAATGCCCTCTTGGTCATCTTACCCTCCAAACATGATTCGCAGGTTTGAATTGGTTCAACTTGGAGAAACTCCAGTGAACCGTCTTTCACCAACCTTTGGATCCTCTTTGGATTTATATGACCCAATCTTAGATGCCAAAGAAGTGTCTCGCTCACGCGTCGATGAACGTTTTCTTTTCTCGGAATCGATTGATGTGTTATAGGATGCATTTAAGTGAGTGGTGTGCACGATTAATTGTATAGAGATTATTCGACAACGTTCCATGACGTATAAATTTATCAAAAAGAAAATGGTAACAACTTTATTAAAAGTAACCTAATATCCATCATGAAAAAGTTTAGAAACCGAAATTAAATTCTTTCTAAAATTAGAACGTAAAGAACATCTTAAAAATTAAAACTCGCTCTTCAAAAAAAGGTGCACTTCTCCCATTGCTTCACCGCCACTCTCGTAAGATCGCCCCGATTGATGAGGGATCTCACACCCACTAAGTTGTTGTCGGTCCGCTTGAACCCCTATAATGTGAAACAAACATGATCAGTGGATCCCGTATCCACCACCCATAAATGGGAGGCATACGCCGCTAAACAAGTTTCAACAACTAGTGCGTGAGAATTACCTTTCTTTCCATTCCTTTTGGGTTTGGAACAGGCTGAACTCCAATGTCCTTTTTCACCGCAGTTGAAACACTTCCCCTTAGCTGGCTTGTTCACACCTCCACCCTTCTTCACCCTTTCTTTGCCATTGGCAACACTTGAGTTCACTTACTTGTGGCCTTTGTCCCTTTTCTTGTTCTTACCACCCCTTGGCCTAGAAGAAGAAGAAGGTCCATTTGCCACCAAGGCTTGGCTCTTTTGCCCCAATATCGCCTCCGCCGAGACTAAAGCTTGCAAATAGATCGGTGTCGAGAACTTCGATTATTCATCCGGTAGTTCGGCTGAATCGCTCAAAACTTTTTCGGCAGAGGGGAGCACCTAAATCGATTTGGGTCTCGATATCGTATTCAGCGCCAAGTACCTCAAGTTTGTTAAGGTGAGCCATCATCTGGAGAACGTGCTCCCTTACGGGCGTTCCCTCCACCATTTTAATAGAGAGCAAGTCCCTCATGGTGATCTGACGTGCCACACGGTTCTGATGTTGAAACATCGCTTTAACACTAGTCATGATGTCTGCAGCGGTCTCAACGTTCTGGTGTTGGTGTTGCAACACATCTGACATAGAAGCCAAGATGGTACACTTTGCCATTTCGTTGAAACGCTCCCAGTCAGCATACTCTTTCTTAACCGTTTTAGTGGACTCATCTTTTGGCTTTTCCGGTTTAGGTGTAGTGTGAACCCAATTATGGCTTTGTGCAGTGAGGACAATAGTAAGTTTTCGATTCCAATCAACAAAGTTTTCACCAGTAAGCAAATTGTCTTTAAGTATATTGAATAGTGGATTAAAAGGTTGCGACATGATGAACTGAAATAAACAATAATATGCATAAGTGTAAATATATCACAAGGTTTGATCACATGCATCATATTAAAATCTCAAAAAAATATGAACATGCATCAGCCAACATCTCAAAATAGTTTAAATAAGCCACGTGGGGTGGGTCATTATTTAAACACATTCAAGCAGGTTACAAACAAGAACAGTTACAAACCTTTAATATCCAGATTAATAGTTGGCTCCCACTTGACCAATATAAAATTGACAGGGACTTCGGGGAAGTATATGCATATCAATTTTATACCTAAGTAATAACCATAATTAAATACAAGATTATTATTTCGTATTGAACGAGCCTCGTGGGGAGGGTCATCGTCGCCACTAGTAATAACCCACAATCATCCATTTGGAATTCATTCATGTGAAAGCTATCTTTTGACCGTCCCGTGGGGGGAATTTCTCCAAAAGAATTCACAAATAAATAAATCATGGAGGTCAAAATTAATTTAATTTTATTATCCGAAATAAAATTATCAATTAATTGTTTAAACATACTTAGTAATTTTTGAAGGTGAGATTTTTCATTGGGCAACTCTCATGTAAATACATTTAAACAAATTAAATAAAGCATAAGATAACACAATTATAAATCAAGCAAAACAGAAAAATAAACATATTGAGCACAAATTATCCAATTGTCATGGTTTGATTTTTCTTGGCTTGATCTACAAGAAACGCCGTCTTGAATTTCTCCCACTCGATCATCTCGAAAAGAATACTCCATCTCGAAACGCCACGCCAAGTAGCTCACAGTCGGGATGCAAGCCCGCATCCGGCCGGCCACATGGCCAAGTCGGCCTCGGCAGCCTCGGCGGACAGCTAAGCGAGCTTCGCCCGTCCGGCCTCGGATGGTCAGACGGCTCCTCGACGACGCAGCGTATCGGCTCGCATCCGCGCGCAGCCGTTATTTCGCCCGCCTCGTCCCCGCGGGCTCGGCGACCACGCCCGTCTCCGCGCCCGCGCCCATCCGCCCGCCGCGCCAGCTCGCGCCGCGGTGCCACGTCTTTCGCTGCGCCCGCCGGTCTGCTATTTTGCTGATCTGGCGCTCGGCCTCGGCCTCACCCACTCTGTCGCGCTGTAGCGCGTCCACGTCATTGGCGTGCCTCCTTAGCAACGCGTTTAAGCGCGTCTGTCTGCTACTTATGCTTTCGATTAATTTTATCCTTTAATTCTTCGTCTCCGTCTTCGTTTTCGATCCGGTTACAATTTATTTACAAAAAATAAATAAACCTAGATCTAGACTAGTCTATTACATTGATCAAATCAAACAAATCCTAATCTACTCGTGGATTTTCTCACGAGGCAAAAGCGAATCGAGCAGATCGAATTAAAACCACAATTTATATGCATGCATAAATAAACACATTAAATTCCATGACAATTGGATACCTGCAAAATAGATCTAGCAATTCTACTATCCAATTTCAAATTTAATGTCAGCGAATTAAATTACAATTTAAAAAATTCAGAGCCCGAAACCGTGGCTCTGATACCAGTTGTTGGGGAATAAGTTGCACAGATCTATTCGGGGTGAATATTTAAATACAAATTTAATTCTTATAATTATTACTATCATGAATTAATCCTATATTAATTCAAATAATAATCCAACAACATATCATGCATATAATTAATTCACGTAAATCCAACGCATGCGGAATTCTACGAGTTTACGTGAACGTACCTCTTGGGATGGCAGTGATCTGGCGGATTAGACTAACCAAAAGAACTTCCCAAGTGTTCTCTTAATCCTTGTTCGACTATCCGGTGGTAGGACACTTGTGAACAATTAACAAAAGGAAAATAAATTATGTTGCACCACCT
Organism: Stenogyne calaminthoides; assembly: GCA_037126765.1. NCBI lineage: Eukaryota > Viridiplantae > Streptophyta > Magnoliopsida > Lamiales > Lamiaceae > Stenogyne > Stenogyne calaminthoides. The sequence goes on along the minus strand of JBBCBC010000036.1, from coordinate 3,509,046 downwards.
TTGTGGATTTACTAATTTTTCCAGCACATGGAATTGTACTTGGGAATGAAAGAGTCATCCCCTATTTATAGAGCATAGGTGGTCGAAAATTGTGGCAAAAAAAACAATGTGGGAAAATCTTTTTCTTGATCTCCAAGAAATCTTGAATATATCTCCTATATTCTTTTTCCCATAATTATAATATTCCACAAAATCCCACATACTCTTTGTTATGGATAATTTCAAAAATTATGGGTCAAGATTCCAAGATTTGGATCTTCTTGAATTTATGAGATATTATTGTATTTCAAGAAATACATATCTTCCATAATATCTTTTCAAGAAAATCAAGAAAATCTTTCTTGCCCTTAATTTATCAAAATTTTCAAAATTCTCTTATAGATAACCAAGTGGGAGATTTCTTGAATTTAATGAGATAATCTTGTATTCCAAGAATACATATCTTCATTCCATAACAAAATTCAAAGAAAATCTTTCTCCCCTTTTATCCATAAATTTCGAATTTAATGAGGAAAAATAAGCAACAATATTTATTTTATTTTAAACACCTTTTTCAGTTATTGGACTATATGTTGGGCTACTCAGGGGGCCTTTAGGAGAATTAAGATTGGACCTTCCAATGGATCTTGAATTATCAATATTGAGCCACAATATTATTCAAGCCCATAAATATTAATTAATCCCACTACATAATTAATATTGCACTATCCATCTTAACCCATATTACAGTCAATATGGCTCCCGGTTATTATTTCCCGTGTTTAAGATTATCTAGCCCATTAATTAATTCAAGCCACTGAAATAGCTTTCCGTTAATTAATATCTTTTGTCCTTGGTCAAGGAACGATTCAACATTATTATCCATACCGGAAACTAATTCCACTTGCAAGATTTGGTATGATAAAGCTTATGAACCTCCCAAGGGGGCAAATCGAACAAGCGTACTTGCACACGATTCTCCGTATTAAATCTTAGCAATCACATGTGACCAATAATATTGCCCAAGATAAAAAGTATTGAATCTCGTTGATTCTCTACCCATGATAAGTCAAAGCAATAGTTACCAATCACATGTGATCCTGTTTAAGGAACGAAGATTAAGAAATAACGAACCACTGATGTCTAATTCTTCCTTGTTCAGTTCTGAAGAATTTGTCCTCCTATAGGTCTGATTCAGTGCATCAGTCATGCACTAGTGTAATCTCTTGGTCAAGACAAGCCAATATGAGCCTTACACTTCAACCTTTCATGATGGATTGTTCATTTCCATCTAGGTCGTGAATGACGTACTTTTAGTTACAAGGGACTGTTAATTTAATCTTCTGTGATCCGGTATCACTAAATTAACTACAATGTAACACGTACGATTTATTGAACAGTTATGCAGTAAATATATGTAACATTCGATAATATTTAAAGCATCAGTGATAAATAATTTATTTCAGTAAATAAGTCCGAAATTCAGTTTTGATTATACAAAGTAAAAGCATACTTTCCAGTATAATCCCAACAGACAGTACATGTCTTCCCAGGTCACTGAACTGAAAGAAAACTTTACCAAGGAGATGAAGCTGATTACTGAAGATTTCTCCAAAACAGTGGAAGACAATCTGGCAAAGATTTCCAACCTGGAGGTCTCTCTTTTGGTGGCATTGGACAAACTGAAGCTGAATGAAGAAAAGCTTGATAAGCTGATCCTTACATTTTCAACCGACATAGAGACTGCTAAGTCTGAGCTGGTGAACAAAATCAGTGAACTATCTGTTCAAGCTCAAGGCCTATCTGCCACAGATCTCAACAAAGCACTAGCCGTCAGTTTTGGCTCCCTGACTTCCCACATCAATGCTCTTTTTGATCAAACCAAAAAGGGGGAAGGACAGGTTGAGAAACCAACTGACCTGATCAGAACGACTGAAGACCTTATTCAGACTATTGAGTCACATGGTCAGAGGCTTCAAAGCTTAGATGAGATGGCAGTTGAGGTACGTGCCAGGTTGGAACGGGCCAAGATGAAGGGCAAAGGAACTAGACCATCACATTCTGCACTTCTACCTTCCCAAACTCTACATACTCAAAGAATTACGAGGAGTGCATCTGCTGCATAGGTAGAAGCAGACAGACGACTGGCTGCCAGACTGACCGAAGAAGAATTGGCTGAGGAGGCCCGACTGAATGAGGAAGAAAGAAGGAAGGAAAAGTTGGCTGAGTCTGAAGGACTAAGCAGAAGATATTCTGCAAGGCTGAGAAAGGGTCAGATCGGGAAAGATTTTGTTGAGCCGTTGATCCCAGGCAAAGTAGAAGACATCATCAGAAATGATGATAGAAAAGAAGCCAGATTGAAGACTTGGCGCGGGATCAGGGCAAAATGGCTGGTGGATGCCTTCGTACAGGACATTGTACCTTCAGAAGAGTCTCCAGATGAGGAGTTCCTAAACTGGATGGAAAACAAACATCCTGACTTTCTGAAGAAGGTCCAGAAAGATGCCAAGAGCATCAATGCTAAGATCACACATCCTCCATATGATGTGTTGGACTATCAGAAAAAGGCAGATGGATCCTTTGTCAGATTTTCATTTGAAAGGTTTTATTATAATCTGATTGGCAAAAGTTTGCCATCAACGATCGAGCCAAGTTAATGATGTTAAATGGAAGTGCATGCGATTTTTCAATGTGCCTCGAAATCGGGGAGATGCGAAAAGGTACATGCCAAAGGATTAAAAGATCAGAAGACATGGGAATCAGTTTCTGTTTTTTGTTTTTCAAAATGTACAATGTAATGCTTTATCTTAATGAAAAACAAACTTCGTTTCTGATCCTAAGACAATCTCTCACTGTCTTCTGATTACCTGTCCTTTACCGTTTTATTCATATCAACTGATTGTTGGTTTCTCATACGTTTTGGTTTATCAAAAAGGGGGAAATTGTTGAGAAATTTATTAAGTTTTGATAAAAGTTCCAAAACAGATGTAATAGGACCAGTCAGAAACTGTTAGCTGACTGACGTTTTATATTGAGAACTAGGCTGACCAGTTGATAACTGATGTATAGAACAACTGATGTATAAGTTAGATTAAATCATACATTGGGGGGGAACTCAATGTGTATAGCTCTTAGTCTTGAAGATCACTTATGAAGATCACTTATGAAGATCGAAGAAGAAGAAATCAAGAATCAAGATATCAAGATCAAGACAGATAGAGTACATCAGATGAAGTCAGTAAGTTGAGCTAAGACAACTTACAAACCGAAGACTTCATATAGGGCGGATCTGATTTCGGTTCGAAAGTGTTACGAAGTTCACTATACTTTCGAAAGGTCGATCGATTAACAAGCATAAAACCTATCAAGACCAGATTGAATGGTACTTGCTAGCCTATGAGAGATCGACACGACTGTACGGAACTGATAGGACTCAGGGTTGGAGGCCCAATGTTCAACGGCAAGAAAGGACAAAGTTGCATGCTTTCGGCCATACCGCCTCTGAGAATAATCGTATCAACCCTGCAGACCTACCTAAAAATAGACCGAAGTTCGAATTGCTCTCCAACGGCTAATTCAAAACCGGGCCTATAAATATGGGATCAAACCTTCAGAGTAAGACTACGAAAATTATTCACAAGCAGAAGCTCTTAAGATTTCCGCAAGAAGAACACAAGCTCAAGATTATCTCTTAAAATGTTCATCCCTTAGTTCTTAGCAGAATACTTATCCTCTAGCTTTAGGCTAATCAGAAGATAGGATAATATTCCAGTTGGAACAAAATAAATCTTATACCAAAACTGTGTTAGGTTAAGCTTGTTATAGCAGGATTTCTATCTAGGGTTTCTAGATTAGATTTCTGGGATTGGTTGAGTGTGAACTCGTTAAATATCTGTTGGTTGTACTGTGTTGGACTAACACATTAAACTAAGTCCAGTTGGTAAAGTTGGTGCCCCTGCTGATAGGGAAGAGTGGACGTAGGACAAGTTGTCCGAACCACTATAAATATGTGTGCCTTTAATCTTGCTTTACACACCTGCACACTACTTGTTATCTGCATGCATATTCAGTGCCAGATCAGCTTAACATCAAGCTTCTGATCTGATCAGCTTGACACTTTAGTCTTCTGATCTGAACTGTTGGCCAGAACTGTCGTTTTATTAAAACTGGTTTTTCACACGGGTTAACATCTTCCGCACCATCAGTTAAACTGATAGACGCCGAACTGATTTGCTTGACAAATCAGTAAGTCGGATATCAGTCCAAACTGATTCACTTCGCACTCTGATCAGGCATACTTGCAAAACACACCTGATTCACGAAAAGTTTTTGAAGTCTATTCACCCCTCCCCTCTAGACTTCAACCATCACAAAACCCGTTCGGGACCTACATAGTCATTGTCTCTGACATGGAACCTGATGGTGAGTTTCTTAATGAGTCCAACATCAACATAAAAAACAAGTATTGTATGCACCAGATCTACCATGCAACTCAAGTGCATTTATTAAACATGCAACTTGTTTTTACGAAATTTTAAGCTTGTTTACAATAAAATATTCAAATTTTAATACACTAAATAAGATGAACATTTCAATATTGAATGTTTTAGAATGATAAGTTGTACGCTTTAAAAATGCAATTGAGTTGCACAGTACACCTGATGCACATGAGACCTACTCCAACATAATTATTTGTACATTTATAGGTATTTTTTGTATTTAAAAATATACTTACTATTTTGTATAAATTTATTAAATGTAATACTTCTTTTATTTTTTTGAGGGGTAATAATACTTCTTTTATTAGATTAAGTATTACTCATTTTTATTAAATTAAACATTTAAACCACGTGAAAAATTTTGTAAGAGTAATTTATTATTCTTTTTACTTTAAACGAGTTTTTTTTTTTAAAGTAAAACGGTTTCGTGGAAATAATGCGTTCACGTCACGATTTTTTAATAGTTAAACAACACATGCAATTTTCTGCAAAAATGATAGACAGTGAGTGTGAGCTGAGCAAAGCTGCGAAGCAAAATAAGTGAATCTAAAAGGAATAACAAAAATCAATTTTGACGAACATATCATCCCCTTATAATTAAAGCCCAGCCTCAATAAAATTATGCTTCCAAATTTACTAATTTAGGTTTAACAAATGGGTATCTCAATTTATAAGTCTGATCTACATATAACCAATATGTTCAAACTCAATTTTTAATTAGTACCAATATTCAAACTCTTGATACACAAGATTAGAATTTGACAAGTACACATTTTCAAATAATGGGTATAAAATTCCGTTGTATAAAAAATGTTATCGGTCATATTTTATAGAATATTTTTTTGGTTAAATTTTTTCCCATTAATATCTTACACTACAAAAAAGACGGTGTTTTACGACGGATTTAACGACGGTAAAAACCGTCGCAACAAGGTTTGGCGACGGTTTTAGCGATCGTTTTTCATCTATCTGGAAAATGAGGGTCGCTAACATTTAGCAACGGTTTTTTCCGATCCGTCGCTAGTTAGCGACGGCTTTTTTCCGTCGCAAACACATCAACGGCTTTACACCGTTTCAACATAGCGACGGGTTCGTCGACTGTTATATGGGCCCGGGCCCGGATCCGAAAAGTCGTCGCTAAACCATCGCTACACCGTCGATATATTGTCGACGGTTATGGCATCATAATACCGTCGTTAACAGCGACGACTATCCGTTGGTATTCGCGACGGAAATTTCTGTCAAAATGTGTGACGGTTATAACCGTCGCCAAATTGTAAATTTTCAAAAAAAAATGGCTCGCGGTGGTTCGAACCCGGGCTCGGGGGGCGCCTGGGTGGGCACCGAACCACCCGAGCTAAGGACCATCTCGAACCCAACCACTAAGCATCTCATATATAAGCCACCAAGCATCCCAATTAAATGAGGCATTTATTCGCTCCCATGGGGGATCGAACACGGGACCTTGCGCGCCCAAGCGGGGATTAATTCCGCTCGGGCACTTGCTCATTTGCGTTTATTTAATGAATTTAGTTCTATATGCCCTAAAATTCATATTTTTTCTAATTTTTTTTAAAATTCTTTATTTCAATTATCTTATTTAATAACTCAATTACATTTTAATATAATAATTTATATTTTTTATTTATAAATTTTAATTAAATTAAAATATATTAAAATTGTATTTTTTAACTTATTTTAATAAAATCATTTCTATATTAATTTACAATTCATATTTTTTTCAATTTTTTTTAAATTCTTTATTTCAATTATCTTATTTAATGATTCAATTACATTTTAATATATTAATTTATATTTTTTTATTTATAAATTTAAAATAAATTGTATTGTTTTTATATTTTGAATAAAATTAATTGTATATTTATTTAAAATTCGTTTTTTTTTAAATTTTTTTTACTTCAATTATCTTATTTAATTGTAGTTTTTATATTGGATAATTAGCAAAAAATAAATTATGTTAATCAATGTCAAATAACTTGTAATATGCAAATACATGAAAATATTACAAATGAAAGACAATATAATTATTATTCGTCATCCTCATCGTTGCCCCCATCTGTATTATCCTCCTCCTCCTCCTCCTCCTCTTCATCCTCCTCTTCCTCACCATCTTCATTCTCATTCACATCCTCATCTTCATCATGATCGTTATCCTCCCTTCTTTGTCAATCTCTATCAAATCTAGATTTGCAGTTATTAAGTCTACGAAAAGATTGAAATCTCATGTATGCACTTCAGTTTGAGCATCAACTTGTTCCGTTTGGACGTCAACCGCGACAGTTGAATCCGGTTTAGGAACTTGCATTAGTGATCTCGCCTTTACTTTGCAAACAACCATCCATTCATTATTTGCTCTCGAACCTGGATACATGCAGTAGTATACTTGGGATACCTGAGCAGCAACACAAATGGATCATACCCCAGATATTTTCTTCTTCTATGAATATCGACCAGTTTGTATTCGGGATGAATCCTTGTTCCTGAAGCAGATGGATCATACCAATCACACTTGAACAACACAACAGTCTTCTCAGGGAACCCCTTATATCCTACTTCAACGACTTCTTGTAGTTGTCCGAAGTAGTCTTGGCTTTCTCCATTGAACATTGCACTGTTAATACAAACTTCACTGTTTGCAGTAGATCTGGTTGATGTATAGTCCACCGTATGGAATTTGTAACCATTTACATAGTATCCTTGGTACGTGTTGACCAGACGTAATGGTCCTCTACTGAGATCCCACATAAATGGGTTCTCAATGTGTTGATTATAACTCTGTGACGGTTTTAGGTTAAATATATAATTGTAAACATATAATATGAATTCACTAATAAACGGTGGTTAGATAACACTCACATAGTTTTGGAACCACTTTGGAAAACCACGACTAATATATTCACCTACTTGTGCATCTGAGATGTTTGGATATATACCGTGTGGCTCTTCAGTATAGATCCTTATTGAAAACAATATATTATTAATCATATATTATATAATTATAATAAATATGTTATAATTAATTAAAAGTATAAATGATACGCATATGAAATACTTACTGAATGTACGGTTGGACTTCATCACAATTGAATAACACATACTTATGTGCAGCTTCAATCTCTTGTCGGTTTAACCAGGGTCGTCGACCTGGAAACTTAAACACAGACAAGTTACCCTCAATATCATCAGCAACATTGTATGTGCCTCTACCGTCGTAATTACGAGGCTCGTTTCTCAATCTTGTTCTAACATGATCCTCGAAATAGTAAGAACAAAATGTTGTAAACTCCTCACACAAGTAGGCATTAACAATTGATGCTTCAACTTTTGCCTTTTGTTTAGCATTGAGCTTCAAGTTATGGAGATACCTATAGATATATAATAAAAAAAAATGGATAAGAGCCATAAATATATATATTTGTATAAATAGATTGTTCAGTGAAGGTTTACCTCTCAAATGGATACATCCACCTGTATTGCACTAGACCAGCAATTTTGGCTTCATATGCTAAGTGCACCGGTAAGTGCTCCATCGAATCAAAGAAGCTGGGAGGGAAAATGCGCTCTAATTTGCATAAAATAACTGGAATGTCTTTCTCCAAACGGACCATGTCACTATTGGAAAATTAAGGGTGCCCGGATCTATTCGAGATGATTTTAAATACATATTTAAATTAATCAATTAATTACTAGCATGAATTAATCCTAAATCAATTCAACATAATAATTAATAAGTGAATAAACAACATGCGTACACGTAATTCACTTAAATCCTAAGCATGCGGAATATAGGAGTTACGAGATTACTAACCTCTTGTAGAGACAACTGATGAGACGATGGATCAATCCAAAGAGCCTTCCCAAATATGTCCCAAGTCCACAAACGCAATTCGGTGGGAGGATTCTCACGAACAATTTTAATAAGAGAGAAAACTAAAAATATTTTGCCACCACCTTTGTGGTTTCTAATATTTCTAACACATGGAATTGCAGTTGGGAATGAAAAATTTATCCTCTATATATAGGGAGGGGGTGACCGATTTTTTGAGGAAAAAATAAGGGGAGAAAATCTTTTTCTTGATCTTCAAGAAATCTTGAATATATCTCCTATATTCTTTTCTCCTTAATTAAATTTTTCCATAAAAATCTTATTCCCCCTTTATCCCAAATTTTCGAAAATTACAAGGAAGAAGGAGTCAAGATTTGACTTCTTGAATTTATGGGATAATTATGTAATCCAAGAATACTTATCTCTTTCCATAAAATCTTTTCAAGAAAATCAAGCAAATCTTTCTCTTCCTTATTCCTACAAATTTCGAAAATTACAAAAATATTAGGCAAGAATATTTTCTTCTCTCTTTCATTAAATGGACTTTATTTTGGGCTATTTGAGGGGCCTTTAGGAGAATTAAGATTGGGCCTCCAATGGACTATGAAGCTATAATATTGGGCCAAATATTATTCAAAGTCCATTAATATTAATTTATTCCACTATAAAATTAATATTGAACTATCCATCTTAACCCATATTACGACTTTACTATAATATGGCTCCCGGTCATTATTTCTCATGTTTAAGATTATTTTAGTCCATTAATTAATTAAGCCACTGAACAAGCTTTATATTAATTAATATTTTTATCCTTGGAGTAAAGACAACTCAACATTATTATCCATACCGGAAATAAATTTCCACTTGCAAGATTTGGTATGATAAAGGTTCTGAGCCCACCAAGGGGACAAATCAAACAAGACGTACTTGCACACGATTCTCCATATTAAATGTCAGCAATCGTCATGTAATTAATAATATTGCCCAAGATATAAGGTATCGAATCGCAATGACTCTCTTCCTATCATAAGTCAAAGCAATAATTATTAATTTCACACGATCCTATTTAAGGGACGGAGATTAAGAAATAACACACCACTGAGGTCCAATTCTTGTATATTTAGTACCGAAGAATTTATCCTCCTGTAGGTCCTATTCAGCGCATCCAAATGCACTAGTATAATCTCTTGGTCAAGACAAGCCAATCTGAGCCTTATACATCAACCTTTCATGATGGTTTGTTCATTTCCATCTAGGTTGTGAATTTGTACTTAATTACGAGGAGCTGTTAATTTGATCTTCTGTGATCTGGTATCACCAAATTAACTACAACGTAATACATACTGACTTATTGAATGGGTTTTCAATAAATATATATAACATTCATTCATATTTAAATGCAACATTGATTGATAATTTATTTCAGTAAATAAATAAGAAAATTCAGTTTGGTTATACAAAGTAAAAGCATACTTTTCAGTATAACCTCAACAGTCGTCTCACGTAATCATTGTAGACGTTAAATCTTTGAAGAATAGACTCGATTCAGTTACAGCCCTCCAGATACAGTTCGGTAGGAATTCCCGGAATGCGAGGGGCAACAACCGTTGCATAAACACGTGACAATCGTGGCTTTTCATCCCAGACACCTTTCCATTTGATGTGTTTACACAACGACTCAAATTGGAAACATAGTCATCTGGAAATCTCAGCTCTTCAATCCAATTACACAAAGTCACTTTCTGTTTCTTATCAAGTGTGTAATTGGCTTGGGGATATCTTCTTGTACCCTCATCCCTCTTCAAGTGATCACTTTTGCATATCTCGTTCAACTCATCACGCGACTTTGCAGTGTCTTTTGTCTTGCCCTCTGTGTTCATGATTGTGTGGAATAAGTTATGGAACACATTCTTTTCGATGTGCATCACATCTAAGTTGTGTCGAATCAAAAGTGAGCTCCAGTAGGGCAAATCCCAGGAAATGCTCTTCTTCTTCCAACCACCCAGTACCATTTTATTAAGCTCCTCAGCATGCTCTTCTGTTGTTTTCCTCAATCCCTTCTGATTTATTTGATTTAACAACCTTTTACCTACATGAATGCAAAGAGTTACAAATTAATTAATGTATCATATGGAGAAAGAAATATATTAATTCATTTAAAACAACTAGTATAAAAATACCTGATCTATTTTTCAAGCCGTTTTTTGTAATGACTTTGTTCTTGATAAAGTCCTTTTTATTCTTTCGAAAATGATGATTATCTGGTAAAAGCTTTCGATGGTTATCAAAGCATGAAACTTTTCTGCTAAGCGGGAGACTGAAAGCGTCAGAATCCTCCATGCAGTAAGGACATGCTTATTTCCCAGCTGTCCTCCATCCGGACAACATGGAGTACGCAGGGTAGTCGCTGATCGTCCAGAGCATGGCAGCCCTCATCGTGAAGTTTTTCTTTCTCGATACATCGTATGTCAGCACTCTATTTTTCCACAGATGTATCAAGTCTCTTATCAGAGGCTGAAGGAACACATCTAGTTTGTCCTTTGGATTCTTTGGGCCAGGTACCAATACCGTGAGAAATATTGTTTGGGGCTTCATGCACATCCACGGAGGTAGATTATAAGGAGTCAATATAACCGGCCATAACGAATACTGCTTACCGTGCATTCTAAATGGACAAAAAGCATCAGTGCTGAGACCCAACTGAACGTTCCTAGGTTCGTCCGAAAAAATAGAAAATACCTCGTCAAGATGTTTCTAGGCCATCGAGTCAGTAGGGTGTCTCATCTCTAAGGAATCAGGATCAGATGACTCCGTATGATGCCATGTCATATATTTGGCTGTGACACTAGATTGATACAATCTCTGAAGCCGAGAAATGATAGGGAGGTAATACATCATTTTATTTGCCACTTTCTTCTTCTTATTCTGTTTCCCTCGACCGTCAGTCCAGTTCCGACGCGGTACTTTGTACCTAGAGTGCCCACAAAATCTACACTTATCAAGATTCGCGTCTTCTTCATTACCCCAGAATAACATGCAGTTATTGATACAACAATCAATACTCTCTACTGGTAGACCCATACTCTTCAACAAATTCTTAGCTTGATATTCTGTAATAGGTACCTTATTACCGGGAGGACAGGCCTTATTGATCAACTTACTAATCTGGTTATAGGCTCTTTGAGAAAGTTTGTTCTCAGCCTTGATAGCTATGAGTCGAGCATTGAATGACAACAGAGAGTGAGTTTGACATCCATCATACAGATCTTAGTCAGCTGCTTTGAGTATTCTGTAAAAATTAGATGCTTCCTCATTTGGTTCCTCCTCCATAGCCTCATCTTGATACCCACCAGCTTCCATGATCATCGTATGATACATATCCGATGTATCCACTGCAGGTGTCTCAAACTGTACTCCAGGATCATCGACTCCATGATCATCATTGTATTCGAGAGCATTATAATACTCTTCAAGATCACTGAAATCTACATTCCATCAGTCTTCACCATGACGTGTCCAATTGTAGTAATAAGGTACAAAACCATTCATGATGATATGTATTTGAACATCGACAATCGCTCCGTATAACTTGTTCTGGCACTTTCTTGCATTACACGGACATCTTATACGACCTTCTGAGTTTGCTGAACCCTGATTAATTGTAAAGTGAATGAAGTTATTAACTTCATTCAAGGACTCCATATTTATACGTCCGTTGATAAGTCGAGGAGTCGAATACATCCACTGACGATTCAGATATTCCATCTGTTTCAAATCATATCAATATGTTAATTTTACAAAAAATTGGATAGAGTTTCGTTTGTATATGTAAATATCCAAAAATATTATCCTTATCAAATAACATCAAACAAATCCACACAATATATGATTACAATATTCATTTAACATAAACTATCTACACAATATATATCAACACCAAATACAAAACAAACTTATCAATTATATACATTACACTATATATATATATATATATATATATATATATATATATATATATATATATATATATATATATATATTTAAACGGTAGAAATGTGAAAACTTACGGTAAAATCGTTCTCGAGGAGTTGAAAAATGCTTCCGCTACACAATATGCACTTCAAAAATGATTTTCGCCTCTATCTACACAAAGTTTGGTGTTGGTTTTGGAAAAAAATAGAGTTGGTTCGACTGTTTTGTGTAAAATGAAACTGCTGGTGTTTTTTTTACAGTTTTTAGCGACGGATACAATGACGATTACTTAAACCCGTCGTTATTATAGACAGATTCAATGATGGAAATTACCGTCGTTATTAGCGACGATTTAGCGACGGAATTCAAATTTCCGTCGCTGAATTCGTCGCTAAAAATATAATTAAAAAAAATAGAAATTAAAATTGTTCAATCATTCATTAAAAAACCCAGAAATTTAAATTGTTCAATCACACATAAAAATAAAAACATAAATTAAAATTGTTCAGTCATACAAAATTAAACATGAAATTATAAATTGTTCATAACATAATTAAAATAAACATTGACCCTAGAAGGGATCTGCTCTCCAAACAACCACAATTGACTCTCATACTTCGTGCCCAAGTTCTTCTGATAAGTTCACCCCTTCTTCCCTCCACTGTCTACGCCACATGTGCATCATGTCATGGTAACGTCGTCCAACAACTTTACAAAATACCTTATAAACTTCATTGGTCTCGAGATCGGGACTCCATGTAGCTTGTTTCTATATTTCGAATATAATAAGATAATTAAATTAATTGTAATCAATATATATTGAAATAAAATATTAAGTTAAGTAAATTTTATACCGTAAACTCTTCGAAATACAATTGATGCTGGTCAGTTGGCACATATTTCCAACTGTAAGCGTTGACAGCAATTCTCACCCGCATGATGACATTTTTTGCTATAGCGGAAGCCTCGTGACCAGGTACAATACTAACACATTAAAAAATAACTACATAATTAATAATTAATGTTAAATTAATTAATTATATAATTAAAAAAAACAACACTTACTCTCCATTGATGATATTGATAGGCAAACGAGGAATAGGCATCTAGGAAGAAGCTTGGACGTTATTACCACCTTCAGCATCCATCTAAATAAAATATAAAATTTATATATTAATTAAATAATATAAAATACAATTAAATATAAATAAATAAACGAAAAAATATTAAAGTATTACTGTGATATCAAAGAATACAGATGAAATTGTCTCGTTTGTGTTGCTTTCTAATTTGATTGATGAGACATATGGGCAGGCAGCGGCTGTATTTATAGAATTGGATTTAGCGATGGATTTCAAAAATCCGTCGCTAAAGTATACCCAATTGATGGCAGCGGCTCGCCAGCTCCAACGGGCGTATCTCTTCGTTTTCTGCACCATTTAGCGACGGATTTTTAAAATCCGTCGCTAAAGACGTCACTAAAAGTGGCGATTCGAATTAACCGTCGCTAAACCGTCGTAGTTAGAGACAATTTTGGTGTCCGTGCCAAAAATGGTGGATTTGACAGTTTGACTAATTCCGTCGCTACATCCGTCGCAGTTAGCGACAGTTTTGTTATCCATCGCTACTATCCGTCGTTAAACCCCGCTTTTTTTGTAGTATTATTATCATTCATGCATAAAATTAACTGAAAAAAACTTAAGTGAATCCAAGTTAATGATGAACTCTATTTTTTCAATATTACTGTTATGGATAAAACTATCATTATTATACAAAAAAATTATCACTATTACGTATATATAAAAATTATCAATGTTCAAAAAATATTTTATTTTTTAAAACAGTAATAATTTTTATGTATAGCAGTAATAATTTTTATGCATAATAATGATAGAGTTTATGTATAGATCTGGTTTACATAAGTGTTGCTCAAATTAACTTGTAGTTGAGTTGTCTAAAATTTGAAACTCACTTACGGAAGACTCAGTATGAAACTAAGGAACTGAAGACTTAACATGAAGACTCAGTATATCTGTAAAGACTCAGAAGACTCTGAAGACTCAGAAGACGCTGAAGACTCAGAAGACGCTGAAGACTCAGAAGACCCTGAAGACTCAGAAGACTCTGAAGACTCTGAAGACACAGAAGACAGAAGACTGAAGAACTGAAGATCAAGAATACTGAAGGCACAGTAATTACTGAAGACTCAGTAATGTACTGAATGCTCAGTATAAACCTGAATGTTCCAAGGCACTGAATATATCTATCTGAAGGATGCAATACTGAGAAGACCGCGATTCCTTAGAAAGATAGATATTTGCCAAGACATTCAAATGCAGACAAAAGGAACTAAGTCAGAGTGTTGTTAAGGTTATATCAACTCAGAGTTTGTAACCAAAAGAGCCGTTGAAGGTGTCTACCTTTAACTGGAGACAAAAGTCAAAAAGAGGAAGACAACACTGTACCATACTGACACTGACAGTGACAGGTCGCTGAAAAAGATGTCAGAAGTACAAAAGTTCCAGACTGCAAAAAGTGAAGACCGGCTACATGAAAGGCTATTACCTAAAACGTGTTAGGGAGTTTCAAACCCTAAATATAGTCGCTCCTCACACACCATAAGATGAAACTCACGAAGCTATCTCCTCCAACGGATAGTTTTTCAAGAGTGACCTTGGTGTATGCCTATAAATACTTGTGACCCTCTACATTGTAAGGTTACTGGAAATTTGTAAGCAACTCAAGAGCTCAAACTTATTATCGCAAAGTTAAAGCACTCGAAAAACTTAGAATTTCCCAAGTGCTTTTATATTGAAAAGAGCTCATTAAACTAAGCCTAGCTTGATAAGATATATCCAAAGCTTAGTCGAGATATCCTAGCCTTTGCATTGTACTTTATTGTAAAGGATATCTCATCCTAGTTGGAAACCAACCAAGAAACCCCAAACCCTTTAGAAGGTAGTTGGTGTGTGATTGTTGGTGAGAAGAGTTGTAAAGAGTTAGTAAACTACGCGAGTAGTCGTAAAGCTCTAAAGGTGAAGTTAGTAAGCTCTGAGAGGTAGTCCGGAAAGCTTGTTTGTGTTTGAGTAAGTAAACTACGGAGGTAGTCGAAAAGCTCAAGGTCGGGTTGAGTAAGTAAACCTCGTGGAGTAGTCGAAAGCTCGTACGAAGTTGAGTAAGTAAACTACGCGAGGTAGTCAGAAAGCTCAAGGAAGTGATTAGTGAATTTCTCTGAGGATCAGAGAGAGTGGACGTAGGAGCTTGAGTCTCTGAACCACTATAAATTGCTGTGTTTTTTATTGCTTTCTTTATCTGTGCTTAACTATTGCATTGACTTTAAATCTAAAAGCATATTTTCACTGACATTTCAGTTGGAATCAATCCACTGGAAGTTGCATATAATTGAATCACAGCCTAATCACTATTCCATTAAAGGAAGGTTTTCAGCAAAGCTTTAAAACGAGTATAAACTAAAGGGCCAACCATTCCGCACATCTAAGTAGCTAGAACAGATAGTTACCAAACTGAACTTACTCTTCTGAGGGTTCAGTAAGTTAGTTATCGATCCATGCAACTTCGGGATCTCTGGCTTCGAGGACTTAGTTGGGATTATCCGAGGTTTTACGAAAAGAAAACGAGATCACTGTCTCAAGAGACTTTGACTCGAGTGATTTGTGCTTCTCAGACCAAATCTTCGTGACAACCTGACCCAAGTGACCTCAAGAAAAGAAAAGTTTTAAAAACACCAACACGTGTATTCCCCCCATACACGTAAGACTTCGTTGCACCGACCAACAAGTGGTATCGAGCGGGGTTCAACTTGACCACTCTTTTGTTGACCAAAGTTTTATTTGCTAAAAATACTTGTGGTCTATCCGAATCGATCTTATTTGGTTGAATTCTTAAAAGACTTCGGTTAAAATGTCTTCTAAGAAACTTCCCATGTTCTCGATGGAGAACTATGATTTGTGGAGATCGAGAATGCAAAGCTCACCAGATTCTAAACATGAACGAATGTGGAGAGTGGTCTCTGAAGGGCCATTCCAATTTCTTCGTGGTGAATCCCAGAGGAAACGTAAAATGAGAGAAAACTATCCTAGAGCAGAATTTCCTAAGTCTGATGACCAACTGACTCCTGAGGAGAGAAAGTTAGTCAATCTAGACTATATTGCTAAAGACACACTATACAGTACAATTGATGATGGTGTGATGGGAATGATCTCTCACTGCAATACTGCAAAAGAAATTTGGGATACACTAGCTGTAATGTGCCAAGGCACAAATCATATCAAGGAAAACAAACTTTCAGTTGCAATAGGAAAGTTTGATAGTTTTGAAATGGAAGAAGGTGAATCAATTGACAAATTGGAAGTCAGATTCACTAGTATTATGAATGATCTAAATGCACTTGGAAATAAATATCCACAGAGAGAAGTTGCATTGAAAATTCTTAGAGGTCTTTCTAAGAAATGGGATATACATGCAGTGGTGATTGAAAACACCAAAAACATTAATTCAATGCCCTATCAACAAGTCTTCTCTGAGCTGAAGGCCTATGAGTTTGTAATTGATAAGAAATCCAAAAAGGCTGACAGCAAAGATGATTCATCATCTAGTAAAAATGTGGCTTTTAAAGCCAAATATAAAACCTGTAAAACTAGAGAGTCTGAGAACTCCCTTGCTAAGAATCAGGATGAGCTTGAGGATAAGCTAGCACTGATGGCAAGGAGGTTTGAAAGACTTAATAGTCGATATGGAAAATACAAAAGCTATTACAGAATCACAGTACCGGAAAAAGAAACCCGAGGACAAACCAACTGAGAAGAGAAAGGACTGAAAACCGAAGGATCTTCATCCGAAAAAGAAGGACTCCAAGTCCAAGGAAGAAAGTGATCAGGATGATGATGCCAACAGATGCTACAATTGCCAAAAAGAAATGTCACTTCCAAATGATTGTCCGGATCTAAGTCTTAAGGAGAAGAGAAAGGCAAGCTAAAAGAGACAAGAAATTCTCAAGCAAAAAGGCATGGTTGCGAGAAGAAGAACATTCCGAGGAGGATCTAGCTCTTCGATGAAATATTCTCGCACGCTGAAAGTGATGACATTTGTCGATGGCCATTGAGGAGGTAAACTTCTTTCTTTCTCTTGTTGTTGCTCCTACACTAGCACAAGAGTTGTCAAGTTCAACTGTAAACAAATAATTTGACTCGATGGATTCTTTTGAGAATCGATGAAGGACTATGTCGCTTTTTTCAAGAACCGCTAAATGAAACTCAAGAGCGTAATAAGGAATCAAGGTCAAAAATCTAAAATGGAAAGACTCTAGCAAAACCGAGATCACTTCTTCACCAATGGGAGCTATCGATGAACCGATGTTCTAAAGTACAACTCTCGAGAGAAAGAGAAGTTGATAGTGACCCTAATCGAAAAGCTAGAGAAATCCATCAAGAGATTCAAATGATCGTAACTAAGTTCAATGACCTCTCCGAGAAGCATGAAACTCTCTACAGAAATCCGAGGATAGTGCACGAAAGAAGTTAACTCTATTGAATCGCATCTAAAGTAATAGATGAAATTGAGAGTTACCGGAGATCTCGCCACTATAAAATCTGGATTGGGATACATTCGGGGGGAACCTCACAAGGTCATCTGAATCTTTGCATCAAGTAGCAAGAAGACAATCTTTGTAAAACCAAGAAGGCACCTACACTTCAAACCCGAAGAAATGCACAAGGTTGTAGACAAGGGAAAAGGACATGGTTTCAAAGAAACCGAATGATCGGTAGAAAGCCCAAACCTCGGTGAAGGCTAGAAAACCCGAAAGCACTCGGGGCTTGGAAAATTTCGAGCAAGTACTTCAAAACCTCGGGCTAAGAATGCAAACCTGAAAGGATCTACACTGAACCATCAGAGGAATCTTCAGAAGAGAAACACTCAGCAGAGACATTCTCAACTGAAGAGACCAAGTCCTCGGTTTACTGAAAGACCCAAATTTCAGTAAAGACAACCTGAACCCCACTTGCCTAAGGATAAAGGTTATCTGAACTCGAGTCAACAAAGATTTAGACCAGCTGCACAGAAGCCAAAGTAAATGAACAAAAGGTCTGAACCAAAGAAGAATTCAAAAGCCCATGTTCATGCTAAGGCTAGCACTCATACACAGGAAACTGCTAAGGCACCCAGAGTAGTAAATGTGTATGTAGATGTTTATGGAAGACAGATCAGCCACTCTAAAGTGATTAGAGTTGTTAGGCAGATTTGGATTCCAAAAGGTACAGCTAACCAGATAGGACCCTATACCAAATGGGTACCACAGATCTAATCTGTTTTTCAGGTAAACAGAAAAGGACACTGAACTGAATGAAGATATCATTAGCCCTGTTGAAAGAAGATCTGAGATGTCATTATTTGAAGATGAATTTCCTTCATGGACTTCAAGAGAAATCAAGCTGAAGAAGGAACTTCATCAGAGATCATATTGAAAAAGGACATCAGGATGGAGAAAATTCATACTGATAAGCAGAGAGCTGATATCTTGACTAAACCTTTGGCTGAATCAAGATTTCAGAAACTTTCAGTTGAATTAGGGATGTTAGATCCAGGTGTATAGAGTAAAATCTAAAAAATTGAAGGTTTTCAGACGCATGAAGTTTTTCTCAGAATTCTACTGAAAAACTCAGGATAAAATGGAAATACTGAACTGAGTCTCAGGAAACTCAGATTTACTGAAGGTCAGTACTCAGTATTATACTGAACCCATTCAGTACTCAGTATTATACTGACATTTTATCAAGGTCAGTACTCAGTAAGACTGATAGAGAGAAATTAGTCTGAAGAAGTAATGACTCATGCGACTCATTTATTGCTTAAGTGAAGCTCAGTAATCATTTGCAATAAATACAAAACACCTAAGGAATGTTTTTGGGCGGGATCTTTTGAAATTTCGAAGAAGGTCAACAGTCATTTAATGCTCTGTTACATTAATGACCAATGAGGATATTTTGGCGGCTTACTTTTTGGAAGATCGATTGTTCGCATACCCGATTAATCGGCGATTAATCTCAACCGTTGCTTTTCACCTAACTTAACGTGAATTCCCACGATCTCGAAACTATATATTCCCCAAGAAGCCATTCAAGCCAAATTTTATCAAACCCTTCGTTCCCAAAATCCTCTGCAAAATTAATCCCTTTGCCCAGAAAACCTAAACCCTAAATCTTCAATCTCTCAAATGGCTCCTACTGTTTTCGACAAATTAGCCGAAACCAATAAACCTTGGTACGAGTTTGTTGTCTCGCTCGATAGCACAACCAACTCTAAACCAGAAGAGGAGGCTCTCCATATGATCCATTTGGCCAAGCTCACCCATCTCGTCGCAAGCCGACCGGACCAAGAATACGCGAAAGAGGTAATCGAGTTCATCTGTAATCTGAAGATAGATGAAGAGGATGGTATACATTCCAAGATTACTGTACAACATTTAGAACACTCGTCTAAATACATCGACTTTAAAAGGGAATTGTATATAATTCCGAAAAATTTAAACGATGTTTTTGAGCTTTGTGATAGAGGAGAGGATCCTGTTGTGTATATGTTGGGTAGAGAGCAGGAGTATTTAGATAGGATTGCTGAGAATCCTGTAAAATTTGAGGCTACACTGCATAAGAGGCATTTGAAGCCACAATATAGAGTTTTGTTGGATATTGTGAGCAAATGCATCATGAGTCATTCGGGGAGTTTTGAGCAGATTAGTACCCCGAAGCTCCGATTAATGGCGGCGATCGAGGCTTCACCCACCACCGACTTCAACTGGCTCAGATTCTTAATTCAGATGGTGAGTGAGCAAGCCAAAGTCATAAAACAGGTTGACGGGGATATCTCGATCAAAGGCAAGATCCACCATGCCACCAAAATAACATTTATTTTGGAGATGTGCAGAGAGGAGGAGGACATCTTCGCCAATTCGACCCCATTCCCTAAGTCCAAAGTGCTCTTCAAGCCCATTGCTGTGAAGAAGCAGGCCATCAGGGGGAAGAAAGAAAAGAAAGCAGAATCACCAAGAGTTGCTGCTGCTGAAGAAACCCAACAAACCAGGGGGAAGGTTTTGTTGGAGGCCAAGATGGAGCAGGGTGAGAAGTTGAAGAAGCAGAAAACCCTCGCTCCCAAGCGGAAAAGAATGGTGGTTCTCACCGATGAAGATGGCAGTGATTCTGAAGAGATTCAACCTGAGAGCCAAACCGCTCAGAAATCGCCATTGCAAGTCTTTGCTCAGGTTATCTCTAAGGCACAGACCAGATCGGCGAGCGGTGTCTTCTCTCGAGGTGCTTGAGACATCTTCGCCTCGATATAAAATTTCTCAGAAATTTTTAATGGAACTCGACCTCGAGAGATTCCTACCAAAGATGTGTCGGCTCAGACATGAAAGAGCCAACTCGTGAGTCAATCGAGGACGTGCCACTCTCAGCCCCGAAACCTTCTCGGGGATGTAAACCGAGGACTGGATCGCTAACATTCGGGATCTTCTTTGAGAGACTCAGAAGCGATTTATTTTGGATGAGCTCCTGAGTGATCTACTTCTTGATCCTTCAGCTGATGCTTCGACTGAACCAGAAAGCCCGAGATGGAAGAAGGGTGAAGGTTGAAGAAACCGAAAGGAGGAGCAAGGGGGAACGGTTCATCCTTGATCCGCTACCCGAGCTCAAATCATACCCTGATCCGCAAGATATCTTCTTCAGATTAAGGAAGACGATTTTCATCCTCAATCGACTCTTCCGGTGATGCTTAACATTGCTTGCATTCAGAGGAAGACCGGTGGAATGAGGAGACAACTTTTCCGACCGAAGTTCTCGGATTCGGAAAGACAAAGCTCGGGAATGAAAATTTCCGATTTTGATGAGCTAGTTCGTAAGAAGATAGGCGGTGAGGAGAGCTATCAAGATGGTGCCCCTAGCAGCAGAGACAAATCTTAAGATGGGGACCAACAGGAGATGGAGGATCGAGGATCGATCTCGGATGGAGAAGGAAACTTCTTGGCCGATCAACTTTGAAATCATTCAACCTCGGTGAAGGCTAGCACTCTTGGTACCTTTTTTGCACTATTAACAATTATGCCAAAGTTATCAAGTTTCTATCTTTAACTCAATTGTCGATGTCTGACCGAGGCTCGATTAGAGACCGGAGCTCGAGATGAAGCCGATGCTCAAAAGCAGATCGACCCTCGGGTTGGTCTCAACCTCGGGATGATCAATCAACCACAGAAGGTGCAAAATGTTCCCGAGATCGACCTCACTCCCATACCGAGAAGCTTGAGAAGGTTGAGCCAATGTTTGAACAAAATCGCCGAGATGGAAGAGACATTGGCGACCCAAACTCGAAGATGGAGAATCTGAGTTCATCTTGAATCGGTGCAACTTCAAGACACTCGACCTCAAAGATGACCTCCATGGAATACAAAATTTGAATGAGAAGTTCGGGGAGTCAAAGTCGAAATGAAAAGCGAACTTAAACAAGCACCACCGGAGAATACCGAGTTTCTAGAGGTGAAATTGGCGGAGAAAGAATGAAATCGATCAAGTCTGCTGTTGAGGAAATGAGCTCAATGCTCATGACCAAGATGACAGAGATGTTTAAAGATGCTCTCTCTGGCCAGTTTGCCCATCTTTCTGAAGAATTTAATATGGCTAAGAACCACCTCAGGAGGCTAGAAGATGAACATGATCAGTTAGCAGGAGAGGTGCGTTGTGTAAGCAAAGAGCAATACCATATGGACACAAAGACCTCTCGAGACTTCTTCCAAATTACGGTGCCAAGAAGGGGGAAAGACCGGATGAAGACTTCGGGAAGTTATTAGCACGTTTTTGGAGAAAAAGGCGCAAAAAGGAAGCTAAAATGAATAGCCTATCTAAAGCCTTGAAGGAAGTCGAAGCTACTGAGAAGATGAAGTTCAGTAAGGTGGAGAAGCCGATCTACACTCAAGTTTCTGAGGAAACCATGCTTGAAGTTGCAAGAGAGAAACTGAGTGATAGAGCTAAGGTTGGAACAAGCCAGACTGCTGCTGAATTGCCTATGAAGAGGAAAGCCTTGGGCATTGTTGAACCTGAGAGCAAGCGTGCTAAGGCTTCTAAGCCAGTGCAAAGAAAGTTGATTGTAGAATTAGAAGAGTCTGCAGGTCAACCTAAGAAGAAAGTCTTCAACTCAAGGAATGCTCAAGACACTCCTCCGATAGAACAAGCAAAGAAAGTCAGCTGCCCGGTCTCAAAGTGCGATGATCGGGAAGAAGGTCAAGAAGAGCATAAAACGAAGAGGGATACAAAAAGTTTGCGAGCAAACGGAGAGGGACATCAAAAGCACAGAAATGGCCACACATTGACAAATGGATGCCCATCCAATTCAACGATAGTTGGGAAGAGGTCAAGAGAACCTTTTGGTTCTACTATGAAGTTCTCAGGGAATGGAAAGGGGAAAGCTCAGATTCAAATGAAG
Source organism: Stenogyne calaminthoides (assembly GCA_037126765.1). Lineage (NCBI taxonomy): Eukaryota > Viridiplantae > Streptophyta > Magnoliopsida > Lamiales > Lamiaceae > Stenogyne > Stenogyne calaminthoides. Next base: position 3,486,264 of record JBBCBC010000036.1, on the reverse strand, counting down.
CATTTATTGAATATCTCCTAACCTTCTATCCTAAATATCTCCAAAGCTGGATAAACCTTGCGGATGAAGGAAAGGTGCAGATAGTAGCCCCCGGTCCATATACCTACCCTCCTCCAAGACTTGAAAATGGCTTGGTGAATGAAAAAGCCATTACTCAAGAAATTGCTCAATATGCTGCACAGTTAGGTCTGACAGGGAACAGTCCGGATATCATCAAGGAAGGAAATGCACTGAAGAAGAGGTATTTTTGAATGTTCAACCCGGAGGTGCCTGCCCGATGAAGTTGAAGAAGATGCAAACTGAAGAGCAGAAGACTGAAGAGCCAAATCTGAAGACTGAAGACTGAAAACTTACCTGAAGACACTTGTAATTTTTCTATCTTTTTGTCTTTTATTTTTTTTGATAAGATTCATTGTAATCTATAACAGACTACCTATCATCAATGAAAACTTATCATTTATGCTCAAAAGATAATATCTCATTATCTTATTTACATGTCTTTTACTTTTGATATGCTGAATGATGTCTCTGAATTAATTGTTTATGGGAAATTGTTTATTAAGTATTTGGTGATGAATCCTTTGAGAGATTCATTACTGAAGAAATTGTTGAATGATTAATAGTGGGAGATTCTCAGAAATTGTTGAGAGATTCTCTGTTCAGGAAATTATTGGAGACATAACCAATCTTGTAATAGGATAAATTGAAACCTGAGTTTAGGTTGTATGGTTGTAACAAGATAGGTTTTGGCATCATCAAAAAGGGGAAAATTGTTGGGAGATGAATTTAATAAAGATATATGATTTTGATTAGATCCCAAAACCCCTGAGTATGACATGTTCAGGATAATCTTGATAGTTGAGTCAGGATTCAGTTTTATAGTATTCAGGATGATATCTGCAAAATGTATAGTCAGCAGATATAGATCAGGTTAGGATCTGAAGGTTCTGAAGAACTCAGTATGTTTCTGAAGAATCTGAAGTGTGAAACTGAAGTTTCTAAAGACTCAGTGTGAAACTGAAGTTTCAAGACTCAAGCAGAAATCGAGATATCAAGACTCAAAGATGAAATCGAGGAATCAAGACTTAGCATGAAGACTCATTATATCGGTCCAAGATATTCAGAAGAATCGTAAGACTCAAGACTCGTAAGACGCCAAGACTCAAGACGCCAAGACTCGAAAGACCACAAGACTCGTAAGACTCAAGACACGTAAGATCAAGAATCAAGATAAAGAATATCAAGGCACAAGAATTATCAAGACTCAATAATGTACTGAATACTCAGTATAAACCTGAATGTTCCAAGGCACTGAATATATCTATCTGAAGGATGCAATACTGAGAAGATCGCGATTCCTTAGAAAGATAGATATTTGCTAAGACATTCAAATGCAGACAAAAGGAACTAAGTCAGAGTGTTGTTAAGGTTATATCAACTCAGAGTTTGTAACCAAAAGAGCCGTTGAAGGTGTCTACCTTTAACTGGAGACAAAAGTCAAAAAGAGGAAGACAACATTGTACCATACTGACACTGACAGTGACAGGTCGCTGAAAAAGATGTCAGAAGTACAAAAGTTCCAGACTGCAAAAAGTGAAGACCGGCTACATGAAAGGCTATTGCCTAAAACGTGTTAGGGAGTTTCAAACCCTAAATATAGTCGTTCCTCACACACCATAAGAGGAAACTCACGGCTATATCCTCCAACGGATAGTTTTTCAAAAGTGACCTTGGTTTATGCCTATAAATACTTGTGACCCTCTACATTGTAAGGTTACGGGAAATTTGTAAGCAACTCAAGAGCTCAAACTTATTATCGCAAAGTTAAAGCACTCGAAAAACTTAGAATTTCCCAAGTGCTTTTATATTGAAAAGAGCTCATTAAACTAAGCCTAGCTTGATAAGATATATCCAAAGCTTAGTCGAAATATCCTAGCCTTTGCATTGTACTTTATTGTAAAGGATATCTCATCCTAGTTGGAAACCAACCAAGAAACTCCAAACCCTTTAGAAGATAGTTGGTGTGTGATTGTTGGTGAGAAGAGTTGTAAATAGTTAGTAAACTACGCGGAGTAGTCAGAAAGCTCTAGAGGTGAAGTTAGTAAGCTACAGATGTAGTCTGAAAGCTTGTTTGTGTTTGAGTAAGTAAACTACGGAGGTAGTCAGAAAGCTCAAGGTCGGGTTGAGTAAGTAAACTACGTGGAGTAGTCAGAAAGCTCAGGGCCGAGTTGAGTAAGTAAACTACGCGAGGTAGTCAGAAAGCTCAAGGAATTGATTAGTGAATTTCTCTGAGGATCAAAGAGAGTGGACGTAGGAGCTTGAGTCTCTGAACCACTATAAATTGCTGTGTTTTTTATTGCTTTCTTTATCTGTGCTTAACTGTTGCATTGACTTTAAATCTAAAAGCATATTTTCACTGACATTTCAGTTGGAATCAATCCACTGGAAGTTGCATATAATTGAATCACAACCTAATCACTATTCCATTAAAGGAAGGTTTTCAGCAAAACTTTAAAACGAGTATAAACTAAAGGGCCAACCATTCCGCACATCTAAGTAGCTAGAACAGATAGTTACCAAACTGAACTTACTCTTCTGAGGGTTCAGTAAGTTAGTTGTCTGATCCATGCAACTCGGGATCTCTGAAAACTCAGGACTCAGTTGGGATTATCTGAGGTTTCTGAAAGCAGCTCAGGATCACTGTCTCAGTAGACTTTGACTCAGAGTGATTTGTGCTTCTCAGGACCAAATCTTTAGGACAACCTGACTCAAGCTGATCTCAGTAAAAGAAAAGTTTTAAAAACACTGAACATGTGTATTCCCCCCATACACGTGTAAGGCTCGTTTGTACCGGGACCAACAACAACAAAATTTAAATTTGATTTTAGTTTGTAAAAAAAAAAAAGGAACTATTGAGCTAGTCTCATCCAATCCAATATATTTACAGCTATAATGATTAAAGGGAGGCATATTTAATCTTTGCCAATATTCCGTGATGAGAAAGGAAAGGGAACAAAGCTAGCCGTACATTAAATCAGGATGCTCTTATACTCGCATGTTTCCCTTTTTTTATCTTCACAAGAGTATCCATTCTCACTATTTTTGAAGATATATACTCGCTAGTAAAAATTGTATTAAGTAAAAATTTATATGAATTCGATTTCATGTGAACTGTTTTTAATCAAGTATTATTTTTGTGCATATAAAGTGTTATTGTTTAAAAATTAAATATTTTTAAATAGTAACAGTTTGTATGCACAATAATGATAGTTTATAATTTATAACAGTATTATTTAAAAAAAGAGTTTACGTGAATTCAGATTCAGATAAGATCTATTCCTATGATTATTCAAATATTGTTTCTTAAGCATGCTTTTCGTGGAAAATAGCCAAAGAAAAGGAGATATGAATGAACTCTTCCTTGTATGAGAAGTCGCTATATATATTTATTCCCTGTCCCGAAATCACAACATAATATTCCTAATTTACCCTTTTCTCCCCCCTCAATCCATAAACTAAAATGAAAAATAATTAGTTGAACAAAAACAGATAAACATAAAAGATCGAATCAGCAACTCGTTCTTTTGATGCTTTTGGTCCTATATATAATTTAGCTTTGACCATTTATGCTTTTGGTCCAACTAATTCTAATTTGCCAAAAATATAACACAAAAAATCGACTAGGAATATAAATTAAGAAAAGGAAAAACAGCTTGATTTTACGTGCATGTGCATTAATGCTCAAATTGGTGATTTAGATGAAATGATGGATTTATTCAATTATTTCTGTAGCTGATTATATTGCTATGCGGTAGAGTTGATTGGCAAAGTCTTATATGCATGAATCATGCGATAAAGTTAATTTTTCTGTAATTCAATAATTTTATATAATTTAAAAATTGATCTTAATTATTTTGATTTTTAATTTTGATTATGTAAATTTTAAAAAAAATATTAAAATTTATTCTTTAACTTGCTGCAGCAGGTCTCAAAACAGGTAATAACTATATATATATATATATATGTTTTTTATTTCAAAGTGTCACCTGAACTTTTTTAAACTTAATAATTTGGTTCTGATTTAAAAATAATTGAACATTAAAAGATAAAGCAAATCGGGTCGGTTTACCTGATCTAAACCTGCAAATCTAAAAATAAAACAAAATATGCAGAAACCACTCATTTTCTCTAAAAATATACGCAGAAAAATCACGACTTAAAATTATTAGGATAAAAAAATCAAGTTGAAATTTTAAAATTTAAAAAAAAAAAATTACACATGATGATTATTTGGTGACCCGCTGCAACATGTTAAAGGTCCGATTCGAAAAATTTGAAAATTTACAGGACTAAAATTAAAAAATCAAAATAATTGGAATAAATTTAAAAAAAATACTAGAATAAAAAAAAATGCCTCCCTATAAACCCATTTCAATTCTTTACAAGTACTAATTAAAATCCCAAAGTATCCATATTCGATCTGTTGTGACATCGTGCAACTTCAATCCCCAACCCGTCAAATCATGTCTATTTCATATCTCATGTATCGACTTGAATCGGCCATGGAGCTACTAACTACACAGATTTTTCAAATTCTAATATTCGATTCACCGTTTTCAAAAGCTAATGTTTAATTTAATTTGATAATTATTTATATATAATATATTCTTCTTCGTATAGTTTCATTTATAGCTATTTTCTACTACTTTTACGTTTTAATTACTTCTAATTTAGGACGTTTCTAACATTAATGAGGCACACTTGTATGAGACTGTTTCACGGTGAGATGAGTATAAGTTGGGCATTAACGTTTTAACACTTTAGAAGGAGTGAGTGCGATTTGTGTTTGGTTATACCCCATCTCATGCATGAAACCGTCTCATATGAATTTTATCAACGTTAATATATTTGGTAATCGGTAACATATAATATTTTACTATCAATCAATTGATTTTTTTTTGGGAAAACTAGAGGAGTTTTTCGTGATTCGATAATGTATAGGTGGAGAGATATTTGAGTCATGTTTTCATTAAAATATAAGTAAATCGAGTCTCCATAAATCATGGTATCACATAATACTTTGTCATAATATAATGTACGAAATTTCATCCCACATATATATGAGCGGGTCTCATATTGTTGAGGGAAATTAAATAAATAGATTATTCCCGACCCTCTCTACAAGCTCGAGCTTTTAGATGAGACGGAATCATCTTCTCATGGTATCAGAGCCCAGGTTGTGGGTTCGATTCCCGTGGAAGCACTCCACCCATTTAAATTGTCCACTCTGTTGGGCCTCCTCTCCAGAGAGCAGAGGCAATGATTCGGCCCACGAGTGAGGGGGAGTGTTGAGGGAAATTAAATAAATAGATTATTCCATACCCTCTTTACAAACTCGAGCTTTTAGATGAGACAGAATTCTCTCACATATGCATCATGTGCGCCATGCACTTCATAATATATTTTAGAACTTGTAATTTGTTTCACTGAAACTTGTCACTTGTCACACTGGAAGTACATACAAGACTAAACTCATATATAAAATCGCCTCGTATAAGTAATAAATTTAAGAGTAAATTTTCGATGAAACTTGTTCGTGTGAAATTTAAAATTTATACCAATTCTGAAATGAGAATGAGAATATGAATGAGTATTTGGTAATTATAGAGTGATTAATGAAAACAAAAGATGATCAATTACTTCACTTCCCCTCCTAAATAAGGTAATCATCACCCATATTGATTAACCATCTCAAATTCTGCAATTAATTCTCAATCATTCCTCTATAACGCAACTAATAAATTCTTTTATCTCTTTTTTTTTTTTTAATCAAAGCACAACACTAATGATATAATCACCATGAAAACAATTCTTTCTTCATCATATCCGGGGTAAAGGAAAACAAGATTTTCATTTTTATTCTCACTAAAAAATTTGAGCGAAATGCCACTTAATATTTTTCTTAATTCGTAATTAAGAAACATTCCTAAACAAGAAGAAGGTCTCCATTGAAATTTGCTCGTAATATGAAATTTATACTATCACTTTTATAAATGAGGCACACTTATATGAGACCGTCTCACGGTGAGACGGAGTGTAATAAGAGAATTGACGTTTTAACACTTTGGGAGGTGATGCAGCTGACGGAAGCATAAGCGCGTGTATTATCCGTTGATTATTAGAATACCCGAATGAATACGCAATTGTGATTAACATTTAATTCCATTGATTTAATACGAATACAGGAAGAACAACGATAAAAACACGAACAAATGGATAAAACCCAATACGTTTTCTATTTCATTCAAATCTCCTATTACAATCACTAATACACATTTGGGCTTGGACAACTGTGAAAAATGACCTTGGAGAGCAGTTATAACCGCTCTCCAAGTAATAAATGTCTGCTTGGATAATGATAAAAAAAACCGTCCAAGAAATCGCACTTGGACAATAGTTTTTCAAATCATGGTTGTAAGATTGTGCTTGGACAACGGTTATCAACCGCTGTCTAAGTTAATTTTTTTTAAAATTTCGTTTATTAAGTTACATAGACAGCGGTTATTAACCGCTGTCCAATATCTTTTTTTTTAATTATTAATTTATATTTTAAAAATCATATAATAAAACTATAAACCAAAACTTATATATACGTCCAATACCATATACCATAAACCAAAAATCCTATAATAAAACCATAAACCACATATATATATACCAAAACATCAAATAAATTAATAAACATACACATCATGAAATAAATAAACATACAATCATAAACATACGTCCAATACACCAAAAACATGAAATATATATCATCACAAATATATAATTTAATTACATGCTACCAATATTTCAAACAACGTTCACTAAATATCGTATGAATATAAGAATCGATTGTAAAAGTACCCCATTCAATCGTTTTTTCCATTTCTCCGATCTTTTCTTAGAGTAAGACTTGAGCTCACGCTCATAGACAAACCGCAAAACAACGAATCAATCAATATAGTATGAATTTTTATTCAATCAATAATAATTTAAATAAATCGATAAATTGACTTACATTGAGAGTAATGTTCGTTAGAGAAGCGCGGATTATATCTTCAATAAAGCAACACACAAAATGTCCACAATGGTCATTATCTCGTTGCCTCGGAACCTGTTGATTAACAATTATAATCACGTATTACAATTATGATTTCTTTCTATTAGTTTGATAATTTACTAAATTAAATTTACCTTAATGTTAATCCAGTTCACTTTATTTAACTTAGATCTTGAACCTTGACTCTGAAGGCGACTCCGATACATCGTCATCACACTATTATTATTATAATTAAAAAATAAAAATAGATTAAATATGCATAATTTTAAAAGTAAAACAAATCATTGTATAGAATATTAAAAATGAACTTACGCTTCCATATATGAAACGAGATCAGGGAGATTTGAATAAACTCCATCCTGAGCTGGGTCCATAAAATACACACTTAATGTATTCATGTGTATGGAGACCAGCGCCCAATGGTTCCTATATTATATTGAGAATATTAAAATTAACTGCAAATTTAGCATATATATGTGCAAATATTATAAACATGAATTCAAATTTTAACGAAATGTTTATCACTCACCCCACATTTGTTGGCAAAAAAATGAGATGATCGCTTCCCATTTGATTCAAAGATATGATTAACTAACCCATCCATGGTCTCTGCACCTATCACCCATTATGCAAGACACTTGGGGAGACGAAGGAGTACATTCCACTTGCTTCTTGTTATCTCTGGAGAGATATACCTCACCCAAATATCTTTAACCAACATATATACACTAATTAATATTTAAAAAGAAAATTAAACTATACGTAAAAGTGAATATTGAGAATTAGTAAACACATACCGAGGTAAAGGGCTATGGTGGTTGCACTCAACCACTCGTCATTCAAGACTTCACAAGACATATTCCTCATCGATTTAATTCTTGGAAAGTATTCTCGATGAAAGTGGCAAGCATGAACTGTGGACTATCTCGTAAGCATTAGACGATACCATCCGGTGCACCCTAGATCGTACATGATCATCGTGATCTAAGTCTCCAAATATGGATAACCAAGTCCGAGTTCAATTGAGTCCTCGTTCTCCCTCCGACATTTGTCTCGACACCCCGATTTATCTTTAGCCTTTTGTAGTGATTTCTTCCGAGGCATTTGTGGTGTCAAGAGATTCTACAATTAATTTGCAATATTATTTAGAACCAAAGATGGAGCCACCATAGGGTTTATTCGATACGTGGGAGGCGACTAGCCGAGTAAAGACCGGTTCCTGGATCTCGTGTATTACTTCTCAACCAAGTCCGAAAAATTCTTGGTCATTACTCCAAATTGCGACAATATTTGCTTTTCTTTGTGTGGTCAAGACCTCCGAATGTAGTCTATACGATATAACATAACAATTTAGTAAATTTAAGGGGTCATACTACAACTTTCAATAAATATATAATTAACATACCGTAAGCTCGTCCCCATAATCTTTCCTTCAAAGGAGAGTCACTTTGGGCTACGCCTAATCCTTGGTTTGGCGAAGACGATAGGATCATGCTCATGATTTGCAGCTCCAATGTAGAAGGACAACGACTCACTTCTCTTTTCCTATTGCTGTCCAAACTCATTGAACGATAAATCGCAATAACATAGTATTTAATTAGGTTCAACGATCAATCAATATATTTATCAATTTCAAACTGTTCAATTGTAATAAAATTACCTGAAGTGTTTTCCCCTTGCTACGAGCTCTCTTAATAGATGACATGGTGACTATACCCCGAGTGCGCTTCTCCCCGGAGCTACTAGTGGTAGTGGGAGCATCAGTGTCACACTCTCTCAAGTCATCGATGTTTGTCGATCATATGCACCATGATCATATGCTTGTGATCTCCATCGAATATCCATCATCATCTCCATCATCTCCGGGATATGGCAAACGAGACATGATCCTGTAAAGCAGAAGAAACAACATTTAATAAATAAAAAACAAACAATATTTAAAACTATGCTTAAATCCTCACACAAGCATATTATCAAACACCTTGAGTGCATCAATTGTTCATATCTAAATTAACATAAAAAATCAAGCCAAGCCACACAATATGTATTCATCTCTAACAAGTTGTTCATCTATAACACTAACAACATTAATCCTAATAAATTAACACTATTTTATGTTTAAATCCCCATCTAGTAAGTTAACCTTGTGGTTATACTTGTACCATTACAGATATATATATACATCTTACTTCATGTTCTTTTGTCCTTATGCACCCTTGTTAGGAAGCAAGGTATAAAGATTAATCATTCTTTCTCAATAATTGAAAACTCAGTTGACCTGCTGCTGCTTTAACTCATCAATAATACTAATAAAACAAGCTAGCTATAGCTATAGATCCATTAACAAAACTTAACACTCTTGTTCCTCCTTCCAGAGAAAAGATTCATGATTCAATTTGTAACAAGTAACACCATGTATTATAGCAGAAACATTACGTACAAATATAACGCGGTTCAATGGGGATGATAACCGATAATATATGCATATTCGCAAGTAGCCCCACTTATTCTTCGACTAAAACAATATGGGAAGAAGAAACTAACAAGACTCTAAATACAGAAAAGAATGGAGAACCGACTCATAGCAGTTGGTATCCTATTTATTGGGAACTGTTTTCTAGCGGAAAAGGAAAAGCACGAGAGGAAGAGACTGAAGGCCAAAAGAGAGAATGAAAAGGAGGAGATTATCCAAATGCTCCACGAATATAATCATCAAAAGATGGTGGTAATATTAGGAATTGTAGATGTCATAGCGTTAACTATATTCAATGAAAATGCAAATGGAAAGACAATAACTGCGGGGATTGGATCGACAAAAAAGAAGTGGGCTAAGCGTTTCGCGCACAAAATCTAAGAGTTGAAAAATATGGAGCATGTCAACACCGTGAACCAGAATAATAACATCCAGATTACATACATGCAGCAGAAAAGGGATAAACCAAAACGAAGAAGAAATCAAATAAGAGATAAATAGAGAAAATACCTAGAAATTTTGGTGAACGGATCTGAAAATGGCGGCGGCGGTAGGGGAGGACGGCGGCGGATAGTTTGATTTGGGGGAGAGGGAGGAGGGGGCTAGGGCTTCGATCGATATATAACAGCTGGTTCAATTCGCGATTTGGGTGTATATATATTATCCGAACACTTGGACAACGGTTTGTAACCGCTGTCCAAACTATACCCTTGGACAGCGGTTCAAAACCGTTGTCTAAACACTTGCACATCGGTTCTCAACCGCTTTCTAAGTGTTAAACTTGGATAGCGGTTTTGAACCGCTGTCATTTTTTTTTTTTTAATTAAAATCGCTCTCCAAGCTATAGCTTGGAGAGCTGTTTGAAAAATGGGTTGTCCAAGTGCAGCTGTGCAAGCTCAAATGTGTAGTAGTGAATGTCTGAAATGCACTACTTATACTAGTTTTACAATTAATTTACACGATAATAACTAAATAAATAAAAGAATCTAAAAACTAGGTGGATTAATAAGTAGACATTCAAACTTCTCATTAATACTACATAATTCTTATCTTCATCAGAAGGGGTGGGTGTTAATTGTGTTAAGTTGTACTTCCTCTCATGAATGAGACCATCTCATACGAGTTTTGTCTTTATTGAATTAATATCATAACACTTATTAACTGGTACCACTACACTTATAAATTGATAGTATAACATTAAGGGTCCGTTTGATATGAATTGAGAAGAATAATGATAATGAGTATCATTGAAGGGTCAGTCATTATGTGGTTATTGATTGCATCACTATTGTTTGATAGAAAATAAACAATGAATATCATTTGAACAAAATTGAGTATACCATTACAGGAAATTAATTAATTATTTATTTCTATTTTTATTATGAGTGTATTAAAAATTAAGCGGACCTTAAATATAATAGCAACAGTTAATAAATGTAATAATATTAATTTTAAGGTATGAATAAATTTAAAAGGAGAACATGTATTTGCTAAAACAAATATGCTTGTTGGGAAATCTTTGTACGCTGGTCCGTATCATAGATTCGTAGCCTATATGTAGGCTATACTATAGAAGAATACAAATCAAAGCGGAGACAGCTTTAAACAGTCACAGAATAGTGAGCACATGAAGTGCTCTACCAAAGCCAAATCTCCTCTTGCCTTTTATTTTCCAAAAGGAAATCATTTTTCTAACATACAATTGACTATACTATTTCTTTTAACTAAAATAATTAAATAATAACACATTAATGAACAATATGAACCCATACCTTGTTGGTGTGGAATTCCCTATACATTTTTCCAAGGTGAAAACTATATATGAGTGGGTTTTATGTGCACCCAAGTGCACCGTGTATTCATGCAACATAATAATTCATTAAAAAAAGAAAACTTGACCCATTAAATATATTAGACATTTTCTGTGAATACATGAATAGAGTTGAGGTAAGTGCACGAATTTTAAATACGTATACTTATTGCACATGAGACTTTATCATACATAAAATGTGGTGAAATGTTATCACAAAATAGAAGAGACATTCCAAATTAAACTCTACATGTGAAGCCCAACAAAAAGCACTATTAACAAAGTAGTATCCAAGAGCCATTGAAAAGACAATAGTGGGCATAAGTACATAGTGAATAAAATAGGCTGGATCCACAGTTCTTGACAATTTTTTATTATTCGTTTTCATTTAATTAAGCTTACATATTAATGCATTTTAACCTTTGAGTTTGAGCATCCACATTTAATCTATCACAATTTCGATAATGAGTTCACAATCTTGGAAGTTGGATGCCAAACAATTGTAAACTTTCTTTTACTATAAGAATTGTCTCACATGAATATGAAATTGAATTATTTAATCTGTTTCATTCATTTCAACACATTTTTTAAATCCACTTTGATCAGTATATTTCGAATAGGTTCACATGCACATGAATTAAAAATAATTTTTTTTTTTTCAAAACAATACGAAATTACAAACAAGAATTGCAAATATCGGAAAGGTCTTCCACAAAGGACGGAGGCTCGATCCAATAATAAGAACCACTGAAATTACGAGCGGCCCTGACAAGAGAAAGTGCCACCAAGTTGGCATTCCGATTAACCCGTTTTATAGAAAACCTTGAATTTTCAGCTAAAATCTTTCTACCCGCTGCGATGAAGTTACCAAATGTCGTCTCATCCGGCTCATTACTAAGGACTGCGTCAGTGACCCATTTCGCGTCGGATTCCATGACAACAGTTTGATAATTTTTCTCGACAGCCCAACGAAGGGTCTCCAACACCCCCCATGCTTAACCCTCATCAACTCTCAGAAAATCGTCTCGGACAATCGTGTCGCATTCAAGACAGCAACCTAACTCATCCCTAACCACTATACCAACTCTCGTCCGAAGAGAAAGCTCATGGAACCCTGCATCGACGTTAATTTTGACAACAACATCAGGCGGCCTATGCCATAAATTGCACAACTCGCTCCTAGAAAACCCCACTGCTGGCACTCTAACTTGTTTCCATTCAGCCACCACCCATGTTGCGTTATGTACCATCTGAGTAGGAGTAAGGTGGTTTCCCTCCCACACTGCCATATTACGGTTTTTCCATAAAGCCCACATAGTTGCCATAATTTTCTCCACCTATTGAAATCAGCTACAACTCGCAAGAAGAAATCATGGGAGTCATCAACCAAATAACGCAGATCGTCTAGCTTGTTCTAACATGATCGAATCCCAGCATTTTCGAGCATAGACGCAGTTCAAAAATAAATGCCATAATGATTCAACCATCCTAGGCTTCTCACACACTGGACATAGGGTACGTGTGCCCGGATACCATCTTTCTACTTTCGTTTTGACTGCCAAGAAGCCCCTACACAACCTCCAATATAAGGCCTTTTATACGAGGTGGAACTTTAAAGGTGGAGGTTTCGGAAACTCAACCTCCAATATATGAGGTGGAACTTTAATGTCACCTCAAATTCTTCAACAAACGCCAACCCAATTTTTGCATCATCTCCACATTAAAAAGGTGGAGGTTTCGGAAACTCATATCCCCTTCCTCTTTAACCCGACAAAGCTTGTGCCATGACTCCCATTTAACGTCTTTTTTAAGATCGGTCTCATGTCCCCACCAATATGCGTTCATCATTTTCTGTAAATCATCAAGCAATGATGGAGGTAAAAGGAACGTGCTCATGCAATAGGCGGGAATGCTTTGCGCCGATGCTTAATCAAGATTTCCTTCTCCGCCTTAAAGTTTTCTTGCTTCTCCAACTTTACAACTTAGTCCATAACCGTGCGGAGCCCAGTTTCAATCTGTGCGCATCCATAACCGTTCCGGAATAAAACGAAAGATTTCAGATTTGCCACTCCCAAATAGGGAAGGTAAACCCAATTTAGTCACCCTAGATAATATATAATTTTATCATATAGTCACATCAATTAGTAATTTATTTTTATTTGTAATACAACATACCCTCTTTTTTTTTTTTTTGAAAAAAAACAATTTGTAATACAACATATACTTAAAGTATTATTATTGGTCAAATTTAGTTCTAGTAGATTTTTTTTATGGATTCAGTGATCATTCTTAAACTTATCAATAGTGACATGAAAATTTAGTTGAGAGGGCCACTGTCGCAAACTCAGAAATGAACTCATTCAAGCTTTAATTTCTATCTTCTCCTCTTTTTAAAAAAAATAATCATTAGTTCCTTCTACCACCGGGTATATAATACATCTTTTCATCTCGCTATAAACATAACCACCATAAGAGAGGGACCACCACAAGAGGGAATATTTTTTCCCTCTACGTGTCTCGAACCCAAGACCTTAGAGTTTTAGGTAGTAGAACACCAACCACTTGAGCTATCCATACTCGACTCTATTTTTCCCTTTTTACTCAAAAATCTAATTACTTTCAACAAATTAAATTGAGAGGATTAGAAAAAGCGGTTTAATTTTCCTGTTTCACTATTCGTATTTAATTGGTGTTTCACAGTGATTTCGAAATTGATATTCCTTAATTAATAACTAGAGTTTTGCAATGGTTTCATTCTCCTGTTCCATTTTTCGTATTTCATTGGTATTTCATATACTCAATTGAATTTTTAACACATGCATCCATAATATAATGGTTCATTAAATATTTTTTATTATTCCAAATGTTATCCATTCAAATTATAAAATATAAAATAGAACATCAATTATAAAATATGCAATCTCATTCCATTTTGCAACATTAAAGGAATCACCACGAGTTTAAAAAGACAGTTACAACAATAATTCATGCATGGTAATTCACTCTTATATAATAATAAAAACAAGTTAAAAGTGTATCAAACTAATCCTCGTACACACAATTGAAGCCTGCAGATTCCATATTCATTAATATTATCATAATAAAACCTAAATGAAGAATATGTAGACAGAAATAGTGGAGAGTGGCCAAAGCAGGGCACTCGTGCATAATATTATAATAATAATAATAAGTAATAAAGCTTAATTTCTTTATGGCTATAAAATAGTTGACACCATTCACTTTCTTCACATGCACCTATCCTCCATTTAATTAAAACTTTTCCTGCAAAATAAAATGGCTTCTTCAATCCCTCATCATCATCATCATCATTTCTCTTCTGATTATTTTTTGTCCACTGATCAATTCTGCAACCTCCCAATTTGCGAATTACAAACCATGTTCAACAACAATAATAATATTACTAATATCCCATTCTTGAATAATTATGACATCAACTCACCTCCCGCAGCTTCAATAACGACGCCGTTTCCTGATCAGCAGCAATTTGGTGTTGCGGATTGCATGGTGGTTCCACAGATGTCGGATCTCGTCACCGGTTCTCGGGATTTTTCGGTTTCTGATCAAATTTTTGAGCCTGCCGAAGACTACTGCACTACTGGATTAATGCTGCCCAATTTCTGCTACACTTATAGTAATCCCATGGCGCCTGAAAATTGGGTATATATTTTTCATTTATAGTGTTGGTGCAATTTTAATATAAACTATATATCTTATTATAATATATATATATACAAATGAACTTTGAAGAATCACAAACTCTTTTATGAATAAATTGGAACCATTACATTTACTTAGTAATACCATAATATTCATTCAGTGATACTACTATTCTTATAAACTAATACCAATATACCATAACACATGCATAAACATGTTGAACTGTACGTGACATTAGTTTATAAGTGTAATGATATTACTAAATGAATGTTACGGTATTACTAAATGAAAGTTTCATCTGGATGATCTAATAAATTGTTATATTTTTGTTAAGGGAATACAAGGAAAAGGAGTGACAAATGTTGAAGAAACGGAGGTGAAGGTGGGACGGTATTCAGCTGAAGAAAGGAAGGATAGAATTCTCCGGTACCTAAAGAAAAGAAACCACAGGAATTTTAACAAGACCATTAAGGTATATATTTTTAACATCTAATTACTTATGCATAAACCTTTTTTTTTTTCTCATTAGAAAATTCATCATTGTTGTAGTACGCGTGTCGTAAAACCCTAGCGGACAAGCGTGTGAGAGTAAGAGGGAGATTCGCCAAGAACAACGAACCCTCTTCTGAAGATGATCATCATGCTAATTATCAACAAAATATTACTAATTCTTTTTCCAAGGACTCTTTCCAGGTAATTAAATTTATATAATAATTACCTTATAATTAATTAATTAATTCAACTAATATTATCCCGATCGCATTTTTTAATGAAGATTATATGTTAAATTTGGCAGATGAAATACGAGGAGGATTATTGGTTACAAGCAGCGATTGACAATCTTGTGCACTTGCCATATTTAGCCAGCTAGCATTTACACATGCATGGAAAATAAGTTATAGGAATATATTAAAATAGTACTCTTTCTGGAAAACAGTATTGGCAATATAATGTATTCCCAAGTGATCTATATCTATTGACACAATGTCATGATTAACAATTGTAGTGCTACCGAATATATATTGTTCTTTTTCTGCCTTAATTATTTGAACTCTGACAAAACTTGATTAATTACTCCAAATTAATTAATATACCTTTAGATCCTCTAATTAAGCATGCATTGACTTATATATATTTGCTACATGCCTATATCCCAAGCGCCTAAGCGGTGACTTATTCTTACTATCCATCTGATCATGTGGGATAGTAAAAATTTATTAATTACTTAGAAAGAAAGACACAAGTCGCAGTGGATAAAGTATTGGATAAGATACATTAATTTGAAAATGCTATAGTCAATCCCTTTGCCTTAATCTTTATGTTTTCATGTTCTGGCTACATTTTAGACTAATGTTTGACGCGATGATATAAGATCAAAGCTAAAACGGCAGGATAGCAGTACTCCTACTCCAGGAAACTAATTGAATTGCACAAATGATATTGAACTTCTCCCCGGAATTGTTGTTTCACTCACTCTTAGACTAATTATTTGTAATTAGGTGTACACCAATGTTTAGCCCATACAAACATAATTAGATAATTAAAAAAGAGTTTTTTTGCACTTTTGATCCCACAGGACACGCATCATCACGTTTTTGGTCCCAAAGCTTACACTTTTGGTCCTAAAATCAAAAATTTTGACACTTTTGGTCCCAAAGCTGAAATTTTTGACACTTTTGGTCTAAAAAACTTACACTTTTGGTCCCACAGAACGCTCGATTTGGGACCAAAAGTGTCAAAAATTTCGGCTTTGGGACCAAAAATGTCAAAATTTTCGGCTTTAGGACCAAAAGTGTAAGCTTTGGGACCAAAAGCGTAAGGAGGTGTGTCCTGTGGGACCAAAAGTGCAATAAACTCAATTAAAAAGCAATAAGAGATTATTATAGGATAAGATAAAACCTTCACAGTCTCATAATGATAGAAGATGTAATTGTATACAATTCATGTGAATTTTTAAATAGTATTAATTATTTTCAGTTTTTCACTAAACAATATAATTAAGCTGTTATAATATTAATTATGTAATCTACATTAAGTGTTCAGTAAAAATAATCAATATTAATTATTTAAAAAAGCACTTAAATTAATGTACAATAAAGAGTGTACAAGAGACTAACCCTTAATATACATACACCGGCACATGTGGTAACAGGCGAGAGAATCATACATAGTGTGTGCGAAGGGAAAGAGAGAATACGAGTACAAATAAAGTCACTGTCAATGTAACACCATTTTGCTAGTAATAAAAAGAGTAACATTTACTATTTCCCAGCATTGATGCTTTTTTCCAAAAAGTCAAATTAAAAAATAAGTAGAAAAATTAATATTGTATGTCTGTGGAAGAAATTTACATAAATTAAATGGGTTGCCCCAAGCATGCATTCTTTCAAGCGTAAGAATCCACTTATAGACTGAAGTGACTGCAACATGTACATATCCTTTTCAATTCATCAAGTGTCCCCATCACCCAACATGGATTACAAATCTCAATCATGTTCCACACAAATTACTTAATTTCTTGACTTATACACTAATCCCAGCTTAATTAATTAATGGCTAAATAACATGTCATCTCATCAACTTTAATAGTTATTTCAACTTTTTGCTAAGTTTAAGTTGTCCCACATGCACCACCACTAGCTTATAAGTAATTAAATGATCAATTAATTATCAGTTGAGACACATCCCGCGATTTACACCTTCACCATTTTATAGTGGCCATTGGAGACGGTGTTAAACCTTTTAATATATCAAGATACATGGCAAGATCAAATCTATCTTTAACTGACAAAAATATTGTCAATAAAGATTATTTTCTATCATTAAGAATTTTAAGCTACAAAGCTATAACTAATGTCATTAAAGACTTTTAGCTAGAAATACTATAATAACATAATGTTTTTACTGATATCAAAATTGACATCAATTAGTTGCATGCAGTTGGGTAGAGATATAATTCTCTAGTGATTTAATTTCCCATTGAAAATAATCAGGTTTTGATAATAAATGATGAATTTGAAAATGGGATAGGAGTGGGTCTTATGTGCATCCAGATGCACCGTGCACTCATATTGCAATTTAGAACTATGCAATTTGTTATATTGAAAAATGCAACTTGTTAATTACACTGAATCGTGTAACTATTTTTCCATTTTAATAGTTGCACGGTTCAATGTAAACAAGTTGCATAGTTCTAAAATACACCATGAATGCACGATGCACCTGAATGCATACAAAACTTAGTCATGGGACAGTGGTTATAACATTATATATGATATATGGCCTGCAGGAAAATGGAGGAAGAGTGAAGTCCTTATCAAATCAACAGTGTATATATATATATCATACGGAGATGTGGGAATTAATGATATGAGGAAATATTGAAAGGAAGCACCACCACAAAAACATGGGAACCTCATCATATGGCTGTCCTTTGAGGAGAGGGAGGGGTACATACATAAGTCTAAGTGGCATGGGGGATCAAATTACTAATAATTTCTCATGACTTTCCAATCTTTGTGCATATATACTGTTTCTTCAATAGATCATAATGTATATTTACTCACATTATTATGATCGACGCCCAAAAGATTTTTCGGTGATTATTAAGTCTCTAGTACATCAGGCGCATGTAAATTAAGTGCATTTTTTAAAACAAGTTTTTGTTTTTATTGAAACATGCAGTTTGTTTTTTCAGAAACATGCAAGTATTTTTAGTGAAAACAAACGGCATGCATGTTTCTGCAAAAGCAATGGTATGTTTCAAATATATAGCACTTGACTTACACGATATCATATTGCACCTGATACATATAAGATTTGGTCTATGTCCAAGGGATTTGACTTGTATGATCTGAAAATGAAAGGGCTACCTGGACAGTTTCATCATGAATTAATCTGAATCACAAATTGATGATAATTAATTAATTCTCTGGTCAACTTCTTGATTTTCTTAATTTGTTTTAAAGTGATATATATACACACACATACATAATATATCCTCTTACGTACGTGCATGGACATTAATTAATGTTATCGTACGCCAGTCTAAAATCAAATTATTAGTACTAACAATTTGTAGTAACGGAGTTACGGAAACATAGGGAGTATATTTCTCTCTAAATTTCTGAGGTGGATATTTTTTAGACCAAACCGATCGAAGTCTTTTCTTGTTCTGAAAGAAAAATGAAAGTTAAATAAAAGATCCAGCCAAAATCCCACCAAAGAAAATTAATATAGTTGAAACCGGCCGGGAGATTCTATGGTTCCACATGAATCATGATCACCACATATAAGTCATATATGCATCTACATCTTCCCCTTGTAAATTAATCATGAGTTGACTATATATATATTTCCTGTAAAATAAAGTCATGAATTGATATATATATATATATATATATATATATATATATATATATATATATATGTGTGTGTGTGTGTGTGTGTGATGGTGACTTGTGTTTTTAATTCCACTATGCTATATTCTTGATTGGTCCCTCAAATGCTCAATTTCGATTTATTATCAAGGCCTAAGTTTCAAATTCACGTGATGTGGTTCCTACGTGTGTATATATGTATATACCATAATCTTGTGTGACACAGTGTTTTACGAGATGCGACGGGAAAGGGATCGATCTAAATATTAATTAAGTACGTAGTTTTACCCACTTGATGGAAAATATTGGAGGATGCTTAACTAGTCTAATTTATAATTCAAAGAGGAACACTAACCAGGTGTTCAGGTCTATACATAAATTTTATCATCGTTAATGTGCAAAAATTATCATTATTTTGTATAAAAAAGTTTACTATTTTAAAATATAAACATTTTTTAAACAGAAATTTTTTGTGCGCATAATAGTAATAATTTTTATAGATATTGATATTAAATAAATGAATTTATTGTGAACTTAAGTTCACACAAATTTTTATCCAATTCAAATTTTGTGCGGTGGCGGTTAGCTCATGATTTTGAGTTCAATGGGCTGTCAATAATGTAGGGTATGCCTAATAAAATAACTCGATATTGAGATTGGTCTCTCTATTTTTATCTGCTTCTCTTTGTGATCTATGACAAACTATCTTAAGTAAAGACTCAAAGTCTCAAACTATTAGATTACACTATTAAATTTGTAAAAAATATATTTGTTTTTTCCATTATCACGTAGTAAGACATAATTGTCCTTACAATGAAAAATACTTGCACTTATAGTAATACAAATTGGGAGTGAGTTCTTCTGTTTTTCCCTTTGAGAATTTTTTAAAAAATCGATTGATCCGATTCGATCCACGCAAAATCCACAAATTTTGAACTTCTTACTATATGTACTAATATTTCACTTTGAAATATTTCTGTGTCCCCCGAAGTGATGGGCTGCTACTTTCTCCTTTTGGGCCCGAGAAATTGCTTGAAATTGGGCTTTCAATTTCCATTTTCTTTTAACCCAAATATCATTTTTTTTTCTGTTCTCGTTTTTTTTTTTTTAACGACGTCAAAAATTATTAGTTACATAATTTGCTCCATGTAACCTCAGTTTTGTACAAATAAACAAAATACTACATTTTTCACGAATTGTGCATAACAAGTCAACTTAGTGTAAATAATGCATGAAATCCCATCCAAATAAACAAATAAAACACAAAATTTCAATTAATTCTCTCACTAATTAGTGGCAACATAACAAAAGATGAGGGAAGTAACATTGGCGAGCTTAACTATTGAAGTCGAGTCATGGAAATTTGGGGTTGCCACGATTTCTGCGCTTCCCCAACACAGTTCACTATAAAAAATAAAAAAAATTGAATTGCGTAGGAAAATTTTTAAGTGGCTAAGAATTTTTTCTACAAAAATAATTTAATTTTTAAAAAGTGATGATTGTCTACGATTTACCTGTCAATTTTTAGAATAATTTATGAAATAATTACACGCACAAATAATTCTATAGGCAAACAAATTATCTACGAGCAAATTGTCTACACATGTATAATTTCTGTCGGGAATGATATAAAGTCCACCGGTGGGCACTATATTTATGTCCACCGCCTACGTGGTTGCCTCTGTGGCAATGCCACATAAGTATATTTATTTTTTTCCTTTTTTATAATCATATACTATACATTTGATGTATCTTTTAAATTTTATACCAAAAATTGAATATTTATTTTCCAAAATTAAATTCTGAAATCATTAATATATCTTTTCTTCTCTCTCGACTAACCCCGATTTTTGTTAATCATTTATTGCCAGAAATATTCAAGAAAATGTTATGAAGGCCAAAGAACATAACTTTTTCTGAATTTTTGTACCAAATTTTGGATTTTCAATAAGGAAGCAATTATTAATAATGCATTGCAGGATTTAAAAAAAAAAGGCTATAAATTGTGATTTTTTCTTTGAATGAATTCAACTATATGGAGTATACCTTCATCGCGAGAAGGTTTTTAATTCTCGTCGGTGGCCAGTGCAATTTGAGGACAAATTTATCCGCACACAAAGCATATATGGTGGAACAAAAACATTATTCTATAATACTTCACAAATCAAAATTGTAATTAATCCCCATGATCACTGTTATTTATGTTATCTTACTGAATGTTTACGTGATATTTCAAAATCTCTCTTTTTATGGTTCTTTGGCCTCCATAACATTTTCTTGAAGATTCTTTCAATAAGTGATCAGCGAAAATCGGGGTTAGTCGAGAGAGAAGAAAAGATATATTATATTAATGATTTCAGGATTTAAGCTTGAAAAACAAATAATTCAATTTTTGGTATAAAATTTAAAAAGATACATCAAATTAAAATGTATGAAAAAATATATAATATATAATTATAAAAGGAAAAAAATTAAATATACTTATGTGGCATTGCCACATATGCGACCACGTAGGCGGTGGACACAAATATAGTGTCCACCAGTGGGCTATATATCATTTCCGTAATTTCTGTAGGCAAACAAATTATTTACACAAATAATTCCCAGACAATTTACATTTCCATAAACAATTATATTTGTAGTTTAAAAAATGGTCTATAAACAAATTTATCTATAATTACATTTTCATAGTTAAAATTACATGTGAATGAAAATGTCTATATGATTAGAAAATATTATAAACAAGTCGTAGACAATAAGATTATTTAAGGCGAAATTATTTTTGTTGAAAATTTTGTAAGTATATTGAAAAATTTCATAGGGTATTCACTCTTTTCTTGCCGTGGTTAAAAAAAAGATCAAGAGATGGAAAAAAATTGAGATCGTGAAGATGACTTTGTGTAGAAAATATAAATTTTAAAAGTTTAGCAATTAAACTAAAATTCATTAAAGATTTTTAAAAACCTTAAAATAATATAGTAGTCAATAGTGAAATATAAGGAAGGTGAAATGGTCTAAAAATATTTTTCATTGACTTGCCATTTCTTAATACATATCTATAACTATATAATACACCTATATTACCATTTTTGTTTTCCCGCTCTTTTTCCTAGGCCGTTGGATCATCATCAATCGATCTTGGCCCTTCATTTTTTCCCCAGTTTAATCATAGTAATTTGACAATTAAATTAATGATATTAAATTCGTCTTTATTACTTGCTTATTCCGAGGGTAAATTTTTTGTTCTCCCACCTATTTGAAGAGAGGTTTAACACTCAAACTTTTTCAATCTCATTTGTAATAGTTCATTTTATTTTAAGTGTATTAAGAATTAGATTGTTTTACTCTTTTTTTAGGACAATTCTTAGTGCATTAGATGTAATGTTAGGAATTTTATTAATTTTATCAATTTGGTTTGTCCATCAAACACCGTGTTTCAGAAATCTCCTCGACGGAACGAAGAACTACAATTCATGGAAGATAAATCAGGACATCGTATAATTTTTTTGGTAATTATCTTTGTAATATTTTGAATTTCTTGATTTTCAGGTCATATAGGCTTTAAGTTTTGCATTCGCTCTTTAGATTTTCTGGTAGCATCGACATTTAGTCTTGCATTCACTGGAGTTCTATTCGATGTCGCCTTTGTTCAAGAAATAGTCAATTTTTTCCTTTTTTGTCGGATATAATATTTCAGAGTTCCATCTATGTACTATTGTGCAAGGGGATGATAATTACTTGTGCCATGAATATAGTAATATTAAATTCTATCCCTGCAATTCTCAATTATATATATGATGGTACTTACATGATTTTTCTACCGATCATTTGCAAAGAATATAGTATTGAGCCTACTAAAATGAAACATCATTGGAATTATCTATATTTTATTCGCTTTGTAATTGAAAGTAGTCAAGAGAAATGTAAGCTTTCTACAATATTTTCATCATTTTTTTAATGGATTATGGGATATTCAATAATTTAAGAATTTATAAATATAATATTTAACTTTCAGAAGCAACTCATTATGCAATGTATTATTTTATGAAAAATGTATGTAGATTAATTCTTATAAAAAGAAGCTAATGATGATTATTGATTGATTAAACAATGTTAGAATTAATTGTCATAGTTTAGATTGAATTTCTTTATTCTTTTAAACTTATAACATTAAATCTTATAATTATTTTTATTAAAAAAAGATTTGTTCGATTATTGACTTTTCAGTGAATTAAAATGATATTTTACAATATAAGAATAACTATTCTGAGATTAATTATATGAAAGTTTAGGCTAATTTGTTATAAATTCCATTATTTGTGCCAAAATTGTAGTTAGTATAATATAATGTGTATGATTTTCAATTTTTCCTTCATTTAATTGTTTGATTAAAGGATGCCTTAATACTATTTATACTAATTTTAAAGCACTAATTGTTTATATAAATTATTTTAAATTACTACATTGTCTATATTATATGATTGAGTTTTAAATTTTCTATTTTTTATTTTCATTTGTACTTTAAGAATTATACAGTACATACTTAAAAGTTTTGTAATTCTTTTTGTTAAGCATCTGAAATTATTATCATTTATTTGCCAATTCAAAGTAATTTCTTCTCATTAATGTATGATTTCCTATAAATACGATTATAGTTTAATTTTGTATAATTTTCGCCTTAATATCTCTCATTATTAATTTTTTCATGTTTTGATGTTTACATTAATTACTTATTTTTATTATAGAAAATATAGTTCTATTCTTCCATGTGATTAGTCTCAATAAGTTAAAGTGAATTGTTGTTTTAAAAATTGCTCTCAGTATAATACGAAATTTGTGTGTAGTGATTGAATTAATTGCTACAAATATGATGCACATTCTTAATCGTGTACATATATATATTATTTATTCATTATGCTTTATCAGAGTAAAAGATGATTGATAATTAAAAATAATTTTGACACTACTTTTTAAATCGTGTAAATCCTTAAGCGTGTAAAAAAAATCTCTACTTAAAATATTTAATTTTGAGATTTTAATAATTCAATTTGATAGACATTAATAGACTTCCTGAATCTATTTATAACTACATAATAAACCTACGGATGTCAATGACCTATAAAAGATCAAGTAATATTCTATAAACCATATAAAATTTTAATTCAATAAAATCACCCTATGAAAGCATATCATTTAAACACCATGTAATATGCCAAAATCACATAAAATTTAATTATATATATTAAAATAAGAAAAAAAGGTTTATTTTTAATTTTTAGCCACTAATTACTCCTAAATGATGGTCATGGAGACAAAATTTTATGCGGTAAATTTGTCTTAATACTTTATAGATTTACACCAATTTAAAAGAGTACACACATCTACATAAAAAATTTCAATTTTCAATTATTCAACATAACAAAACAGTTAAGAGCAGTATATGCTTTGACCTTTTATATTTAAAATTAATGCATTTCCTTCTAGCACGACCTTCAATGTTTAGTGATATAAATTGCACACCAGATTAGCCATTTAATTCAAGAATACATTTGTTATTTAAGTCATTTCTTTATTTATTTATATAATATGTACAATAATTTAGTGATGTAATCTGTAATCTCTATTTTTCCTCGCTCGTCGGTCGCTCAGGCTCTGTGTTTCAAATGTGCCAATTGTCTCACTTTTTATAATTTTGCTGATGATCAATAACTTAGTGATATAATCTGCAATCTCTACTTTTCCTCGCTCAACGATCGCTCGGGCTCCGTGTTTCAAGTGCGCCAATTGTCTCACTTTTTATAATTTTACTGATGATCTTGAATTATCTCTCCATTTAATTTGCTCTCAGTTTGTTTATTTGATTATGATATTTCCAGTTTATATTCATTTGTTGTTTTATCATCGAATTTGGAATTAAAGTTCTGCCGAGTTTAGATTTTTCTGTGCAAATTTTTATTTTTGCTCTATATTCTATTACGTTGGCGTTCTTCCAGATTTGGCTTAAGAGTGTTACAAGGTCTTTTTACAGTTTTCGGCGACAGTCGCCAAATCTTTTGGAAGCATTGTCGTGGTTATTCTATTTTTTTGGGTCAAGTTTGCTTGGGCCGCTACTTCATAATGTCATATTTTAATAGATCTTAGTTTTTTCAGCCCACTTGAAAAATTGTATTATAATTTAGTAATGTGAAACTTATAATTGTAATTTATTGTATCTATTTTATCGTAAAATATCTTGGAGTGTAATTAACTAATTTGAAATACTTATATATGAATTTTTTGGTTAGACAGACGAGTAAGGGAGAAAAATTATTTACACGTTTTGAGAAATATTTTTTATACCATTGTAATAGCACTCTGATTATTGTGTTTCATATTCTTTATTATAATTTGTAGGCATATGTTGCTGAGTGGATTGTAAATTTTCAAGCTAAATAAGCGAGTTGACCTCTCAATTAATATCTTATACATTAGATATTTTTAATAGTATATCCCTTTCAATTAAGATGATTTGTTTTATAACAATTAAGTTTTCTTTTATTATTAATTATCGTAAAATTATGTAGCAAGTGTTCACGGAGTTCTTAATTATGATTTAATATATAATTCGTGTAATATAATACATATATATATATATATTCAACATATTAAAATAATATTTTAATAATGTTAATATAACAAGTGTTGAACCAATATGATATATAATTGCATATACATTATACATAAGAATACATTTAGTTTATAAATTAGAATAAGAAATATAATTATATTGCACATAAAAAATGACACAAAATGTTTTTTTTTTTTCCTTTAATTTTCATTAATTTTGATTTTAGTACGCTATTTTTTTTCCAATTTTAAAAATAGACCTTTAAGTTTATCAAATTCAATCGTTTTATCATCATCGAACTAACTAAAATAGATTTAACAAATTCAAATTTTTTTTCGTCCTTAACTTTAATTGGCTAATACGATAAAAAAAAATTGAATTTGACCCTTAATTCTTGTCCTTATTTTTCATTTTCACTTATATTTTTATTTGTTTTCTTGGATTCAATATTATATGAAAATAATTGCATTTTCCTATAAATTGAGATTAATATCCAGGATTATAATAATCATAATTTTTTTTTTTACTTTTTTGCCCTTTTTTCGGATTACCCAAAGAAAGACATTTATGCACAAAATTTTAGTCAAGTGAAAGTTCTTTATGATAAGATGTCTATTTGAGACTTAAAAAAAAGTCTCAATCTAATTTTAGGTACTCAATGCTAATAACTTTGGTTCTGTCATGAAAAATGTTCATATTGTTTACCTTATTGAGTCTTCACATAAACATACATTAATAAATTTAAAATTAAAAGGTTTTCGGATCAATCAGGATGGTAGATATGAACAACACAAAATATTCATATAGTTATTTATATTTTAAATATGCCTCTAAGATAAACATGAGACTTCTACATCTTTGCAATTCATGACACTTAATTTTAACTCTTATTGTTGAACAACCAAATATCTTAAAATTTTCGACGAATCTATTTACAAGTTTTTTTAAAAGACAAGGACGAAACTTGAGGTTTTTACTGGACAATGAAATAATTTAAATTGTGTCAAATTTGAAAATCGATACACTTAATTTCATCTTTGTACGTTTCTTTCTAATTTTTGTACTCATGCATGTGTCTATGTGTGTTTTCAATTTTTGTACCATGCATGTGTCTATTTGTGTACTCATGCATGTGTTTTCAATTTTGTGGTTTATTTGCCGCATGGATGGGGAGATTTTGGTCCTTTAGATACTAAGAAAATATTTAAGTGGCACTTGGTTGGTTGTGCCCATAAAAAAAAAAGGCAATTGCACGATATGATCTCCGAGATGGATGTTGATTGGTGAATCCGCAAGAGAACCCAACCATTTACTAATTTTTAATTTGAAAGTATAATGAAGTATCATTTCGGTTTTTCGAAATTGGCGCTCTTTTTTGTACAGTTAAGCTTATCAACATATGCAATTTTTTCATGTATACCTATTATCTTTCATAACTTGGTAATTAGTAAGTTTTACAATAAAATTTTCCAATTATCACAATAACCACTAAATGGTTTTGATTTACAAGACTTTTTATTTTTTAAATATCTGAAGATGATGTCCTATTTTTGTAATAATGTTTGCTCAGTATTTTCTAAACTCTCTAATTAAAGTGAAAATTAGTCGATGGATAAATTTTAATGTTCATAATTAATTGTGTCTTTCTAAAATTGGTATTGTTTGATAGTATTAAATTTTATTTCATGTGCGTGGCTACAAAGGAAATAATTACACAAGGGAATCAAGATCTCGAACATCTTCAAATTCAAGATGTATGATGCCACATTATATTTTCTTGAATTTTATGAAAAAGATATTCTGAATAATTATATCTTTAGATGGTGTCCTATTAGGATGTGGCTTTAGTTTTCTCAAATTGAGTGTCAAATGCAATCACCTATTTAAAAAAAATTAGAATCAAAATTGAAAATCCTCACAGTGAGCTTGAAGAATCAGCGTGTGAACATTTTTTAGAAAAATGGCAACATTGTTGGTGAAGTTGTCCTTATTAACGAAATAATTAATTCAAGGATCCTTGATTTTACAAATAAAATATCACCATTGGTAACTTTCCTGCTTTTTGTACAGTGTTGAGGGGTTCATTTATTTTATTTTTTCATGAAAATAATAGTGAAATGAAAAATATTTTATTTATAACCCGATAAACATTAAACTATGGGAAAAATGGAACGAATAATTTGTGGATGTGACCAAATTAATAAATTGAATTATCCACCAGCTCTTTTCAATTGCAGATCCATTATAAATTCCAGTTTCACATTTCTCATGTTCTTCTTTGTAAATGATTTTAATTGTTTTCTTTTCTATTTATGAATTGTGTATATTGTATTTTGTTTTGAAGGTTAAATGAATGTACTAAATACATAATTTTTTCCTCCTAATATCAACTTTGTTATGCATTTATATCCATTTTTGTTGCATTCATCCTAAAAGGTGATATCCGCGCTCAATCTGATTTTCTTTTTCTAATTTTAAAAAATGTTTGATTGTAAGGCTATGACTTCAAAATTATTAACATTCATTTTATCATTTTGTTTTCCCCTAAAATGTTTTCTCTCTGCCTTTGTTTTTGGCTATGACTCATAATTTTTTTCTTTTCGAACTCTAGCGTTTATCTCTTCGCCAAAAACTCTTCTTCTTTCACCTACCAATATTTATATTAGTCCAATTTATTTTGCAGGTCAGTGTTGCAAGTTAACAAACAGGTAAAAAATATTTTAATTCATATGGTTCTCGGGAATTCTCGAGGTTTTAAATTTGTTTTGAAGTTTAATCAGTGTAATTTGTAATGTGTTTACCTATGGCGGGTTTTTCACCAATATTCCACTTTGTGATATGTTGAATTTTTTAAAATATTGAATTGGTTTGCTATAAAGAATTTCAGTTATGTAATTTAGCATGTGAATATTTTTTAAGATTGTAGTCTCTTATTTCTTTCTTCCAAACTTATGTGCTACAAGATGAGTGAAACCTTCTTACTATAATTTTTTTTTTGCCTTGAATGTAAGTTTTTTAAAAAATAAGACTGTATATTTCATTTCATGATCTTCTTTAAATCATGCCTTGAATGTATAGCAAAAATTTTCCATGATTTTCTTAAATTGGTGCTAAATTCAATTTACAATTTTTACTAATTTATTTTTCATTTCCGTTTTAATAGTTCTGTGATAATATGTTTGTGATGTCCCATTGATCCATTTAATTGTTTCTTACTGTCATATATTAACTCTCTTTGTGAGATTTAGCCATGGTCGATTAAAGTGGTTAAGAATATTAACTTTAGCACAAAATTTCCACTTTTAATCTGCCAATTCTTTTTAAATAGCATTTCACATTGAATTTGTGCCTGCAGAGTTAACTTATTAATTATGTAGGTTCTATAGGCAAGTAGAGTAGGCAATAAGATTACATGTACATATATTTTATTTGTGATATGCACATTGAAAATTTAGCATGCATTGACTGTGAGGACAAGAATATGCACACATAATATAATTGGAGTCATCTATTTCATCTCATTTTGTATTCAACTCTTTATGGATTCTCAAATTTGGAAGAGTTTGCTCTGTTTATTTTATTTTCTTTATAATTTTGTATATGAGATGAATACGCGACTTTATTTTTTTAATTGTGAATCAAAAAAAATTGTGAAGTGTCTTGATCGAGACAATTGCACTGAAATGTTGGGACTCAATTTGTTGGTTTTTCTATATAAAAAAATTTAGATAGTTTTTTACAATTGTTCCTTAGTAGAGCATGTAAGCTAAGTGGATTTCAAGAAAATATATAGAAGGTAATGAGGAAGTCTTTTGTGGCACAGTTCTATACTTGAGATAGAGTTTCACTTTAACATTTGAATCATATATGTTAACCTTTAAAATATGATTGGACTGGGTTCCATAAGTTCATGGATCATATAATATAGGAAATTAGATTTGTCTTATATGTGAAATAATCTCTTATAACTCTTAAATAATTCTCTTAAGTTGATTAATACACACACAATATATATATATATTTAGTATATGCTTAATGAATTTTTTTTGCACCACATACATGTTAAACTATGGGAGAGAGATTTTTAATATTGTTATGTATTTTTTCTATTAATCATAATTTATTTAATTTACTAACTAATACGATCTATTTAGTATACACAGTTATGTAATTATTAAAATAATAGATATTATGTATAATTCAATATAATATTGTGACGAAATACCATAGGATGTTCATATCACAAAAAGATATTAATTTTAAATTATTATGTTGATCAACATTATTCTATATAAATTATCAACATTATTAAATGATGAATAATATTATTCTAATCTAATATATAGTACGATATATATATATATTATCGTGATATGTGATATTTTAATAAATTTATACAATTAAGGTCAATCTGCTAAAGTATGGGATAAAAAATAACCATCTATTAAAGTAAATCGTTAATTGATGTTATGCAAATATAGAATTTATATAGTGTATGAGATTTATAGATTTTTAAAATTAGTAGATTTTTAAAATGATTATTGATTCAATTAAATTAAACGTTATATAACTTTACATTTTAGTCAAGAAATTTAACTGATAATAAATCGGTGGATCATCTGAAAATGTTGTAGATCAAGTTAATATTCTCATTACACAAGTTTCAATTATATTTATTTCAATTTAAAATATATTCATAATACATTTTAGAAATAGATATATCTATATAAAAAAAAAATTACTCCTTCGGTCCCAACATTTTGTTCACATGTGACGTGATGGAATAATGGTTTGGGTTTTTGAGGGGTAATTTTGTAAAACTTTATGTATAAAGTAAATATATGAGTTGAATTGTGTGTATGCGTGGGAACAAAAGTAACGACATTTTGTGTAAATTTGTAAATATTTTGAGAGTGTAGTTTATAAAGGGTTTTCCTTTTTTAGAGTGTGAACATAATGTTGGGACGTACCGAAAAGGAAAGTATGAACAAAATCGCGGGACAGAGGTAGTAAATAATATTTTTTTATTTAAACAATAATATTATTTTATTTTACCAATAATATATGTCATATTCTATTATTCATAATATAATTAGATCATATTCATGATTTAACACATAATTTAGTTATGAATATAAATTAATTAATATCCATTTAATCTTGAATTTATGTATAATTAAGGATGAACTATAAATAATAAAAAATGGTTGTCTTATATAGATTAATAATATGTTGCGTACTCTTGGCAAGTATCTGCAGGACTTTGAGGATATGCCAATCCCGATCCTAATTTTTCATCTCGGAATAAATTCTTAATGATGGAATTTGCATACAACATATTAGAATTGAAGATTGAGTATGAGTATTTACTAAGTAGACTTAGTGATGAACAACGTAATGTTTATGAATCAATACACGAGTTCATTCATTATGGCAGAGTTGGGGTATTTTTTAGGTATGAATACAGTGAAATTAAAAAAAAACATTTATATTGAAGAAGTTCTCTATAGGTTTGTGGTCTATTAGTAAGATTGTAGCATCCAGTGGTATATCTTTACTTCTCTGCTCAATATATGTTTGTCATTCCAATTAATGATACTGAAGAATCTACTTGCAAGTTTTAATCAGGATGGTCACTTTGCCGAGCTTTTGATTAAGATCGATCTCAATATATAAGATGAAGCTCCGATGGTAAATAAATATTGTATAGAAGCACTTGATACTACTTTGAAGGATATTATGCAGCTGGTCGATATGTTATCTTCTGAATTGTATTTTCGTGATAAGAATGTTATGTTTGGAGGCAATTTATGACATATATTATCAGTTATTCAAAAAGGAACAAGACATGATATGTTCAAGCTATAATAAGTTAATATCTTTTGTGGAAAGATTGTACCCTACTGAAACTTACAAGTAACATGTGGTTGCATAATTTGTAATCGACTGATGGTTTAAACAAATTGAATGTTTTTTTTGATTGGATAACACCTATTGAAGATGGAAGTATATGATCACAAACTGAGTAATGGTTTTGATGTACAAATTTCGGATGATACTTTTTGATAAGTGGTGATAATTGATTGGTCATATTGTTGATAGTATTTATCCTGATTTTAAGAACATGGTGAACGATCATGATTATTTGTAGAATAGATCAATTATGCTCCTATTGTGGATGTTGTTAGGTACATAAACGATAACATGATTTGATTGAACGAAAAATAATCATGTACTTATTTGAGCTCTGATAGTCCCTTACTGTGTGAGTTTAAATGTTGATAAATGATAATCTTTCTAATGTGCGTACTCCTGGATTCTTTAATAATATAAAGTGTTCGGGTGTTCTTAATCATGAACTGAATCTCAAAATTGAAACATTGATAATGTTATTAAGAAACATTGATCATTCAAGGGTTTGTGCAATGAAACCAGGTTTAGTCTTTTAATATTATCTTTTTAAATTTTTTTCTTCATATTTTAAAGGTTGAGTAATTATTAATTAATTAAATTTGTAATGAAATGTTATTTTTTAATATGTAGGTTGGTTATTACGAAGATGAGTGATAATATTCTTGAAGTTAAGGTTCTATCGCGAAGTAATGCCGAATAGTTAGCTTTGATACCTAGGCTTACATTGACTCCTTCTGGTCACGGATTGTCATTTAAATTTCAATTAAGACAGTTTTTGCTGATTGTTTCATATGCTATTTCTATAAATAAAAGTCAAGGACAATTATTTTCTAATGTAGGGGAATTTTTGCAGAAGTCAATTTTTAGTCATGAACAACTGTATGTAGTTGTTTCCCAGATAACAAACCTTTAGGGTTCGAAGATCCTATTGTGCGGTGATGATAATCATAATTGTAGTATCACGAAAATTGTAGTTTTTTATGAAGCTTTTAGGAATATATAATTTTGTAATAATAAATATTCAAATGCCACGACTTTCTCATGATGTTTTATTTTTGTTAAAGTACTTATCATATAGGATTATTACAATATCAATTATTTAAAATATTATATATAAACAAATTATTATATTTTCTCTAACACTTTATGATGAGCCTACTGGTTGCCAAATTAATGTTTAACACGAAAATATTAGATATTTTATATACTTAAATATATATTTCTGTGAATTTTTATATTATAGCAAGATACCAATATAAGCTATTTGTTATAAATTTCATAAATTTAATTTAGTAAAATATATATCAAAATTATATGTTTTAAAAATTAATCGATATTTTACTCATGAATATAAATATTACATCAATATTTGAACTTTGTTATAGATACATTATAACACCAATACAACATATGTAATAAAAATAATGTTAATTGAAAAAAAAATCACCATTGTTAGGATTTTTACCAATTACAACATATCTTTTTTTTTCTTTGCACTTCAAGATATCACATTGCAATTTGAAGCATTTGCCCATTTTCTGGCAACAATTGAAAATGGTGGCTGCTGGAGCTACTACATAGATGTTCATGTGGATGTCACAACTGATGAATAAAATATACTTTTTTATTTTTTAATTTAATTTTTTTAAAGAATAATAATATCAAAAAAAAAATTTTTTAAATTTAGGAATGGAACCCCCACCCATCCTGCTAAAAAAAATATGTTCTTATTATTTCTCCAAAAAAACATAATAATAGTATGCTTAATCACTTACCAAATCACGGCTCCAAATTTTTAAATATATTTTTTAGATATTGTTTTTCTTACAAATATATTTTTAACTTTTAAAAATCATTTTATACACCAGTCCTGACATCTCTCTCTCTTTTTTTTTTGCACTTCAAGGCATGACCTTTTAAAATTTTACAATTTGAAGCATTTGCCTATTTTCTGGAAAACAATTGAATAATGTGGCTGCTGAAACTACTATATAGATGTCCGTGTAGGATGTCACAATTGATGAATAAAATATATTTTTTATTTGATTTTATTAAAGAAAAGTAATGTCTAAAAATTAATTTTATAATTTAAGAATATAACCCCCAAAACTCATCCCAACAAAAACTATGCTCTTATTATTTTTTCAAAAGAAGAACGCTACACCGCTCATCAAATTGCAGCTCCAAATATTTAAATATTTAAAAATATATTTTAAATATTATTTTTCATACAAAAATATTTTTTAATAAAAAAAATATTTTAGTCACCAGTCATGACATCCTACATGGATATTTATGTCAACTTTGAGGCCACCTCACTTAATTATTGCCAAAAAATTAACAGAAACTTCTAATAACATAAAAATGTGATGTCTCGAATTGTAAAAAAAAAATGTTGTAATTGATAAAAACTTTAAAGATGGTGATATATTTTGCAATTAACCCAAAAAATACTATAAAGTGAAGAATATTAATTCTTCTCTGCAAAGAATTTTCTTTAACAAATCAATATTGTTATGAATAAAATTAAATATAATTTTAAAAATAAATAATATAACAAGATGTTAATATAAAATTTTATATTAATAAAAAATAATTATTTTAATATATAAAATATTTGATGACAACAATGACCGTGCGTCACGGGTGCAATATTAGTAGATATAGATACAAATAAATGAGAGTATATAGAATCATACAAGTCTAGAAAATAACGACTGACCTATTTGTATATGGGACGGAGCAGTACATACTCCCTCTGTCCCAATTACATAAATTGATTGAATTGTGGCATAGATAAGAATTTGTATTTGAAAAAATAAAATTAAACAAGTAAATTTTTTTATTGTATTCCTAATTAATAATTGTTTTAATTTTCAGTATAAGACTATTTACATTCATAATTGAAACCGACACAATCTCCCTTAATAAAATATTTATTTATCTCTCATCCACATATATTATATATAAAGTATGATCCAATCTAAAATCATCCACATCCATAACTCAATTCAACCTTTTAATAAGAAATTAATTTTCCTCTCATCCGCATTCATAATCTACCACCTAAAATTAATTACTACTTTTTCCATTATTATTAATTGCATATTATTTATAAAAAAAAATTAGTATGAACGATCTCATACATGAAATGAGATACAATCTATG
Source organism: Stenogyne calaminthoides (assembly GCA_037126765.1). Taxonomy (NCBI): domain Eukaryota; kingdom Viridiplantae; phylum Streptophyta; class Magnoliopsida; order Lamiales; family Lamiaceae; genus Stenogyne; species Stenogyne calaminthoides. Next base: position 3,451,131 of record JBBCBC010000036.1, on the reverse strand, counting down.
ATAAATTAACACTCAATCTCATAAAGTTAAATACTTACTCCCCCGTCCCAAAAGACTTAGCACACTTTCTTTTTTGGTCTGTCCCATAAGACTTTACACACCTATTTTTGGACATATTTTTCTCCACTTAAAACCTTACAACACACACTTATTACCCCATATACACACTTACTACCCCATAAAGCAATTTTTCTTAATTTTTGTGCCAAAAAATTGGTGTAAAGTGTTTCGGAACAGAGAAAGTATAAATTAGCACTCAATCTCATAAAGTTAAATCACCAGAACTCAAATTATACTTGGTCTGGTGAAAGTAAGATAACGTGTGCCTCCTCTATTCTAAAATTGAACTCCAAAATAGCTTTATGATATTGACTGGAGATGCAGTCTGGCCTCTAGAGAGGTCCGTGTAATTTTGTTTCTTTCACAGAACCGCCAAATCAAACACACCTTATTTAAGAATCCTTCACGTTTTTAACTCAAAAACAAAATAAGCAGAATCTTTTCGTGTTCACTCAAATTGTAACGTCTTCTCCAACTTTCTGTCGACTGAGTTTGAGTTGGACGTTCCTTGAGTGTTGGAGGTTTAAGATGGCCGACGATTCTGAGAAGGATCGGTTCTTGAAGGAGTTCGGACGAGATTATGGGTATCCAAATGCTCCCAAAAACATTGATGAAATAAGAGCTACTGAATTCAAACGATTGAAGGGTTTGGATTTCCCCCTTTTTCAACTTTTCGGTTTTCATATGCAAAATGACTGTATCTTTGTATCTATGGTTGTTGATTATTCAAGAAAACATTAGGGATTCTTGATTTTGAACAAGATAAAGCAAATTGAGGAGGTTAATAACATTATCAATAAAATTGGGCTGTGTAGATGTAGTGTATTTGGACCATGCTGGAGCGACTCTGTATTCCGAGTCTCAAATGGAGGAAATTTTCAAGGATTTGAATTCTACTCTATATGGAAACCCCCGTATCCTAATTTACATTTCCATTTTCTTTGCAAAAAACTACTGTTTGTTTTTTTGTGTTGCGTTGAATACTTAATATAGGAATGAAATTCTTAACATAACATAATAGATAGCCAAAGCAACTGCAGCTTGACGACTGGCGACATGGTGGGGGAGGCTCGCCGTCAGGTGGGGCATTACTTTGTTCTTCTTTCTGTGCAACTCTAAGTACATTTTTAAATAGTATTGGTTATTTTAGTAAAAGGTATTAGTTGGTCAGTATTACTTCCTTTGTCCCACTTGTTTACCCCTTTGCTTTCGGCACGAGTTTTTGATTGGGACGAAGGAGTAGTATTTAAAGTGATAAAATGATTTTTGATGTGGTAATTTTGAGATGTTGTGACCGACCATTTTTAAAATGGGGAAAACAAGTATGAGACGGAGGTAGTATCTATTTTCACTGAACAGTAGTTGTTTTCATTGAACAGTATTAGTTGTGCACTAGTTGCACGGGATGCACTCAACATTTACTCTAAAATGTATTGTTGCATATGTTTGAAGGATGTTTTTTGATTGATATAGGTCCTTAGTTTCTTTAATGCATCTCCTGGAGAGTATAATTGTATATTTACATCTGGGGCCACATCTGCTCTGAAACTTGTGGGCGAGACATTTCCGTGGAGCAGTAAGAGTACTTATATGTACACAATGGAGAATCATAACAGTGTTCTTGGGATCAGAGAGTATCCTTCTTGTCGAATGATTTAACTTTCTCTGATCAGGAATTTTAGAAAAAAAATGGTTAGATTTTGAGACGATCTTAGTGATATTTTAGTGTTGCAGGTTAGTTTCTTCCTTAACCGTTTTTCCAGGTATGCTCTTAATGAAGGAGCTGCTGCCATTGCAGTAGACGTTGAAGATAATGCTGATTTTGGTGGGAAACCTGCCTTTAAAATTGAACCACACACTGTACAAAGGAGGGGTGAAGTTGGGGGGAGGAATAAACATCAAATGAGTTGAGTTTTGTTGTATTAGTATATTCTGACTCTTTAACATTGTGGAAAATGATAGAGATGTAGTGGAAGCAACATTTATATTTGGTCTTAATATCTTATTACATCATCTTATGTGTTCAAATTCATTTTACAGGTGATACATACAATTTATTTGCTTTTCCATCAGAATGCAACTTTTCAGGCTTGAGATTCAACCTCGACCTAGTTAATACGATGAAGGAAGGTTCATATGAAATGCCTGGAACTTCTCCACCTCACAGGTATATAAACATTTTAGCTACCAATTGCTTTTCTAATGATCAATTTGTTTCGCTCTCAATATCCATTCATTGTGTTTGATAAATAGATAAAACAAGTTGGCATTTGTATTTGATTTAGAGATATTCTTTTAAGTATTATCTAGTCTCAGTTCAATGGATCATCTCAACGTGCTTCTTTAAATGAAAAAGATTTATAGCTTGAATATTTCGTATCTGTGAACAGTGGTCAGTGGATGGTCCTGATCGATGCTGCAAAGGGAAGCGCGACATCTCCTCCTGATTTGTCAAAATACAAGGCAGACTTTGCTGTCGTCTCATTCTATAAGGTATTTATGCAAGATCCCTGAATTTTATAATCACTATTTGCTACTTATACTGTTACTACCTTTGTGCCCTCAGCTATTTGGCTACCCAACTGGAATTGGAGCTCTTATTGCTCGAAATGGTAAACTACTAATTTTTTGGCAGTTGAAGTTTTTTATTGTATTATTGTTATGAAGCAACAAACTAATATCAACTCCCCCAACAAAAAAAATTGATGCAGAAGCTGTTAAGTTATTGAAGAAGACTTATTTCAGCGGAGGTATATATTCTTACATTTTATTTTCTCCAAGTTATTGACACATTCGATGGCTGTAGTAGTCACATTTGAAAATTTTTTCAGGTACTGTGGCAGCATCAATTGCAGATATTGACTTTTACAAAAGAAGAGATAGTGTTGAAGAATATTTAGAGGATGGCACCATATCATTTGTGAGCATTGCATCACTTCTTCATGGATTCAAAATTCTCAACGCATTAACCATGCCTGCTATTTCCAGGTGCCATAGAATTTCCCTTGATCACTGAGATTAGTACATCCACATGATTGCTGGCTAATATTAACACTAGAAACATTTCTTGTATATTAGAACTACATAATATAAATATTTCTTCATATATCTGAATTTATTTACATAATTCTGTTGACCTATTTTTTTGAATAACTGTTGTATTGGAATTCTCGGTATTTATGGTGAGAGAATACGTATAATGTTAAAATTTAAAGGCTCATATGCAAGTTCTGAAAACATAGTTTGAGTTTTGAACATTTTGTATGCATATGGAACATTAAGAAGGAGCTTCTCACCCACCCACACACCCCATCAACTGAGATCATGTCTGGAACACTTTTAATCGTTTGGGATACACCTATAATTATGTCTTCATGTGTTTCACTATACTAATATACCTAGCTGGCAGACCGGTTTTCTGATTGGGTATTGATATTTTGAAGGCACACAAGCTTGCTTGCTTCGTATGTCAGGAATGAGCTGTTGAATCTGAGGCATGCAAATGGAAATCGTGTTTGCACACTCTATGGCCTTAATGATCCTGAGGTTAGTTTTGCGTTCTGTATGTGATTGGAAAGAATTGCTTCCCATTAAGTTGAAATCACTTTCTGCTCTTGTCATGCTATAATCAAAAGACATAGTGTAGGAGAATTTTCTATGTATTAAATTAGGTCAAGAGTACACACATATATATACAAGTGAATAGACTATTCTAATAAAGGCCCACTAAAGGCCCATCTATACTTATTATTCTAACACTCCCCCTCAAGCTGGAGCATAGATGTTAATCATGTCTAGCTTGTTACAAAGATAGTCAACTCTAACCCCATTAAGAGCCTTAGTGAAGATATCTCCTAATTGATCTTCAGTCCTCATATAACCTGTCGAAATTAGGCCACGTTGAATCTTCTCACGAACAAAGTGACAGTCAATCTCAATGTGTTTGGTCCGTTCGTGGAAGACCGGATTAGAGGCAATGTGAAGCGCAGCTTGATTATCACACCACAGTTTGGCTGGTATTGAGATCTCTAAACCCACTTCATTTAGAAACTCATATACCCATACTATCTCGCACACAGCTTTGGCCATAGCTCTATATTCAGACTCTGCACTCGAACGTGAGACTACTTTTTGTTTCTTACTTTGCCACGAAATCAAATTTCCACCAAAGAAAACACAATATCCTGAAGTAGACCTTCGATCTTCCTTTGACCCTGCCCAATCAGCATCAGAAAAACATTCAACCTTTTCGTGACCATGGTCACTATACACAATTCCACGTCCAGGGACTCCTTTCAAATAACACAAGATTTGCTCTACCGCCTTCCAGTGATCAACAGTTGGTGATGACATATATTGACTCACTACACTTACGGGGTAAGCAATATCTGGACGTGTCACCCTAAGATAATTCAACTTTCCAACCAACCTTCTGTATCTTTCGGGATCATCAAATAACACACCCTCTTTTGTAAGCTGCAAATTGGGAACCATTGGAGAGCTACATGGTTTAGCTCCCAGTTTTCCTGTTTCAGAAAGCAAATCGAGCACATACTTTCTTTGAGACAGGAAAATTCCCTTCTTACTCCTACTCACTTCAACACCAAGAAAATACTTAAGTGTCCCCAAATCCTTGGTAGTAAACTGAGTAGGAAGGAAAGCTTTCAAAGATGCAATTCCTTTAACATCACTCCCAGTGATCACAATATCATCCACATACACAACCATCAAGATAATACCACCCTTTAACGCATATATGAAAAAAAAGAATCATCGATTTGCTTTTTTCATGCCAAACTTCTCAACAAAGACGAGAAAAGTACCAAACCATGCACGAGGACTCGTTTCAAACCATACAAAGACTTCAAGATAACATACCTTATGAGTCTCCCCGAGCAACAAAACCGGTGGTTGCTCCATATAAATAAGATCAACGAGATCACCATGGAGAAAGGCATTCTTGATGTCCAACCGGTGTAAAGGCCAATGATGAGTAAATGCCATCGAAAATCAAGAGCCTAATCGAGGTAAGTTTGGCAATGGAGAAAAAGGTGTCGTAATAGTCAACACCATAAGTCCGAAAGCATAGCCTTTTGGCAACAAGGCGAAGCTTTCAACCGAGCCACGTAACCATCGATTAACTTTAACAAGAAACACCCATTTGCAAACCAATAGGTCGCTTACTGCGAAGATCCACCAAAACCCAAGTGCCAAGAGTATCTAACGATTCATTTCTCAATCATGGCATTACGCCAACCGGGATGGGCCAAAGCTTGAACGATTTTAGGAAATAGTTTAGAGAGAAGAAACAAAAGCTCGAGAGGAAAGGGATAAGTGATCATATGAAACAAAAAGGAAATGGATAAGTTGCGAACGCTTATTTTTCAAGAGCAAATGGAAGATCATCACTTGGAGGAGGATCTGCTGACGAAGATATTGCTCATCGGGACATGAAACCGCATATCGGGAACCAAATCAACAGATAGGGAACATGAGGTGGAGGACGACGAGAATACGCTTGTATGATAGGTGGCGAGTGGAGTCGAATGGAGGTATCACCCAAGAGGAATCAGATATATCAAAAAGATTATATCCTCCCGAGGAGGAGGAGTGGAATGAGAGAATGGTGTATGCTCGAGAAAAGGCAACATCAACAGATACAAGATACTTGTTGAGACTAGGATGAAACACCGATAACCCTTTTTAGACCCTAGAATAACCCAAGAAAATGACTTCAAAGATTTTGGATCTAATTTTGTGACCCGAGGCCAACATCCCAAACAAAACAAGTACAACCAAATATTCTAGGCTCAATAGGAAACAAGGACTTAAATGGAAATAGAACATGAAAAGGAGTTTTACCACCAAGAACCGTAGAAGGCATGCGATTTATAAGAAAACAAAAGAGAGAAAAAAAGATCGACCCAAAAATGTTTTAGGTACTTGCATGGAAAATAACAAGGCTCTAAATTGTTTCAAGAAGATGTCTATTCTTTCTCTCACCACACCATTTTGAAACGGTGTATCAACACACGATGTTTGGTGGAGAATGCCATTACGCAAAGATATAACAATGAAATGTTTCGAGAGATACTCCTTAGCATTATCACTTCAGCGAGTTTTTCGCATTACACACCAAATTGAGTCTTAATCTCAAAGACAAAAGGCGAAAAAATGAAAGTAAATAACTTCTAACGATTTTTTCATCAAATATAACCATGTCATACGAGAATGATCATCAACAAAGGTGACAAAATAACGAATCCGTGTTTTGATGAATCGGACATGGACCCCAAACATCGAAATGGACTAACTCAAAAGGAGCACTTGCTTGGGTTATTGACTTCGAGGACTCAAACTAATAATCGATGATGCTTAGCAAAATGACAAGATTCACAATCTAGAGATGACAACCGAGAAAAATATGGACACAGCTTTCTTCAACAAAGGAAGAGGGATGACCCAACCGACAATGTGCATCCATGGGAGTGACGGTTCTACCGCATATCTTCTTGAATTAGTCCGATGTATCTCTCAAGGTGTAGAGGCCGCCAGATTCATGTCCCTTGCCAATATTCTTCTTCGTCAGAAGATCCTCAAGCAAGCAATGATCGATATAGAATGAGACACAACAATTAAGATTACGAGTAAGTTTACTCACGTAAACCAAATTAAACGAGAGTTCGGGGAGACTAAGAAATGTATGACAAGGATAGGGATGATGTCGGGTTAACAGGTTCCCGATCCAATAACACGAGATTGTGAACCATCGGCTAAAAAGTAATGTGAAATGCGCTTTTATGTGGGTAAAAGGTAGAGAACAAGTTTGGATTACGCATCGTCATATGATCTCGGGCACCGTAATCAATGACCCATTTGGATGATGAGGAAACAAGACATGCATTAGAATTACCGACTCGCAACAAAGGGTAATAGAACTTGTTTTTGATGATTCACTTCCCAAAATTGCAAAGAACCTTGCATACTCACTAGTAGAAATAAGGATGAAATCATTAAAGTTAATCGATTTATTCATGCACTTTTTGGACAATCTCCTTTGATATGTCCAATCCCATGACAATAACGACACTCCACGTAAGACATTTTATCTTCAAAACTACAAACCAACCAAAAAGAAACAATTCCTAAACGCAAACAAATCAAATCCAAAATTTCACAAAATTTGTACCCAAAAATGAAATCACACACCACTTGATGTTGACCCAAACAGTACACCAATGAAAAAGAGCTCGACGAGGGCGGAAGCTCAACAAAAGTCGCCGGAGAAAATTCCGCAACGGACGCCTTCCACGCTGCCGCCGCAAGTGGCGGGCAGAAAAAACTCTCGCCGAGCGTGAGTCTCACAAGCGCCTCCTCCGGGCGGCGAAATTTCCGCGAAGGGTCGTCGCTGACGACGGGGAACCTCCCTGTGCCGGCGGTGTCGACCGGAGGTGGCCGGAAACGTGAAACCCCAAATCCTTGCACAAACCCTAGTTTTCTTCAAACCCTAATTTCAGAAATTAACTAGCCCTAATTTCAAATTCTGGAACCATGCTCTGATACCATGTCATGCTATAATCAAAAGACATAGTGTAGGAGAATTTTCTATGTATTAAATTAGGTCAAGAGTACACACATATATATACAAGTGAATAAACTATTCTAATAAAGGCCCACTAAAGGTCCATCTATACTTATTATTCTAACAGCTCTCAATCTCAAGAATTTGGTTGAGAATTATGCAATGAGAAATTGAGATATTTCTAATGTTTTGTGTTCTCAGTCTCTGTCCCTTCTACTTACTATGTGCAAAATTCTCAGTCAAATTGCACTGCAATGGGTCCCATAGTTGCATTTAACCTGAAGAGGCCCGATGGATCTTGGTTTGGCTATCGGGAGGTGGAAAAGTTGGCATCGTTGTCCAACATCCAGTTAAGGGTAAGAGAGTAATTTCTGCATCTGGAAACATGTGCTGCTTTCTTCATTCATTTTTAGCATTTATAACGAGTCCCCAGTTTTGATAGACTGAGAGTACACCTGCAAGTACCTTGAAGCTTCTTTGAATTTCCACAAATAACAACATTTGCATAATTCTTCCAATCTTCTTTTTTTCTTGGTTATATCATTATTGATATGATGGGAAATTAGTTTTCTTGGTATACAAGCTCGTTTTGAAGATCTCTGATGTGTTTCCCCTCTCATGCTTAGACAGGATGCTTCTGTAATCCTGGTGCATGTGCAAAATTTCTTGCTCTGTCTCATTTGGATCTTCTTTCTAACATTGAGGTAAACCATGACTTTTAACCAGCTATAGTAACATAATATTTAGACTAAAATCAAATTGATGATAGTAAGTTTTCTAATTCAGGCAGGACATGTTTGCTGGGATGATCACGATATATTGCACGGAAAACCAACTGGAGCAATTAGGGCGTCGTTTGGTTACATGTCAACGTTCGAAGATGCCATGGTATACTTTCATTGATCTGAGGAATTTCCCTGTTTGTGGTCTTATGTTTTAATTGAAAATTCATGACTGAGCCATTGTTATTTGGCTAGAAATCTATGTTCTTGATTTTATGGTCATATGTTATAAGTGATAATACATGAAATGATAATCTTGATACTTGTACCCCGTTTAGCTTAACCATTGAAGTTGTCATTATTAGTACCACTGTTACGTCCTATAAAGTAACTAGTTAATAATGGAATTCTGCCACCACTTAATGATTCTTATTTAGTATCAAAATAGTGGTGATCGATATACGAATATGGATTCCAATTCTGTCTTTTACCTTTTTGTCCCCTTTAAAAATATCTGTTATGCTGATTCCAATTCTGTCTTTTACCTTTTTGTCCCCTTTAAAAATATCTGTTATGCTGATTGCAGAAGTTTTTGAAGTTCATCGAGAGTTCATTTGTACCTCGACTGGCACATCTGAATTTATTTGGAGAAAAGCCTTTTCTTCCCGCAACTGAAGGTTGTTGTAAGAAGTTGACTATTGATTGGTGGTATATAGCTCTTACACTGTTTTCACTGATCTTTTGCATTTGATCCTTTTTATATTGGCAGGGGTTGAAAAAAAGACAGAGAGATATTTTCTTAAATCAATCACTATTTATCCAATAAAATCTTGTGCTGGCTTCAGCGTGGAGAGCTGGCCTCTATGTAATACTGGTATTATATGTAATCTGCTTATATTTTGGGGCAATTATATTCTATACTACCGTCTCATTCTTTTTATAAATATGTAGTATATAGATGGAATATAAAATGCCTGTTCTAAGAATTATTAAAATTGGCTAAAGAAATGCTGGAAAACGATTTCCATGTTCAATTGGTTGCTAATTTTGTAGCTAATTTGTTTGTACATTTGCTAATGGAGAACTTTTACATCATGTTCTTGATCTCTCTCAGTAGAAGTGCTTCTGTCATTTCTTGGTTAGGATGCTACATATGGATTTTAATATATTTATTTCATTCATTCAGAATCTACAGGAAGATATCATCTGAGGAATTTCATGTCGAAATTCGAAAATTTCACCCTAAATAGGTTGAAAGTTAGTTGGGGGCTAATTGGGTTGACATAGCTTGAAAAGTTGGAACTTTCTGTATGCTACAAAATGTTATTTGAAAAGTTAAAGAACCTGTTGGGTTTGTTGAGCATTTTTGCTTATATCATAATCGTCACGTAAGAAGAATAATAGTTTGATTATTAATAGAAACTAACTTATCATAGCTTAAACTATACTTTGTTCCGGAATTTATCTCAGATTGAGACAAGTGTTCTTACCACGATTTAACTTTTTATTCTCTGATTTGTACTATATTTTGACAACAATTCCATGATGAATTGTTTTTTCCCTATGATGAAATAAAGATATATTTTGCCTTTACGGGAAGAGCAGCATCTTAATTCTCTGTTTCATTTCATGGTCCTGATTGCTGTACTTCACTATAAATTTCAGGATTGTTGCATGATAGAGAATGGCTTCTCAAGAGCTTGAGTGGGGAAATTTTGACCCAAAAGAAGGTAAGTTTCCTATTGCGAGTTTCTCGATGATTTGCTTGGATGAGAAAGTTCATTTTTCTGAGATAAACTCTGGCCGGTCTACAAGCAACTTAGCATGATGTTTTTACTGTTTATAATTACCATGTACGAAAATTTTCAATTAATTTTTTAAATTCTAGGTTCCAGAAATGGGCTTTATTACTACACTGGTTGATTTCAAATTGGGAATGCTTGTTGTTGAGTCGCCCCGTTGTAAAGAGAAACTGCAGATTGAGCTTACATCTGATCAATCTATTGGTGAAAGAGAGGTGATGGAAATACATTCTCAAAGGTAAGACTTTATTATATTTCCCAGGCATATGCTTGTCTCTAGTTACCTGGATTGTACATTATGTTGAAGGATGAGAGACACTAATCTTTTATTTATCTAATTTTTTTTTCTAACCAGAAATTCTCCCATCCAACACACAATTAGTATTTGACGAATTTTTATGTTATTGGTGTAATCGCCTTTTTTTATTTTTTATACAAAAATTGTAAATTAATAAAAGAATTTATTGAAATACTGAGGATGAAATCGTTTTCTTGTCTAGGCACGACGTACGAGGTTATCGCAATGATGTTGACATTTGGTTTAGCAATGCTGTTGGTCGGCCTTGCACCCTTGTAAGGAGTTGTGCTTTCCACAACTATTTGTCTTCAAATGGGGATCTAGGAACATGCAGAGATGTGGAAGCCAGACTGAATTTTGTCAACGAAGCTCAGTTTTTGCTAATATCTGAGGCAAGTGTCATAGATCTGAACAACAGATTGAGAACAAGTACGTTGCATTCACTTTCTTTAATATCTCTTTTTTTTTGTATATACAAATATTTGATTGAGATATTTTTGACACGATTAATTACTGATTTGTAATCATAAAACATACAATAAGTTAGCTTAAACCACAGGAGTAGCATCTATTGAGTCTAACCCCACATTGATTTCCAAATAGAGTTGCATAATGGCTCACTTACTGAAGTAAATCCTATGAGATTCCGTCCAAATTTGGTCGTCTCTGGTGGCAAACCCTATGCAGAAGATGGATGGAAAAGTCTCATGATTGGAGAGAATAACTTTATGGTCAGTTCTCGTGTGTCTTGAAATTCTTTTACTTGATGTATTTGCCAGGCTAGCTTGTAAATGAAATTCATTCACTTCAATGCATCATACAAAACGAAGGAATTAGTTGCACTTCAAAGAACTTATTGTTATCAGTATTATCAATTTATCATACTTATCTATTAACAAAAACTTCTATGGAAGTTTACAGAAGTTGTGTGGTGAACTCAGTAATACTGTTCGACATATGAATGTATCACGGTTTAGTGATTCTGAGATGAATAACGCATAAAATCAATCATTTTTAAACAGTATTACTTAGTTTAAAACAGTATTACTTTGAAGAAGATAGTTCACAAGAGACCTACTCTTATCTAATAGGTTTAGTTTGTCACACTCTAAAGGCCCTTTTGCTTCTTGAAGAAAAAATTAAAGAGGTGATTGCATGCTTCTTTTATTACTAATATTCGACTATATTTGATTGTACAGTCATTGGGTGGTTGCAACCGTTGCCAGATGATCAATATGACTTCCACAGGTGGGACGGTGCAGAGATCCAACGAACCATTAGCCACTTTAGCATCTTACAGAAGATTAAAGGTCAGCAAAATTAATTCTACAAACCAAAAGTTATCCTCTTTTTTGGGAATATAATTATCATCTGTCTGCAAAACAGGGGAAAATATATTTTGGAATATTGTTAAGATTGTGTGATTGGATCAAACAACAAGATGCACGGATTTCTGTTGGACAAGAATTAGTCGCAAACACAGAAAAGCCTTGCCTTGGGAGTATATTCAGGTAAATTAAGACATGATTTACCAGTAAATTTGAAATTAATTTTCAAATCAAGGAAATAATGCACTATCCTGCTTGTAATTCGAAACATTTATATGAGCGATGAAACTTTACATGACAGTCATTTTATGTATGACACTGTCACACCCATTTATGATATTTCACTAATGTTATACTATATCTTTTAGTTTGTGTCGAAATCTGTTGTTAAACTTAGAATGCTGGGAAAATTAATAAACGAAAGGGACAGACAAAAACACCCCGTTTTTCAGTGTACTCTCATCTCGGTTTCTAGATCATGTCTTAATAATAATTAAGGAAGAGATGTTGTTGCCATGGAGACCTAGTCTGCAGAGTTAGGTTCACAAAAATGTAATGCAGGTGGATGTCGATTTAGACCATATCTGTTTGCTCATAGTTTGGACCGAGTCGTTTAAAGCTTGACTGGACTTATAATTATTATGAGTCTTGAGTTATCCACATTTTTAGTGGCAATAAATATGAAGTTAGGTACGTTCAATACTAGTTTATTGCAGGCCAAAGATATGATGTTTGGATTATTGCTTGACTCACAAATTTCTTTTAGCTTAAGAGAATGTGTTAGAAATGGACAAATTAAGAATACGTCTAGAAGTAGAAGTGAACAAATTCTATATAGAATTTTAAGGATCACGGGTTTTGTCTATCTTCTTCCACTGATACTGCCAAATTTAAATTGTAGAGTAGTTGTGGAATTTGATTATTTCGTTGCTTATTAGTTTAGTAGTTATTAGATACTATAGTGGCTGGACTAACTCGAGCCGTTTTGGTTTTCATTTTATTAATTTTATATCTTGGGGTGTTAATAAAGTACTAGAGTATTTTTCTGAATTCATGATTGTTCATATATTAGAATGTTTGTATATGGTTTATTGTGTTTTAGTGTAGATCCAGCTCGTTGGAAAAATCAACAAAATTGTGTGTAACGAAATTTGTTTTGAAATTCAGTTTTAATTTCAAAATATATTTATATAAGTAATTGTTATTATTTTATAAAGAATACACACCATAAGTATTATAACTATGACATTTTTATTAAGATAATATACTATTTTACAACTAAACGATTAAGGAATACAAGGGTAAAAAAGTTATGTGAACCCGAGTTTGCGTGAAAGGTTTTTTTTTTCAAGTTATACGGTTGTGTATATAAAATGTCACTATTTAAAAAAGTCAAATATTTTTTAAATAAATGACACTTTTATATGGATAATTTGATGATATTCTATATGCATAACAATTACACCCGGAAAAAAAAAGTTTAATACTCCTTACAAATTTCTAATTGAACGATAATATCTTTATTGACAACAACTCAGATGAGATAAGATAGTATAAATGCGATTAGAAATGCAAGTAATTTAAGACAATCAATATACACATCTGAAAGTGTTAAAGTGTCAATGCTTAAATTATACTTCGTCTTACGCAAGTGTGTATCATCTCTGTTTAATTGAATTCATATATATAATTTTCTCAATTAACTTTTGACAAAGGAAGAAGTTTTTTCAGAGTGATGCCACCAGGAAGAACGATGTTGAAATTTATAACTGTCTGAAATTCAGAATAGCAAGAAAACTGAATGGCATAGAGTTGTCACCTTTGACCTTTCCTGAATAAAAGGTACTAGAAATTAGTGGCCTAGTTTTTTTTTGGAAGAAATGAAGAAATTTAAACATTATGTCATAAATCACATAGAAAATGTAATTCTTTGGTTGTCAATATATTATGAGAGATCCATGTTACGTAATTAAGTGCAATGACTACAGACTTTGACCTTTTCGTTTTATTTTCTTTTTGTGTGTTGATTATTATTCGTGGATGTCAATTTCAAAAAATAGACAAATAATTAGTATTATGTATTATTATTTCATAGAGGACCAAAAGGGATCGACTTGAAAGCAGGCAAAAAAGTCTATGCACGAGATTTATTGTTTTCCAATAATTGCGCCTCATTTTCTTTGAAATATACAAATCTTTTTTCGAGTGTACGCACCTCTTCTTGATTCGTGTACTTCAGGATATGTATCCAACTCATCATTCAAAATTAATTAAATAATTCCTGTGTAATATTTGCAAATCACAAAAAAATTAAAAAACCCTTTGTTATTGGCTCGACAGAAAAATGTGAGAGAGAGTTTACTCTCATAAACTTTAATCGTCGCACTTGTTTACATAATATAAATCGACGATTAATTTATATTATAGATGACACGTAAATTAATAAAAAATATCCAATGAATAACAATACTTTGGTCCATGTGTTAAAGATTTAGAAGGGTGAAACACCAATGGAATATGAAAAGTGAAACATGGGAATCGAATCGATTAATTTGCACTCCCTTCGTCCACCAACTTTATACACACGATTTACTATTTATACGCAGTTTAATGAGCGAGTTTTGCATTAATAATTGAAATGATAAAGTGACTTTTAACGAGAGGTATGATAGATGGGCCCCTCCTTAAAAGACACTTTATTATTTCAATTACTAATCGAAAATTCGCTTCCAAAAACGCGAGTAAAAGTTAACTGTGCATAAATTTGGTGGACGGAGGGAGTACAACTTAACTAACGGTTCACTATTACATATACCACAGTGATTTCATGTCAATTAACATAGTATTAGGAATAATTTATTACCTTAATTAGCACAAAACTAGTTTGTCCCTCCATTAAGAATTTTTTGTGAATCGGTGAGCAAGAAAAAAAGATCGAGAAAGCTAGCAAATGGAAGCAACCCATCAAATTACGATTAAGATGTCCAATTAATTGGATTGCTAGCTAGCGGGGATGTGTAATAACTAGAGAAATATATTAATTAACTCAGATTAATTAACTTTCCTTTCGGAGGGACCGTTGTCAATTTGTAAATTAAATGCAAAGAAAGAAAATTGGGTACGGAACATCTTCAAGTACGTAACATTCTTGTGCTAATATAATTCTTTGACAATTTTCTGGCTTTCCCATCTGTCGACGCTTGTTTCAATTCATGTCTATGATTATTATTAATTACAGTATTTTATATTATTAAATTAATACATAAGATAACATCGATTAATCAGTTAATTGAAAAGTATATGTCTGTGAGCAAAAGTAGCAAGTTAATTTGCCTCATCTCTCATTTGTTTTTCTACTAAAATACTATATAATCTGACTCGTGGGTGTAACATATTCATGATACGCGATGCATTAATTATATTTTGATTGTTGTATATATGTTAAACTCGTGTATTATCTTTATTAATTATATAAGAATAAGATAAGCAATCATGTGTATTTTCTTAACTGAAATGTAAAGTAAGTAGTCAATTACGTGAAAGTACGTACGTGCACTAGATTAACAAACATGTCAAATGTACGTGTTTATCAAATTTAATTGGTTCTCAATTTTTTATAAAATTAAACAACAAATTGTTGTGAAATAAAAGAACTAATTTTTATATCAGTACAATTGGCAATTGCAATCTATTTTTCGACCTCGCACGTTAGATACATATATAGAGTTCAATAGCACATCAAAAGATCATAAAAGAGGATGAGAAGTCATGCATGAAGCATATATGTCATGAATCATGACTTGCATGGTTAATTTTAAATAATATATATTTTGTAACCCTATTTCAACCATAAAAAGGGGTTTGTCGATAATTTCATAATTTCTTCTAGCCGTGTATAAAATAAGTTTATCTATTGTTTATAGAATAATACAAAAATATTAGGAGGGAAGCTATACGAAATTAAATTAATATGAATAGGTTAAAGACTAGTTTTGTATGCATTCAACTGCACCGTGCACTTTATATATAATGTATTTTAAAATTATGTAATTTGTTATATTGTAAAATATATATATGCAATTTTACGCTGAATCAATGCAATTATTTTTTCACTCATTTGAATAATATGTCTCCTAGATGGTCCAGATTTCAATAATATTCTTGTTCAAATTAGAATTTCGCACAACTTCTTGATCAGTTCACATGCATGGATACTAATTTATTTCAAACATTATTAATTTCATCTCATATTTCAGATCGATTCACTAGTATGTACGTATACCACATGGAAGAATTACATTAAAATAACATTAATGAACACACATGATATACATTAGTTAAGTCACTATAAGAAATACCGGTTGGATTCCTCTGTGTCAAAACTGGGTGTTCCACATCCTATAAATTTGACACATGTCCCATATTTTAATTATTTAAAATTCTAAACTCTATACCCTAAATCATGAACTATAAACCCTAAATTATGAATCATTCAGGTCGGGTGAACCATGAACCATTTGGCCCGGGTTAAGTCCGGATCGGGTAATAGAAAAAAATGGAAAAAAAAAAAAAAATAAAATAAAATATTTTTTTAGATTTTAAATAATTAAAATATGAGACAGATGTTAAATTGAGAGGAGTGGAAAAGGATTGGAATAAGCTACTTTGGAACATTCGGATCCGTGCGAAGAAATACACGCACAAACTACGGAATTATCGGCACCACAATGACGAAAAAAGTAATTTTGAAAAATGTAACGAAATTACTGTAACTCTGACGACATACGTAGACTTATCGATAATTAATTAATTATTGATTATCCTTGTTTGTAGCTAAATTTGACGTAATTAGTATACGCTTATTTTTATAAGTGTACGTAGTGATATTTATGAATAAGTTTTATCGAAATATTATTCAATTTGTAATCATTATAATTACAGAAATCTTTTTTCCAATCATCATACATTAAAACACGTGCACAATATTCATAGATTTTTTATAATGTATTATGTGCATCATTTTTATTGTACACTACTATTATGATTATTTATAAGAGTAATATTTTATAAATAAATTATTGATTTTTATAAATAATGATAATAGTGGTGTACAATTAACATGATGCATATAGTGTATTCTCTAGATTTTTTTCATAAAAATAATTTTGATATAAAATCAGATTTTGAATTTCGCCTGATATACATGTCATATGTGTCGATATATAGTTGCTCCCATAATTAATTGCTTACAAAACATGGGTATAAGGCAACGACTCAAGATGACATGTGTACTCATAAATTCTTCTCCACATTAAATTACACCGAATAAAATATATATATATTCAATAATCACATGCATGTATACTCATATTTTTTCTTTTAATTATAATTTCACTCATCATGACCCGCCCTGTGAGCTACATCAAGAGTCGAGACAGGGTTTTTGGGTGAGTCTGTGTATCTCGTCTACCTATCTAATTCCGTTCTGACCCGTTTTACATTATTATAGACATTATTATAGACGAGATACACAGACTTGCCCAAAAATATAAGTATTTATAAAAAAATATATTTTACAATGATTCAATTGACATTTATTTATACTAGTGAAATATAAAAACCTTACTTATTCTCAAATGATTACAAAGATAAATATGAAAATATATCAAGGTATATCTTATGGAATATAAAAAAAAAAAATTATACTTAATAAAAAAATACTTAAAAATAATGTTACTAAACAACATGAGATCTTGTTCCTTCTCAATTGACAACAGACTCCAACCACAATTGGCTTTGCGGTTTTTCACTACGAGATTATATATATACACAACCCAGTTTTTCTTTAATCAAGAAATTAAGTACATGTTATCTATTAGCAAAAGTTCAATTATTGTCCTAAGTTTGTGGTGTTCAGGCTCCAGTTTTATGATGTGTATAATTGAGAAATTCGATTTTTAACAATGATTCAATCAGTCTAACCAATGATTCAGCTTGACGTGCTCAAAATAACCAAATTTTGTGGTACGACGGTTGTGGTTATAAAATCGAAATGTAACCTTAGATAGAGTGGTTAGGTTATGATTACGGATTTTAAAAATCGAATTGGCGGTTAACTTACGAATCTTTAATTAGGTTGTTAAACTACCAATTCGATCTCTATTTTTTATTAAAAACAACTAAAATCAATGGTTGAGATCAATCTTTTTAAAATTAAAGTGAAATTGGTAAAACCAACGGTTCGATACTTGAACCGGTGGTTCAAAAACAAAATTGAAACCGTCCAGCTCCTGATTTGGTTCCGGTTCCGCCACTAAAGTTTCCTAACTGGCGGTTCTTGATCGTGTGCATGTCTAGACCTAGTGACCCAATGCAAAAGGTTCGATTTGATGGTCGATCAGAGATTGAAAACATTGTCAATAAGTTAATTTCTTCTTCTTTCTAAATAAATAATAATTGCGCAATAATTTTATTTCAAGAACCATTTTAGCAAGTCTACCACTATACACTATGAATAACCATTAATTCATCTTTTGTACATTTATAATACACATATTTATATTTATAATTATTAAATATATTAATTTTATTAATATTGACTCTTTTAAAGAATTCGCATAACACGCGGGCACTATAGTAGTGGCTTATACTTTATAATAAATTTGAGTAAATGGTGAGCTTATTTTACCGTTCGAAATATAAAACAACAAATGTAAAATAAGGGTAGCGTGAGGGAGTTGGGGTCATGGGGGTGGGGGAATGGGTGTGGAACATTGAGTGAAGGAGAGTTGTGTTCAAGGAAAATTAACACTATTAATGAATTTTTTGATGTAATCAACGGGATTCCATTATCTCAAGCAGTCAAAGGCATATGAAATTGGAAAGCATTGAAGGACGGGGTGTACATGACGAAGACGGCGTATTCAAAATTGGCGATGTTGGCTACAAGGCCCAATACGACTCAGACTGATCGTGCTTTCAAATGGTCTGGACAAAGGCGACTCCGTTCAAAGTGGCTGCAATTACGTGGAGAATCATATGGAATAGGATACCGACGAAAGAAAACCTTCTAAAACGAAATGTCCTTGCTACAGGTGAAGAATCCAAGTGCTCAATTTGTGGGGAGGTTACAAAAATCTACTTCCCATTTTTTCCTTGCATGCAGCGGAACATATAAGATATGGTATGAGTGTCTTAAGTGGCTCAATATTTCTTCAGCTATTCATGGTGACATCAAGAAACAACTTCATGGAATCATTGGCTTGTTCCGAGGTAAGAAAGGGCGAAACTTTGCTATATGTTTTTGGGAATGTGTGATTTGGATGATTTGGAAAAAGAGGAATAAGTTGATCTTTGAGGTGGAAAATATCGACATTGTAAAAATTGTAGATGAAATAAAAGGTAGATTATGGAGTTGTCTTTTTCAGATACACGCTAGATATTTGTAGCTTCTCCTTTCAAGATTAGTTAGCAAATCCTAGGAAGATTTTAGAATGTTAAGAGAGTGACACTGTATTCTTTGTTCCCGAATTTTCCATATCCGGAACCTTATTTCTTAATGAAATTATTTTTCCTGAAAAATAAATAAATAAATATATATATATATATATATATATATATATATATATATATATATAATTATATATATATAATTATATATATAGTGGGAGACTCAGGTTCGATTCCCTTTGAGAACGAATTGGAGTATGGGAGTTTTAAGGTGGCTTGGTGAATTTGTAGAATATTTGGGTGCTTGGTGTACTAACTACTAACAACTAACTTTGTCCGATCAAAAAAAATAATTATATATATAGTTACTTATGTATTTTCAAAGTAAAAAGGTAAATAGACAATACGTAATATAATAAATAATAAATTAGTAGTTAATTTCATAAATACTAGTTCCTTTTTCTTTTTCTTTTTTTGTAATAACGAAATATAAAATAAAAGAATGGCTCGAAGATGTGGTAGTTACTAGTTTCTGGTAAGAAGACCAAAGGCCGAGTATCCTGGTCCAAGGGAAATGTTAGTCAAACAAGTTTTTCTTGTCTTTGACATTGTATCATCTTTATTTTGACTTTTTCATAACTTTCTGCACATCAATGTATATCAGAAACACATAGCATTACCAATATTTATGAAGATTGACAATATAACAATATTATAACACTTATTTTAACTTAATTTTGACCAATATATTTTTAACCAAAGTTTTTTTTTTTTTTTTTTTTCATTTCAGTCGGCATGTTGTAATTGTAATGTAGTAAACTTCTATTACACCTCCATTCTTTAATAGATGTCGGGGATTTTTAAGATAAATTAAGAGCACATTATTTTTTCAAAATTAACTTTAATTAATATTATTTAAATTTCTTAACAATAATTATTATTGACTGAAAAAATATACACACAATAAATTTATAGAAAATTTGAAATTATCATGTTAAGGGTAAATATAAGATAAATGGAGAGAAATTATCAGACTTCTATTATAAAAATATTTCAAAAGGTTAAAACAACATCTAAATAAAAATGGGGGAGTATTATTCAGCATACTATATGAGTTGATCCCACTCTCTTGTTTTTATTGCTTAAAAAATTCATAAATAATTTTTTTTATTTAATTTTCTCATTTTATAAATGGTATAATAATAATTTTACACAAGAACATCTTATAAATATCTTTAAATTATATCTCATGACACTATTAATTACACACAAAAATATTTATTTTTTGTCTCATTTTCTCTAACACTACAAAAACATATTGAATTGTCTACAAAAATTTCCAAATAACTATGGAATTTTCCCAAAAAAAAATAAAAATACATTGATCCTTAATTAATGAGGGTTGCCTACGACTTACCTACAATTTTTTAGAATTTTAGAAGACGTAGAAATTACCTATGAATAAAATTAATGCCTACACATTTGTAATTTCCGTAGGTAAATAAATTACCTACATAAATAATTTCCTAGGCAACTTACATATCAGCAGACAATTATATTTGTAGTTTATAAGAAATGACCGACAAATAAATTTACCTATGAATTATATTTTCGTATTTAAATTTACCTTTAAATGAAAATGTATATATGATTAGAAAATTTTGTAGGCAAGTTGTAGACAATTCTTACTATTTAAGGATGAAACTATTTTCGTTAAAAATTACGTAGGCATATTGGAATATTCCGTAGGCAAATCTCTATTTTCTTGTAGTTTAAAAAAGACCAGGCCACCGTAATGAAAAATAATTTTACTCGTCTTAATACTAATAAATAATTCTCTCATTAAATCCGCATTATTTTTTTTACTTTAGCAATCAAAAAAAAGGATCTAAAGAAGTAATATTTTTCATTATGCGCATTAAAAAAATGAGTTAAAATTAAGTTAGAATTGCACAAATTTGGTGAAAAAATAAATTAATAATATTTTTAAAATTTATAGTAATACCCCTCGATCTCATATTTGTTTACTCATTTGTCTCCGCGATTTGTTTAATATTATTTGAATGGATAAATTGATTTTTTATTAAGGGCATTGTAGTCTTTTCATCTTTATGATTAAAGTAGACTTTTTCTTTTTTGTGTGTAAAAATAATAGTGAGTGGATATCATATCGCATAATCGCAAGACTCATAATGATTTTTAGACTTGTACAATTTGTTATATTGAAAGATGTAATTTATTTTTTCATATTAATAGTTGCATGATTCTGTATAAATAAGTTTTACTTTTTTAATATAATAAGTTGTATGATTTTAAAATGTATTATGAGTGCATGAAGCATTTAAATACATATAAAAATTATATCAAATATAGCTTAATATGAAATGTAATTTTGAGATGTTGTGATGGAATAGTTGAAAGTGTAGATTAATTCATTCTTTGCTGCCTCGGGACAGACTTCGTGTTAAAATAATACACATCCTTTCTTGATCAAAAGAAAAAGATACACCATCATGCAGCAGTGAGAATTCTATGGCTACAAGCTAACACTAGGCAGTAGTAACCATTGGTCAAAATGTTGTGCGCCTTCTGGAAGGCCTTGAAAATATGCAACTTAATAATTTTTTTGACAAAAAAACAAAGGATTAATAATAATAAAATATTTAAATAATGTGCTATGCATGCTATAATTCAGGTCATTAGTGCAAATAACGTGGAACTAAATTGCATAATTTTTAACATAAAATTTTCGATTGGGACAGCCTTGACATATTTGTTTGGCGACTATTCAGTAATCAGTAATCTACGACAGTCAAATCAATAATTACTTAATTAGTACTAGTATAATTTCTATATTCAACATCTCATTGCGTAGATGCCACTACATTTCATTAGCATAAGTTTTTGTATATCATCACATGTTAATAAATTACTTGAGAAAGTGGTATTAATTGTGAAACAAAGTTATCCTGTCAAAATTTTAAAAAAAATAAAATTGTGAAACAAAGTTATGAGAAATGTATGTGTAATTAAAGTGGATGGAACCAGTGGCTTAAATTTACTTTTGCACCCATTTCCTCAATCGAAATGGGAGACACAAATTCGATTCTCTTTGGGGAATCTAATTGGAATATGGGAGTTATAAGGTGGCTTGGTGAATTTGTGGAGTGTTTGGGTGCTTGGTGTACTAACTATTAACAACTAACTTTGTCCGATCAAAAAAAAAATTAAAGTGAATGGAAATGTGGCGACGATCTCCAAATAAATAGTTTGATGAACATTTATTAAAAAAACATATTTTTTAATTTTTTTTTCAATTTAGGGTCTAAAATTATCGATTTAAAAGTTTATAAGATGAAAAAACTATCAATTCGGCCCCAGAAATAGGAATTTTCAATTTAGGATTCACACATGTATTTGTTGGTAATTTATATGTCCATATGATTGAAAATTTATAGCTAAAATTGTAGGCAATTTTTAATTTTACTATTTAAGAACAATATTATTTTTGTTGAAAATTTCGTAACAATATAGAAAAATTATGCAGAGAATTCTTTATTTTTTTATAGTATATGCTCCAGGTGCACAGTAATGCAAACATTTTTTTAAGTGTAATTTTACTGAAAAATACAAATAAAAAACAACAGTGTTTTTCAATGAGAACAACTGCATTTTAAAAATTGCAATTGAATTGGATGACTCACGTGATCCACAAGGGGCCCACCCTATAAGTTAGGGTATGTTTGCTTCAGGCTGTAGGGGAATTGGAAAAATCTTAATTGAAAAATTCATGAATTATAAAAATGTAAGTTTGACTTTTGTGTATGTTTGATTGAAGATGTAGTAAATAGCTAGAATTGAGAAAAGAATAGGTAAAGTTTTAGCGATTATTATATTACTCTTTCCGTCTTATTTGAAGTTGCACATTTTTCATTTCGGTCTGTCTCATTTCAAGTTGCACACCCCAAATATGGAAAAAAAATCTTACAATCTCCACCCTTCATTCCCTTTGAAAAATCAACAATTAAAGTCATTTTTTCTTAATATGTGTGTCGATCAAAGTGTGAATGTTCAAATGTGACGGAGGGAGTATAAAATATAAAGCACGTGTTAATGAAGAAAATGAAAAGTATAATAGAATATAAGAGAGTGTAAGTATTATATATTAGAACTATGGGGCTTTTGAAATACAACCTATGTAATCCTACAATAGATATACTTATGCTTTAATTTGAAATCCTCAAGCTGAATTTCGCAAGCTTGTACCAAACATACCTTGATATTTGCTTAACTTAAAGAAATATTATATACAGGGTAAATTTCATGTGTAAAAATTATAAAATTTGAAATGCAGTTATTCTGGTTATATTATATTCCCGTGGTTTCTACTTTCTAAAGTACTAATAGAAAATCATTGGTTGTCACTAGTCAATTTTTCTACAATAAAAGTGGTACTTCTTTCGTCCCAAATTAATTTTATATTTTTTGTTTTGATTGTTCAACATTAATTTTCATATTTGGAAAAAAAAATAACGTATAACTTTTACTCTAACAATGTACATTTATTTACACATATTATTACCTTTTTAACACAATTAATTCACATTCACATAATTAAAATTAATTTAACCTAAATATTCTTACTTTTTAACACTTTAATAAAATAAAAAATGTTTTTTTCTTGATTTACATGCTCAGATCAGGGTTTGAAGTTAATTTTATTGACAAAGTATAGGGTGATCAAATTTCACGATGGAACCGGTTAAGAGTGTGACTTATATTACTAAACAATATGACTTTTTACTATAAAGGGTGTGACTTTTTTTACTATAAATGGTGTGTTTTTTTTATTATAATAGAGATATTGAATGATAAATCGAAGGTGTGTGATTTATATTACTAAAAAAGATGTGATATTTATATTACTAAAAGAAAGCGCCTATCAAATAAAAAAAAAATCGGTTTAAAACAAAGATCACCGCATATAAAACTTAATTTAAAACAAAGATATAGTGTGAACAAGTTTTACTAAAACCGGTTAAGAGTGTGATTTATATTACTTAAGTGTGTGACTTTTTTTACTATAAAAGATTATTCATAAAAAGTGAAGGGTGTGACTTATATTATAAAGAAAGAAATTGTAAGAAATGATAACTAAAGTGTATTTAATTTATATTACTAAAGGGTGTGACTTATATTACTAAAGTGTATGTCTGTAAAAAAAAACCACACTCTCGGTGAATAAGTTTCACAGCATACCAACTCTTAATTTTATTATTATTAATATCGGTAGTAATTAATGATATCGAAATAAAGAAAGATGTAAAATAATTAAAACTTTTGAGTGATGCCACAACGAGCCAGCAATGCAGTCCGTTGAATCAGTAGCACCAAAGATCTTTATGTTGTTTCAATTTTAATTTGTTCAATAAATTAAAATGATTTTAATAACGACATAATTACATTTTTTTTATATTTTTTGAACATACGATCGACATAATTACATTATAAACCCTGGGTTGGTTGAGTTGATAAAAGGCGACCTCTTCCAGTTCGAAAATCAAAGAACCAGGACCCAGAAACGACAAGTCAACACTCTTGACTTGACCAAATAAAATATAGGCTCAAATATATGATCAAGTCTTACGTAATATATATATTCATTTATATAACACTCATCAACATATATATAAATAGACACACATACAAGAATGTTCTTCCTTCAAACGAGCACCTCAAGTATCAAAGCCCTTTCACACTGAAAAAAAAAAAAAAAAAATTCCAACGATAAAAAGGTGGTTATTGTCTATATATATTTGTGATCTAAGTTTTAGAAACTAATTAAAATGGAAGTGGAAAATATGAGCCGCACAGTTACGAGTATAATTAATGAAGAAGAAGATGATGCTCGACTCCCCGGTTTCCGTTTCATCCGACGGATGAGGAGCTCGTCGGGTTTTATCTTCGAAGGAAGGTCGAAAAACGACCCATCAGTTTTGA